>CM046861.1:16854534-17353262 GCA_025617745.1 Heliocidaris erythrogramma
AAAACCAAGGTGTGACAAGAAGTAGCAAAAACAAAAGGAGAGTAACCCACAGGACAGGTAGTAAGTAAATTTTATTCATTGCATTTTAATAAATCATGAAATCATAAAATTCAATAAAGAAAGTTGGCCATGCCAGAGGAAAGGGAAGTAAACCCTATAAACGCTACATTCAAATATCACGCAGGATATGTGGAATCAAAACTGAACCACATAATTCATTAAAAGTAAGTTTTATGTACGTGTAGTATCAGTAAAGTATTAAACTTATCTTATGAGGGATTTCTTTTATAGAAATATACATCTTAGCTAAATACACTGCCCCATGAAATGTTACAAGTGATATGGTAAAGTTGGTTAACGTTTGTGGTATTAAAATACTGTTATCTAAATACATGGATAATAATATTACCCATTTTTAAATCAGTAGTATTTATTTCATCCTGGACCTTGCTGATATAGGTTTCTTTATAAAGTACATGACACCATAAATGTCTCGTTTGTAATGTTTATTGCAGGGAAGGTATTCCGCATAAAGCGGGACTGCCCCATTTGTTCTATAACTGTGGAAGACATGTCTCAGCATCTTGCTAGGAAGCACCATTTGAACAAGAAGCAAAGACAAAAATTCCTGCTTGCTGCACGTGCTAAGTAATCATACTTTCATTTATATTAATTATCTATATGATGGTTCCTTATTGAAACTTTATCTTCGAATGAAATTCCCACATGTTAATAATGGGCACGATTTTAAGTGTTACTATGTTTTTGCTTAGGAATAATCATCTGTTGAGAATATATTTTTCTTGTGTGTATGGGTAACCGGAATCCAATTTCCATCTTTTTTTAAATGGGAAAAATAAAGAAATTTGGGGACACAACCCAATTGCAATTAACGTAGGTTTTATAAGGGAACAGAAATGTTATGCCTACATACTGTATGACAAATATATTTAAATGTTATAATTAAGATGGCAGTCATTTTTTTTTCTTATCTAGTAATCGTATACATGTAACCATGATTTATAAAACTAACCAATCATTTCGACTGAATTCGTAGCTGTTTAAATAAAAAGTTGTGTATGTCAAATAAAATAATGTATAGAATTACATGTTAAATCAATATATTTTCTTTTTCTGCAGAGTTCCAATACAGAGAGCAAAAACCATCAGGGATGGAAAGGCAGCTGTGGCCCGCCAAGATTGCCCCCTTTGCGAAGGAAGGGGCTACTCTCGCTTATCTAATCACCTATCCTCTGTTCATGGCATGAGTAAAGAAGACATTAAGAGAACTAAACAAGGTTAGTAACCAACATTTAATACAATCACACTTCAGTAAGAAAAATATATGCTGAAGAGGATTATACTAGTTCAAAGTATTAAATTATTTGATTGGCTGATAAACAAATATGACCTGATAGTAACAAGTCTTTTCTTGCCTAAACATGTGTTAATATTTTAACCATTACATAATTCATAGGAATGGATTATTATATTTCTCATATGTAATTTCCTCTTGTTTTTGTAATATAAATTATGTAGGTGTCATTTAGTTATTTTAGTATTAGTAAATCACTATTTATCATTTCTATTATACTCTTGAAAAAAATGTGAATAGGAAGTGCCTTTTTACTGTAGTTATTAGTTTCATATTATGTTTATTGAAAGCCCCTCAGGGTGAAATAAACACTATCTGTTTTATTCTGCAGATCAAAAAAAGGAAAAAGCCAGAGACAAGAAAGAACCTGAATGTTCAGGTTTCTTTGATAGGTTTGAGATATACCTGAGGTTTGGGGGTGATCGTTCATCTAGCGATGAAAGCCAAAATGAGGGTGAGCATCAGTCTGACAGTGCAGCCCAGTACACAAGGTGTCTCCGGTATATTGCTGGTATAACTGGTGGTTTGGAAAACCTGTACAAGGATCGGAATGCTGTATACAGGTGTGTTTATTTTTGTATGTACAGTGTTTAAACATACACTGTACAAGTATATCATAACAGCTTTGTACCATTTTTATCCAGTGCAATGAAATTCTTTTCATTTTAAGATACCTTCCTCACATTTACTGGTCCATTATATTCAGCACTCATTAATCACCTTTCACAAAACAAATAGCTGGATGTTCCCTGTTAGGGGTTATCATTCCAAAATATAATGGCATAATGCTTTAAGCACTTCCGTTTGTTTCGAATCCTCATCGGACATAAATTAGTTGTGGATTCATAAAGCTTTTGAGGTAGAAATTGATTTACGCATATCATGGCCTTATTATATCATTATTTATAACCTACATTCATACATTCTGTTTCATTTCCTGTACTTGTACAAATCAATATGTTATTTATTTGTGGATCCTATCTTAAATTTATCTTAAAGTTTGTTTGATTGTTTATTTTACCTGACTGCTAAGAAATTGATTAAATGTTAATAGGTAAGCAGCCAGGGGACCTAGAGCTGTAATTCCCAGCTGAGGGAGTTAGTAGCGACGAGTAATGCCTTAAAAAAGGGCACTAGCACATTAACTTGGTTTGAAACCTGGGGCCCCTGGTCACGAGACCACTGCTGTACAGATTGAGCCATCCAGGCATACATATCAATTATATTTTTATGCCTCTGCCCACCGAAGAGGTTGTCCGTCCGTCCGTTCGTCCCGCTCTCTTGTTCTAGCGATAACTCAAGAACCATGTGAGGTATGAACTTCAAACTTGGTGCTAGTATGTATCACCATAGAAGACGATCTGATTAGATTTTGGGGTACGTAGGTCAAAGGTCAAGGTCACAGAGGCCAATTTCTGACATTTCAGGTGTTAGCCTTGTTCTAACGATAAGAACCATTTGAGGTATGAACTCAAACTTGGTACTAGTATGTATCACCATAGAAAGACGATATAAGATTGTGGGATATGTAGGTCAAAGGTCAGAGGTCATTATACAGGTGTATGTGAAATTAATGTTGTTTTTTTTTACCTTTGTTATCATATCTCATTCATTTTATATTCATGACTAGGAGAAGAAAAAGTGATCATTTTGGGGGTTATGAGGTGTAAGGTCAAATGTCGAAGAGGTTAATTAACATGCTATTTAATACAGACTTTTATTCTGGTTCAATCAAAATGTAAAGCAAATCAACATGAATGTGCGATATTTCTGATCTGGCAAGGGCGGAGGCATAAATTTTGACTGCACACAGTTGAGAATTCATCTAGTCATTATAGAATTTTACTTGTCTTTATCATTTCCAGGGTATATAAACATCTCAGAAAGGTAAAGAACTTTAAGCCCAAAACAGTTGATAAGTATATTACAGCTATGAGAAAGGCTTGTGAAGTGTTACATATCGAGAAGGATGATAGGGAAGATCTGAACATCGATAATGACCACGTGACAAGGATGGACAACCTACTTGCTCATATTGGTTCATCGTTAAAACCCAAAATTCAGAGACGAGAAAGCCAGCTCCAAGACTCTATCAGAGGTTGCTTAGACGTTGAAAATCTTTACTATCATGCATCCTTGTCACATCTCAAAATGTTGGGCTACAACATTCTTGTGCACTTTCTTTCAATTGGAATTGATCATTAACTTCATTTCCATTCAACAATCATAAACATTTGAATTCCTTGTTTGCCAGTTCTTCATGAGTTACAACTTTTTGTTAATATTCCATTTCATAATTATTAATGTTTACATATTGTTATATTCCATATGATAACCCTAGACATTTAATTATAACCGTTTTCTCCAGTTCATTATGTTATTCATTGTTGGTAATGTTATTAATTTTGCTTATTAATTACATTTGTGTTATTTAAACCTGTTCAACAACTTTTACAGGTGTGTTCTGCCATTTAAAATACCTGGTGTTCACTTTCAATCTCATGTTGAAACAGTAATTGCTATTTTGCTTTACAAACAAGTTGATTTATTTGTAACAAGGGATGTAACTTTTTAAAGCCATTTAATTTTCGTTATGAAGTATGTCATACGTTTTATTTTATGGTATCTGTATCTTACGGAAGCTTATAAGTGCCAACCAGATGACGAGATAAGAAGACGAGAAGACAAGTTAAATGCCCAGAAGCCGAGTTGTTCGAACTCGGCAAGTCGACTTGTTTGGGACAAGAAGACAAGAACCCGAGTTGTTGAAACTCTGCAAATCGACTTGTTGGGACAAGAAGACAAGAAGCCGAGTTGTTGAAATTCGGCAAATTGATTTGTTTGGGACGAGAAGACAAGATGATGAGTTGTTGGAACTCGGCAAGTCGACTTGTTTTGGACGAGAAGACAAGATGACGAGTTATTAGAACTCGGCAAGTCCACTTGTTAGGGACAAGAAGACAAGAAGCCGAGTTGTTGAAACTCGGCAAGTCGACTTGTTTGGGACGAGAAGACAAGATGATGATTTGTTGGAATTCGGCAAGTACATGTAGACTTGTTTGGGACGAGAAGACAAGATGACGATTTGTTGGAACTCGGTTAGTAGACATTTCAGCATTTCGTCTTGTCTTGTTGTCCAAAACAAGTCGACTTGCCGAGTTTCGACAACACATCATCTTGTCTTCTCGGCCCAAAGAAGTCGATTTGCAGAGTTTCAACAACTCGTCATCTTGTTTTCTTGTCGCGAACAAGTCGATTTGCCGAGTTACAACATCTCATCTTCTTGTCTTCTTGTCCCAAACAAGTTGATTTGCCAAGTTTCGACAACTCATCATCTTGTCTTCTTGTCCCAAAAAAGTCGACTTGCCGAGTTCCAACAACTCATCTCCTCGGCATTTAACTTGTCTTCTCGTCTTCTCGTCATCTGGTTGGCACTTATAAGCTTCCGTAGTATCTACATCTTTAAACACAAAATCTACTCAATTTTCCCAGTGTGATTGCTAAGTTCTAAGATTCCCTTTCTTATTTTCCTGTATTAAATCTACATGTATCTTCACATACTTTGTTATCCCTATACAGAAGACACCGAACCTGTCAAGAAGTCCTTTCAAGATTTTGCCAAGAAACTGAAAGATAAGGCCATTCATGTGATGTGTAAGTATTATCATCAGGTACAACAAAAGTATTCAAAACATACTCGATAAGGATATATCTCTGCTCATTTGAAAATGGCAGACTAATATTCAATAAAGATGATTTTAATTGTTCTGAAAACTGTGTAAAGCACTGAAAAACATCTGTATTAATCACTATATAAATATAAGGTATTAACATTGTGTTTCTCTTTATATCTTTACTTGAATAAGATCAATTGAGGCATGGAACTTCTGTAAGCTGGGATAGCCTTAAACTTTACAGAGACCACTTAATTGTGGTAATGTTAAGCAACGGAGCACCCAGAACTGGTGTTGTGGCAAACATGAAGTTGGAGCATGTGGAAAAGGCCAAAGTCCAGGATGGGAAGCATGTAATTGAGGTGAAAATGCAACTTCACAAAATATTACACAGTTTAAAAACAATTTGTATCATTTGCAAAATGCTACACTTCAAATTATATTGATGCTCAGTAATTTGTTAATGCCTGTTAGGAAAAAGAGATGTGACAATAAATATTGTATTGACTGACACCATGATACCATTCATTGTAGTGAAAACAAGTATATTTCATCCACAAAATGACTCTTTGCATCTCTTTTTGGTAAAAAGATAAGTAGATCATGTACATATTTCTTGGGGTACCAAGAATGACTGTACTTGTCATTTTTTTAAAATATAAAACTTAACTCCACAAAGCCCAATCAGTCAATATTCTACAAATGCAATATAGAAATATTTAAGACAAGAGAACATTTTAAAACATTCACTTGATTATTTTAGGAGGCATGAATGCTCAGTTAGTAGAGCAGTGGTCTCGTAATCGGGAGGTTCAGGGTTCGAAAACTAGTGCCCCTCGATAAATTGTATAGGGACTGGGGATGTTTCAGAAAGCTATGCGTTACACATGACTTTACAAACGACTGAGTATTTCTTCTCCCTCATGATCAAGGATTTTAATTTACATCAATAAAGATATAAACATTCAAGTCACTCATTTGACCAAACAAAATAAAAAATATCAGCTTATAACTTGGTTTCCTAGATTAGACAATGTAAATTTGAGTACAGTAATCTATTTCAGGACATGATCATTTTGTAAAATAATGTACTACTTATGGGTCCTTCAACAGAGTTAGGGCAGCAGCATATTTTGGGGGTTTACAATAACACACAGTAGTTTTAATCTTTGATTAAGTGAGGAAGGTTCCTCATTTCTATTTCTAACATGATATATCCATTCTTTTGATATTGCTTTCTGTAATATATAATCAAACATCAACTTGGCTTTACTTCTTTTGTTACTGAAAATACAGTGTAAAAAAAAAAAATGTTTTGTTCACCCAAAGGAACCAGTTTCTATGATGTCATTTAGGAATGAAATACCAGCATTATACCAATTATTATAATAAAATATGTTCCTGTAAGTTGAAAGTGATGTTTTGAGTAAACCATAAAATCTCTCCAGCATTATCATCTTTTTCCATATTTTGTTGACTGACATATGACCTTTGTTTGATCATTTTCCATGCATGTAAAGCTTCTCTATAAAATCTGGGTATATTTATATTTTTTTTAAATCTCTTTAAAATATCTTTATCATAGCTACAATGAAATAATAACCATAATCCACCAAACTGATTAAACCAAAAGTTACTCATTTCTTTTCATGTACCTTTACTTTCATTCAGAAGTTGGCCAAGTCATTTAATTTTAAGTTGAATATTTCCTTTGCTATGTCATACATGTTAATCCCTCCATATATATAAAATTCTATGTTAATACAGCTCTTTCATTTTTCTGTCTTGGACGCCCCCCATAAAAATAGAAGTGATTCTGTTCTATTTCCTTAAGAACTCATTTGCTATAGTATCTACAATAATCATATGAATAACCCGACTACGCCTAGCGACTTAAGTACAATTTGTAATGGTTACATAATGTTGAATCTTCAAATGTCTATGTATTTTTCAGGTGCCACGTCATAAGACAGCAACAAAATATGGGGCTGCCCAGGTGATTTTAGATGAGGAGGAGTGGGGGCCCTTGAGACCTACCGAAACCTGGGGAGAAAGATGTCCAAAGGGTACACGGATGGAGCTAAGAGAGATTTCTTCTTCCTCGCGGTAAATGGGAAAGCTGTCAAGGTATCTCAGACCCTTACAAGAAGGTGGAGAGAGTTAGGTTACCGTGGAAAGTTAACTCCGACTCTTTTGAGGAAAACTGTGGTCACTGCTGTAAGTGTCTGTAATATTAGTATGGTGTATTTTTAAACTGTAAATTTAGCTTAGCACTTTCTTTCAGTACTGAATGGTCATTATGTATTTCTATATTTATATTGCAGTATATTGTCTAAATAGCTCAAGCTAAATTGAAAGCTCTATCAATAAATGGTAAACAAGTTTATTTTCTTCCATGGCATTTTATTTCAGATGGAAATTCTCAATCATGAATTAGGAATTTCATTTTTATTTATCATGAAATGAGATATTCTGTCATTGACTAGCATTCAAGTCAGTGCCAATATCCAGTTTATGTAATATTGATAAACAACATTGTATTTACTACCATGCCTTTTTAAATCTTGATGTGTGGTTCCAGTGCATTTTTTGATAATTTACATGCAATTATTTCCATTTTAATGTGCTGTGTTAATATTCCATGTATTTTGATTAGCAGACTGTAAATCAATCTGAATCAGAATCTGAATTAATATAATTATATACAGGCCCGTGACCAGCTCTCCCCCAGGAAATGGAAATCCCTGGCAAACTACATGACACATAGTGTCTCTACTGCCAACCAGTATTACGCTGGGAGACAGAAGACTTCATCAAACGTGTTAGCTAGAGACACTGTCAGGAGGACTCTCCTTTTGGAAGTAAGTAACATTTAACAATAAAAACTACAGATTTTATTTCATGTAATTTAAAGATTTTTTCCATGGAAAAGTGCACTTTGAGTGGGGTCCGCTCGCTATTCATGAGGACCGCTATTCATCTAACACGTGTTATGAATAGCAGTCCTTATGAATGGTTAGGAATAGTGGTCCTTTTGAATAGCGAGGTAATTTGTCTATGTTTTGCTCGCTATCTAGAAGGAACGCTATTCAGACAAAACCATTATTCATTTAGTCACGCATTATGGATAGCGGTCCTTATGAATAAGTGGTGTGTATGAATAGCGGTCCTTAAGACTAGCCAGGTTACCCCTGTTGAGTCACCTACATTCATACATAAATTGTAAACTGTTGTTTAACAAGGTAGATTGCTTAGCAGTGGTGAAGCTTTATGCAGATTATCTTATCACTAACTAAATTAGTAGCTCCTTTAAATACCAGCTGATGTTATTTGACAGAAGTATTCTTTCTGTAAATTAAAAATTGACAGATTTGTAACTTTGTTTCTTTAATGCAAGGATGACACATTGCCTGATACATGTGCTAGTACCTCCACCCACACTGCAGCTACCAATCCATCTCCAATTGCAGCCTCCAGCACATTAGTGGTAAGAATGTTTGCGCTCATGCTGGTGTATTCAAAAGATGACATTTCAATAATTTACTTTGAAATGTAATGCCATTATGCAACTACGAATTGAATACAAATAATACATTAAAAAAGACTTATCACCCATCATGCCTTGAATATGAATGTTATCCACGAACTGTTCCCCAATATGTAGTTTTCTCATCTTAAGTTTTATGCTTGAATATATAGTTATATTCAAGAAAAGCACATACATGTACTTCCATTCTGAAATCAGGAATCAATGATGTGAATTGGATTCTTTATTTTTAAAGGATGATGACCCATCTTACATCCCACCTTCTCCTTCAAAACCAGGAGCCAGCAAATGTGTGGTAAGACATATGATATAGTTTCAAAATACTTAAAGTAGATAGATATTCAGTGATTTTAGATACTGGTTTTAATTTTGATTATTGCATAGGTAAAGCTTAGATTGAACATGGTTATCAAAATTCAAAGCTTGGTAGCATTCAAAGTAATTATTATCAAATTATAAAACAGTGACATTCAGCCCTGGCCTAACATGTGAAGAGCTGTCCAAAGGCTGCAGAGATGTGCTACAGCACAGGTGGAATATAATTAGCACCACTAGATGATGTCCCACAAAATATCACACATTTTCAGTTCCTGTTATGTCATCTCTTCAACCCTTATCCAGTATGTTTACAAACAAAAGATTTTAGTTATCAGAATCGATTTTCACTTCCCTTTTAGCATAGTGAGAAATGCATCAAACTCTTTATAATTTGAGAAATAATTGCATTGCAATTATGTTCATTTGCTATAGGATGTTGTCTGTTCAGGCAAGATTGGTCTCTTATGTGACGTTATCAAAAACATCACTATTTTTCTTGTGAATTGCTTGTATGTCCCAGATGCTTGGAGGTGCTTTTATTTATGTTATTTTAAAATCACATAAAACATAACGATTGCCATCTGTAAACTTTCCAGTTTACAGGGATACATTCTTGGCCATATTTGTTATTTTCTATGAATGTGCACTTTAACTGTCAAAATGCTTCAATATGAATTTTCTCTATGAGTTGCTTCCCAAGATATACTCTCCCCATGTTGAATTTTGCTCTGTTTTATCATTTACCTCTTCTTTGGCTTTAAATACATAAAAACATATATACTGTACATCCATTCTGAAGTAAGGGATTAATAATGTGAATTTGATTATTTATTTTTAAAGGATGATGACCCAGCTGATGACCCATTGTATGTTCCACCTCCATCCTTAAAGTCAGGATACACCAAACCTGCGGTAAGAAATAGTTGTCTAGTTTTGTTCTTTGGGTAGGTCCATGGGGTTGGGACACCTTTTGTGACAAAGCAGAACTAAAAACCTTGCCTCATTTAAACTGGGCAAATATCTGCCAATAATGACTTCACCAATACTAGTTGATAAAGTTTATGAATAAGTGTCATGTTTCATATTCTTATTTCATTCAACATTGGTCAGTCCATGATTATATTACACAGACCCATTTCAGAGCTCTTGAACAAAATAACTTACAAGGTTACCAGGCATGGTATAGTTGATGTTACTAATTACTATATATCTCCCATTACTTGTCTTCAGAGAAAACGAAGGCTGTTGTCTGAATCAGATGAAGAGGAAATGCGGTCCAATATCGAGAGGGTGGTTATGATCAAATTGCTGAAGCCAAAAAAGAAGCGACTGCGCTTTAGGGAAATTGTAAGTATTTTTAACCTCACTGTGGGTGAATGCACAACATTGTTCAAGTTATATGTAAATATTTTATCTTGGACTTTATGTCATCCATTCTGGTTTTAATATTTCAATTTTGTTTACAGGATGCCTCATTTTGACTGAAATGCTAATTGTCTCCACCTTGGGCCTGTTATGGGATATTACTACATTTTGTTTTGACATAATTATGATGACCTATCATCTTACCTAATGTTAAGAAAAGTACAGTTACTTCAAATTTGAAGGTAATGAAATAGGATTGAGTGAGGTCCAAACCACATGCTGACAATATCAAGGCGATGGGGTTAGGTTACTCAATTTTCTACAAGCATAATGGAAGCTATTTATTTTGCAGAAAACACACAGAGTAGGGGGAGATATTCTAGTACCATGTGAGGCTCTTCAACATTTATGGCTGGATGCAAGTTATCTCTTTTTAAATATTTGCAAAGTCACATTATACTACAATAATTTCATAATGCCTTCCATTGTCCTTAGTTCCTCCAGGACATTCATATTTTTAAAGATGTATGTTTTATTATCTAAATAGATACAAATATTTATCCACTACACTTAATCGTTTCATACCATGTAAGTGTTGGGCTTGTTTTCATGAAATATAATAGAATAACATATTTGGTTGTGATGCCTTTACTTGTGTGTATCAACATTGTTCATGAAGACATGTTCAACAGCTTTAAACAGTTTACACAAATAGATTCTGTTTTCCTTTACAAGGACAAACCATTTGTTTTATTATAAGTGTTCTGGATTCCATTATTTTCAGACTGATGAAGTGTACCAGAAGATGGACAGCCGGGTAAAGCAAGTGATGGACAGTCAACAATTTTATGACAAAGCACGCCACATGGGTCTGTCTAAACTCATGTAAGGCCAGAAGAAGGTCATCATAGAGTATAAAATAAAAGAAAATAGTAGGAATTATGAACATGGTTCCTTTTCCCCAATACTTAAAAGTGATGACACACACTATTAAAAAGATGTCATGTATCAATATATTCCTGTACTTTTTTCCTGGAAGTTCTTCAAATAATGTCAACATGAAATTGTAGTCACTCCTCTGCCCTTTTCAAATGGTGATTTAACATTTTAGTTTTTAAATGTAACATCGATCTGCGCTCTTTTGTAGTCTTAATGCACTATTTAAATACAAAATGTTATGTGTAGCAATATCATTGTATGATATAAAGTCGATAAAACTTGGTTGGGTACTGTTCATTTCAGCTGATTCATTTCACCAATAGCTTTGGAAAGTTTAGAACAAATATTTATGTGCACACTCCAGCTTAAATTCTCATTAATGGAGACACCCCAAATTTGTGTATTGTTTGTTACACACTGAATTTTATGGTTATTTATGTATATTATTTCAATTCCTCCCTCAATTGTCTTATTACCTTTTTGTTTAAAAATCATAGAAAAAGGTTTTCTTTAAATTGAATACTGTTTAATATTGTTTGTTGTAAACCATTTCTGAATAGACTGCACTTCTAAATTGAGAGCATAATGTATTTCAGTAATAATTTTTCCCAGAGACAAAACCATTGCACTGATTTGTCAGGTTACTTGGTGATCACTTTTTATGAGAGATGGAGTGAGTGATATTTCAGGTCTGCCCGTGTCAATAACAGTTCGCTTCTTAATTTGTCTGAATATATTAATGGTTTCTTTAATGAGCACTATGTATAAACCTGGTGTGGGGTATTCAAAATAGAAATTAAATAATATGGGCTGGGGATAACTAGGGCAGCATTAAGTCACATGTTAATACACCATAATATTGCTAAAACTGTCAGTTATTTTGCTAAATGTGATTGAAAGGTGCTATCCCCTTTCTCTTTAATGCATTGCTTAAGATATCCCTTATTGATGTATTATCTATTAGCCTTTGTTTAATGTTTAAATTGGTAAATCAAGTAGAATATGTTGTGGTTATCATGTGCATTGGTAAGCCATGTCCTTTGTAATGTTGTGTAAGTAGGATAAACAGCTACAGTCAACCTTGTATAAGTCAAATCTTTGGGACTTAGACAAATTTGACAGTTATGTAGGCCAAAATACAATACACAATAAAGAGGTGGAGTCTTGAGACCACCTTTGAGGGATGCATGCAATGTTTTGACTTATGTGAGTTTGACTCATGAATAGTTGACTATATATTGTAAATGATTACATGTATGTTATTCTATGTGTAGCTTATGCCATGGGGACTCTATTGTCTTTTAGCATCAGAACTCTGAGAAAGCTCATTTTGAATTGGTTTGTTTTGTTGTTTTATCTTTTCTTTAAATGTTCAAGAAAAAGATTTATATTATGACAGGCAGTTGTTTGCAAATCATCTCATCATGAAAAAGCATTCCTTTTGCTTTTTTAAAAGAAAAGCTTCAGACCTTAAATTCATGTTGCAATTCATGTCTGCATTTGTTCCATTAATGAATAAAGAAAGAAAAATGGGTGAAGAAACCATTGCACGATTGTCAAGTTTATACACATACTTGGTGATTAGTTTTTAGGAGAGATGGAGTACAAGTCATTGCTCAAGTAATGTCTTATCTCACTGATGCTAACAGTTCTTTTCTCTTATTATTTTTCTTTACTGTGAACAGTTTCTTTATTGAGCACTATGAAATAACCTGATGTTGGGTATTTGCTCTATTCATAAGTTGACCATGTTGCTTTGTGTAGATTAAAGGTGCTTTCACCTTTCTCTTTAATGTATTGCTCAAGATAACCCTTGTTAATGCATTATTGATGTATTATCAATTAGCCTTTAAACGTTCCAATTGGTAACTCAAGTAGAATATGTTGTGGTTATCATGTGCATTGGTAAGCCATGTCCTTTGTAATGTTGTGTAAGTAGGATAAACAGCTACAGTCAACCTTGCATAAGTCAAATCTTTGGGACTTAGACAAATTTGACAGTTATGTAGGCCAAAATACAATACACAATAAAGAGGTGGAATCTTGAGATGAGTTGACTATATAGTGTAAATGATTACATGAATGTTATTCTATGTGTAGCTTATGCCATGGGGACTCTATTGTCTTTTAGGATCAGAGCTCTGAGAAAGCTCATTTGGAATTAGTTAGTTTGTTCTTTTTATCTGTTCTTTAAATGTTCAAGAAAGAGATTTATATTGTGACAGGCAGTTGTTTGAAAGTCATCTCGTCATGAAAAAGCATTCCTTTTGCTTTATATTAAGAAAAGCTTCAGACCTTTAATTCATGTTGCAATTCATGTCTGCATTTGTTCCATTAATGAATACATTCTAAAAAATGGGCGAAGAAAGCATTGCACTGATTGTCAAGTTTGATTAGTTTTTAGGAAAGATGGAGTACAAGTCATTGCTCCAAGTAATATTTTGAAATTTTTTTAAATTGAGCACTGTGAAATAGCCTGATGTCAGGTATTTGCTCTAACTATTCATATAAAGTTGATCATGTTGCTTTGTGTGGATTAAAGGTAGTTCTTGTTTCTCTTGAATGCGTTGTTTAGGATCTGCATGTAAAGGTACATATGCTACATTATTCCTTTGTACTGATACTTTGTTAGTGAGCAATCCATTTGTTGATAAACAGTTGGCTATGTATTTGATCTACACTTAATAAAGTACCAAGTGAAAATATATATATACCGTATAGTGTGTCTTTTGTCTTTTCTGTCTTTGATGGCAATTGGGGGGATATATTTTCTGTCCAATATAATCTCTTTGTGTTCTTTTCCCATGATGTATCTTTAACGGCATTGTTTATTTATTATGTCATGTGTTTTCAGTTCTATTCTATCTTCACATTCATAGCATGCTTATTCAATAATGTTCTGTCCAGTCCTTATCTTTTCTTGTCTTATTGTCTTTACATCAAATAAAATACAAGTAGTAGTAGTAGTAGTAGAATAGTAGTAGTATAACAGAAATAAAAGTAGTTATCTAGTACACCTTTGCCTGTGATAATATCATATTTTAACAGTATCTGTTAATAACCTGTGATATATTTTATTTTATCTTATTCACATTTGAAGCTAGTAATCCACCGAGACCACTTATTATAAATAAATAAATATATATATATATATATATATATATATATATATATATATTTATATATAGAGAGAGATGCAATAAATTAATTCCAGAGAAGATATTGGTAATGCGTTGAATTCCAAATTTTAATAAATTAAAAAAAGTTGGAATTCAATGCATTACCATTCTCTGGAATTCATTTATTGTATCTCTCTTCATGCTTTTCCATATTATGAAATATTTTATATATATATATATATATATATATATATATATAGTGAAACCTGTATATAAAGACCGCTCAAGGGAGACAAGAAAAGCAGTCTTTATGAGCAGCTGGTCTTTAAGTACAGGTTCCTTTAATACACGTTTCAATGAGAAATATTTTTCAAGGGAAACAAAAATGGTGGTCTTTCTACAGGTGGTCGCTAAAGCAGGTTTGACTGTATCATTCTGCTGTCCTGATGATGCACAATACCAAAATGTTTGAACTATGCAACATTTTATGTATACAAACACCATAATAAGTGAACGAACCACCATTAATTATCAAACACAAGAGGGAGACATTTTTATTTAGACGTCAAATATATTTCTTCAGATGTGATTTTTTTTAAGGGGAGTTCTGTTCATCTCGTATTACAAAGAGCGGTTTTCTTTGCTATTGAACCTTTAAAAAACATATTAATGATGATAAAATATCTGCTCATAGAACTTTTAAGGCTAAATATTTATAACAGTGATGGTTTTGAAAGTGGTGCACAATAGCAATTTTCAATGTTTTTCCGACAGGTTTATAGAAAGCGAATAAGCAAGATAAAACTTCAAATTGAAATTAAATAATTTTCGATCGTCCGAGACTAAAAAAAAAACTTTAGTCGTCAATTAGATGCTTCCGCAATGACGTTTCATGTTCCCAAATTGTATGCTTTCACTTATTTCAGAGGAAATATGTTTTTTTGATGTCGCACACTTTCCAATTCGTATGACAGTATATTTTGTGACATCTCCGTATGAAAATTAAAAGAAAAATATATAAGTAATGTATTAATGATGCTGAAATTTTGTGGAAGGCCTAAATAAACATTAGGCCACCTATCGCTAAAAAAATTATTTCAAAAAAATGTTTCTATAAAATTTCTCAAACTTGTAAAAATGAAATGTTGTTTCAGTGTTTCTGAAAATAATGCCAGATAATGCCAGAAAATGATGCCAGATAATGCTTGTTCCAACTTACAGGACAAGAAGGTCTTTTGGAGGAAAATATTAAGAGAATAAAAATGAATAGTAACAATGATAAAAATGTCCTTAAAGAATTAGGGGAATGAATATTCTGTCTAAATCTCGTCCTTATTCTTCCATAAATTCCACTCAAACACTTTTGATGCACAATGAAATACGCTATATCAAGTACTGTGCGACGTTTTTGCGTGTTAATTGCCGTAGACGATATTCAATCGCAACAAAAGCGAGGTATCGATTCATAACAAAAAACTTGTTGCATAGATACTTTGTCGAGAGTACTAGAGAGAGAAAGAGAAGGAGAATATAGAGTATAATAGAAAGCCCTTCCAAAAATTTAATTTCAACCACAAATTATTCATCTATCAAATCCACAAATCAATTTCCATTTCAGTCAGACTTTACACACCCGGACATAAAATAAACTTTTTTCCAATAAATCACGTAAAATTAAAAAAAAACAAAATTGTTGACAAACATAATATTTTAAAAATTGTTTATTCCATATTACCTCATAAATACACAAATGGATCATAATTTAAATGTAAGCTCAACAATAACCATAACAAATTTAATCAAGAGAGAATAAGTCCGTGCACACAATGCCTAGAAGTTGACGAAGAAGACGTACGGATGATGACCCATCGGTGTGTAGAATGAAGTCGGTGTGCGGTAAAAATGCTCTGCGTTATACCTGGATGTAGAGGGAGAAGGAGAGCGGCTGCTACGAGAGAGTAAGTCTACTGACATCAGTGGGCTGGTGGCGCCGTTTGTCGAGTCACATGGTGTCCTGTGCTGGAGATGGATGACATCACCATACAAGTGGTGCCGACCCGATGAAGTCATCGTTGAATCTGATGTCGATCGACTGCTACGAGAGAGAACGTCAACAGAGAATGTCGAAGAAACCATGTTCATCTTCTTGATGGGTGGTGTAATCTGGTCGACCTCAACGCTGTCGCACGGTATCTTCCGCTTACGACCGATGACGGACAAGTCGATAACTTGGGATGGTTGAAAGCGAAGATGATCGACATCGTCTTTCTTGATGATGGGCTGGTGAGCAGAGCTTGAAACAAGAAAGGCTCGACGGAAACGTGAACGACGGTTCTGAAACCAGACCTGACATAAGAAGTAGATAGAAATATAGATAGCATAATTTAAACCTGTAAAATATGTGGTTTCTTATTAAAAAGGTGAGAGACAGAAAGGGTAGAAATTTCGCCTTTTTTCTCTTATTGTCAGTGAATCATTTTGTGAAATTAAAAGTTGCTTAGTATATCGAGAAAGTTGCGTATTATTTGGGATTTGTCTTATTTCATATTCCCCCGCGATATTTACCATTATTCTGTCTTCTCCAAGGTGCAGACTTGAAGCTAGTTGTTCTCTATATAGTAGTGATATCAGGATACTGGTTGTCGTTGAACGTGGTCTCCAGAATCCGTAGCTGAAACTCACTGAAGATATAGTGGGACGACGACGACGACGAGGGCGTTTGGTAGGAACGCTACTCGATGAAACTTGAGTGATCATGGTGGAATCTGCCATTTTCATTACGAGTTGAATAGTAACTGATAATACTAAATTGCTTGTCTGCAGCGAGGAATTGAACTTGTTGCGAGACTGGGCAGCTATTAGCAAAAGATAATGAAAACTGTGCACAGTAATTATTAGCCTACTTAAGCTTTCTGCCCCCATAAACGCACTTTTCTATTGGTCAACTAAGGTAGCCAATAGGATTACAAGAATGTATCCAACTACTTTGACTTTTGTCAACACTGCCAGATTAGCGCATTGTTAATTAAAACAGATTCTCTTGATTGGCCAGGTACATGAGTTAAATTGGTTTCATCACAGACTGAAACGTTCGATTAGAGTCATTAGCACAAGCAGTCAATTTCAGTCGAAGATAAAAGACGGCGTTACCGGATTGAAACGCCGCTGGGTCGGGCTATCTCTTTTAAAAGGGATTAGCCCGACCCAGCGGTGTTTCAATGCGGTAACGCCGTCTTTTATCTTCGACTGAAGTTGACCGCTTGTGCTAATGACTCTAATCGAACGTTTCAATCTGTGAGTTAAAAAGAGGCAATAATATTCACCTGTATTGATTGTAATGAAGATGATGGACAAGGCTCAGTTGTTACTGGACAATTAATAGAATTTGACGCTTCTTCTGATGTCGGAATGAAGTAGACTGCCCATGCGCAGGAAACGCTTTACTGTCAATCACATTTAACTTGTCACTCATGATTGAAATGATAATGATAACGAGATTTACAATTAAAGGTGCACCTTACTATATGGTGTGTACGTGAAAGTATGCTCATGTCTGCTAAAATCTTTTCAAAGGTATTAATTATTGTATTGATCTATCCTAGTTTCAGTTTCAATGTAATGTTTTGTATAAATTTTGCTTCGTTTTTTTTTTTTATTATTATGAAAATTGTATTTTGTATTTGTAGTTTGTTGTGCTTAAGTCTATTACATAAATAGCTGTCTGTAATTTTATCGGGGGGGGGGGGGGGGGGTCGGGGGTTATGAACTACATGTATTACATGAATGATCTTGACATCCTCAAGTTCTGAAGAAAAAAAAACATTTGCTAATACGAAATAAAGGCCAGAGTCTAACTGTATAGTTCCCAGAAAGAAACACCCGAGAAACTCGATATATATAAAATTGAATACAATCTCTATTCTTATTTTTTGGGGTAAATGTTCATGTCAATCTAGTAAGGGTGAATTATACCTACGGTATTATCCCATATTCTGCATTACTCGTGTTTAAAAAAAAGACAATTCGAAGATAATGAAATTACAATGCATGTTGAGTTGGAATAAAAGGAAGGAGAAACGCGAATGCACATAAATAAGTGTTAATTGATTGAAATTGCCCCCCCCCCCCCCCCATGCCAAAATTGATCTAGATATCTGTAGAAGCGTGGGAGCAAAGCGACCGAGCGGTAGAATATTTTCATTTTTGACCATAAAATTGTATTTTTGTCCTGCATTTTACCCTTTGGAAATTCGCAAGGGAGCAGAAGAGTTTCAAATTTCAAACCTTGACAAACGAATTCATATTTACTTCTTCCTCAAGTGAGGTGCAATATTACATAATTTTTTTTATATCCAAAACCTGGAAAATATATATAGAATAGAATATAATAATATCCCATATTCGTGCTAAAAAAATTTCGAACATGAAATTATGTTGAGTTTGAATAAACGGAAGGATAAACGCCGTACCACAAAAATAAAAGTCAACTGATTGAAATTGTGACCCCCCATGCCCAAACTTATCGAGCTAGCTGTAGAATATTTGTGTTTTTAACCATCAAAAATGTAATGTTCTATGCATTTTACCCTATGGAAAATTCACAAAAGCCCTGGAGGAATATAAAGTAGTCAAATATTTAACGTAAAAGTTAACATTACTTTCAAATGTTGAACCTATATATGCATAATTTTATACGCTTTATCATACACTGGAGCGTATAAAAAGAGGCTGATGAGACCCATAATTTATGATCATGAGCAAAGAAACGAGAATTGCATTTTTAAAAGTAAAATTTGAACCCTTTATAAATTATATCTTACACTGGGGCGCGAAGTTACGAGAGCCTAAAGCAACTTAAAGGGATACTCAACCGCATATTGTGGACGTTTTAATGCCGCGAGAGGGCACCGTGATCGTTACCTGGTCATGCCGTTGCCCCTCGGGGCGCAAACCTCGGATAGACTGGTCGCCGCACAAACATGTACGCTCCAGTTGAGCTCGAGCTCTCGTGCGAGATTCGGTCGGCTTCGTGCAGTCGAAATGTAATCCCACTTAGTCCAACGGACTCGTTCGACGCACAAACTTTGTGTACGAGTGAATGGGGCTTACGCAATCCTGACTTTCCCCACAGCCGCCCGGTTGCGTATCCCTTTAAGGGAGCAGAGTGACCAAGCATTCAAAAATATTCCCATTTTAAACCCTTAACAAATTTATTTCTTATATTGGAGCTCAGGATCATTATTTCCTCCTATTCTTCCCTGTTTATTTCTCCCTTTTTTTTTTGGGGGGGGGGGGGGTTGGGCGGGGGTGTACAATGTCATTCTCACATGGCGCGTCAAAGGCTGCGCTAGTCGTTGACGCAGTCCTGCGTCAACAGAATGGCTCCTCGTGTGCAACATGTATTTAGAAGAAAACATATTTCAAAGAAAACAGTAAATAGAATTCGGAAATGAAATAGACAGGAAAGAGTATGGTAAGAGGGGCCTTTGTAAGGATACACTCAGAATCAAAATGAATGCTACTCTGCAATTGAAATAAAAAATCTTGAAGAGATCTTATTGGTATGACAGGTAGTCTCTTTAATTAAAAACAAATTTGGAGATTATACAAAAAGTTTTGTGAAGCTGAGAAATTTCATTCTATCCAAACAATTAACGGTTAAAACGATCTTGACAAAATGTAATAACTACCCTGAAATAGCAAAATCAAGGCAGGCGCCATCTTTGTTGACTGATGGAAATTTTATTAGTGGGTTTTTTTTTTCTCGTTCCCCCCCCCCCTTTCTGATGGTTTCATATTCTGACAAGGGCATTTCATTTTCGCTATTATGTACCGACTACTGCATTGGCGGATCCGGGGGGGGGGGGGCACTTCCCCTCCCCCTTTTGGAAGAAAAGTATGCATTTTGACCATAAAAGATCCACCCTTTTGTCGATTGTGCCCCCCTTTTAGAATGAAAACCTTTTCTCTTTTGTTTTGACTGTCAGAGAATTATGGAGGGAAAGGGAAACTGGACCTCATAACCCCCCCCCCCCCCCCCACGAGCGAATTTTCGAGAAGTTGGCAAGACTCCCAAAATACGGGTCTACCTTTTCTAAAAGTTGACAAATTTGCATTTGTGTGCCCCCCCCCCCTCCATTACGCGGAGCGGCGATGGCAAATCAAGGCTAAAATAGACAATTCTGTAAAAACTAAAACTGTTACATTCTCCTCATGTATATCAGAGGCTGATTGACTCAGTGACGCTGATCCTCGTTTAAAACGCTTTTTTTTAAATCAGTAAAGTGGAATATTTTAGTGTTTGGTGTTCACTTTTGCATAAAATTCTGTCGGTTGCATACAGCTTAGTCGAATATCAAATTGAGTTGAGTACATGTATTTACATCGTGTATCCTGAAAAATGTCGACTACAGAAGCTTTGAACATGACTGGTAACATTATCGACACTAGGGGCGGTGTAAAGGGTGAAACAGATAGGATTTTGACAATTTTTCTCTGCGTAATTTTGAATGTGATCGCCTTAGTTGTTATTAAACACCAAAAGGAGCTCCAAGAATACATGCGAATTTTCCACCAGTTTCTTGCAGTACTGAATATCCTTTTAGGAATCAGTTGGAACATTTGGTTCGGTTTGTGGTTTTCGATTGGCAACAACAAAGAAATGTGTGTCATCATAAGTATGGTATTTCCATTCGCATATCATGTATCCTTCATATCCATAATGGCTTGCCTTTGTGGCCTATGTCTCAATCTGTATCTCCTCGTCACACGACCACTACGATATTACACGATTGTGACCAGAAAACGATTCTACTTCGGTCTGGTGTCCACTATCCTGATGATCGTGCTGATCTGTGGGTTCTACCTGCCAATTCCTGCTTCACCCATTATAAAACTCCTGATACAAAGATGCGCAACCCGAGATATCAGTGTAAAAGCTAAATGGACATCGATAGTGCACACGATCTTTCAAATATTTCCTGTTTGCGCGACTGTGGTCATAACATCAATATTTAATACCAGATTACTACTCATTGCACGTCAGTTAAGAAATGCAATAAGACATTTAGAAAACCCTCGTCCTATCCAGGTATATCATGTCGATGATAAAATGCAGGGAGGTCTCGTTGAATCGCCAGCAAATCTCCAAAATGACACCGTGCATGATCACGACATAATCCGTGATCGACCACGCAATAGAGGCATGAGAGGATTTGCTACCATCCTCCTTATAACGGTCACTTTCTGCATTGTCTGGACACCTATTAATATCTAATTTAGTTGATACCGCTAAACCCCTTTTATTCTAAGATCTTTGACATAATTTCAGGATGTTATACATGGTTTGAGCTTTGAGCCCTTGATCTACCTTCTGACGAATTCTGAAGCACGGAGACTGTGTTGTTCAGCTTTCAGACGATGTCTCAAAAGATTGACCCGCAGTCATTAGACATTGATTAATTTGCATGTTATATGAATGCATTAAAAAAAGTGAGGAAATAGCTGAAGCAAACTGATGAGAATGAATTCTAAATTATAATAAAAAATACTGGAAGTGTCTATACAATTAACAACAAAATTATTATTGCGAGGGAAGATGGCGCTGTTCTGAGATCTACATGTGTTTATTCTGCACCGTGAGAATTTGACGTTAAATACATAAAAATGTATGCTAGAAAAAGGGCGTTGGACAAAGTAATAGATTCACCTAAAATTTCGCAGTATTTTCCTCAGGCTGGAATGGACTCAGCAGTAATGGAAGTCGAGAATGTCGAGGAAAACGTATTCAGAAGACCCCAGAGAAACTGACGTTCAAAGCAGTGGAGACCAACGCTCACTCACCACGGAAGCTACCGGGGTGGAAACGACAGGGCATACCCCTGGACACGTCGACAAAAAACGGAGAACAAACGGCAACCAGAAGGCAAGTACTACTGATGAATTGCTTGTTACGCTAATCGACAAAATTGAAGAAATGAACTCAAATCTTTCTGGAAGATTAGACACTGCATTAAGCAAAATAGACAGTAACAATCAAGAAATAGAAACATTGAAAGAGAAACAGGAGGGGTGTCAATTTGACATTGAGTTGTTGAGAAAGCAGATTCAAACCCAAGAGAAAGAGAATGGGAAAATGCGTGAGCAGTTAGTAGACCTGACAGCGAGAGGGATGAGGAACACAGTTGTGTTCCATGGCTTTCCAGAAGGGGCAGAGAAATTTCTTGACTGGGAATGTGTGGATATTATAGTAATCGTTTCATTTGATATTACAATATTTCATGATGGTAATGTATGAAATTCACTATTCGGAATTAAACAGAAAGGGATCTCTTTCTTTATTCCTTTCTTTCGTGCAGGTAAATCCCAACTCACCGACCCCTAATACCTGAGTCATATCGCTAGATCGACTCCAAATCGATTACAAACCGACTGATTCTTAGCCATTGGGTGTAATGTAAAAGTTTGTTCGTCTCGTGTCAGTCTCGTTAGTGTGACTGAGGTATAAGGGCTCAGACACACTGATCTTTATCAATGGGTCGGACGGGCGGGTATATGGTGCGCTGTCGTTCTTAGAGCAAAGAGAGATAGGGAGAGAGAGAGAGAGAGAGAGAGAGAGAGAGGGGATTATTGCTTGTTCTGCTCAGAAATGTGGTTTTGGACTGCTACTTTAAACTTGTCCACCATCCCCTGTTATACGTTATAAATGATGGTCATTACATGATTTCATCAAACCTGACATCCAAGTTGTATACGTTTTTAGATGAGACGAATAGTATGCACATGCCTTGTCTACGTTCATATTATGCTGCTACTTATACGAGTATACACGTTTAGTTTCAATTAAGTGTTTTTGTTTTCGTTGTTGCTGTTGTTGATGGTTTTTTTTTAAACTTCTTTATAATTGTGTGTTGATGAATTAGCTTCTATCAATAAATGATGAACTTTCGAAATGGAAATAAGGTAATGGCCTCGAAATTCGGAAATTATATTTTCATAATTCATGCCGACCCAATGGAATTATAGCAAAGTTTTGTGGTGCTTGATTTCCTGCAATTCATGTCCTTCTAGAATGGGAATATTAATAAGCTAAGTTATCCTATAATGATATTAATTTTCATGCTGTTTTACCAACAATGACGCACCTGGTTATTCTATGCCTCGCAGAATAAATTAAGGTTCTGGTATCTTTTGTTCTCACATTTTAACCCATGTAGTCTCCTGTGCAACTAAAGTTTTAAAATTGTCAAAGTGGTTTATTTTGCAAATTTGTGGTAATTGATTGACACACAGGATATCCTTTTCGGACAGTGATGAAGAAAACAAGAAAATAACCAAAATACGTGTTATTATATCCGGTTTATCCAATCTAGGCTCATCTTAAAGTGAATTTCAAACGATATTGACATTAAGAAAATGATCAGTTTCGGGGTAAAGATTAGCCCAAACTGCTATCACATTACAAACTACATAATTATTTAGCATTGCAGTGGAATCATGGCAGTGTTTCACGAAACCAAGTTCGCTGACATGCCATTGAAACGCGTTGTAATCTTAATACACTTTTTTCAATGGGATGTCGGCGAAATTCTACTAATATTGACAGTTTAATGAAACGAAGCCAGAGTTCCTTCTCATAACGTCGATTACAAAGTTACGCCTATCTCTCATGTAAAATATTATAATTGGTATCAAATAAATATATTCCAAATCAAAATACATAATTATTCAGATTGTTCATTAGAAATATTTATTCCTATGTTTCTCAATAGTCAAATCATTTTTTAGTTTCTAAATATTTACTTTCAGTTATAACCAGAACTCAGGATTATCTTAAAAGGCGCAGTAACTGTGGTTTGAATTTCAGACTAATCCCAATGAAGTATGTTCATAAAGATATTTATTGAAAATATAGATAGATATGTATATAGGTATAGAGAGATAGAGAGAGACACACACAAGATAAAGAAATAGGAAAAGATTGGGGAACTAAGAGAGAGACAGAAGAGGGAGAAACGGTGAGAGAAAGAGAGAAAGAAAGAAAAAGTGGAGAAAGGAGAAGGGGAGAGATAGAGAGAGAGACCCATGCAAGATAAAGAATTTGGGAAAATTGGGAAATAAGTGAGAGGCAGAGAAAAGGGTGAGAGAGAAGGACAGAGAAAGAGAGAGAGGGGGGGGGAGACGGAGACAGCGAGAGATAGACAGAGAAAAAGAGAATGGAAATAGCAAATAAGCAAAACTAGTAAGTTTAAGAGAGAAGGGAAAGGGAAAGCTGACCCCATTAAAGGTAAAAACCTTAATATATTACAATATACGTTTCACACAACGTTTCAAATTAACTCTGCAACATCTCAGTCACTTGCAACCACGATTCATCTATAAAGATTACAAATTAAACATCACTTTCAACAAGACGGACAAACACCTCCTGCAAACGATATCAGTTTCTCATGTTTGAAAGAGATGAAAATAAAGACATTTCTAAAAACAATTATGCAAATTCCCAATATTCTTTATTAGCGATGCAGATATTAATTATTAAACAAGAATTTGCAAAGAGAAACATTGAACGTTGAATATCATCAGCAGGTTTATGAGTTCAGTGAGACGATGCCTAGAGGTCGACGTAGAAGACGTACGGAAGGTGACCCATCGGTGAGAATGAAGTCGGTGTACGGTAAAGAGCGTTATACCTGGATATAGAGGGAGAAGGAGAACGGCTGCTACGAGAGAGAAAGTCTACTGACATCAGTGGACTGGTGGAGCCGTTTGTCGATCCACGTGGTGTCCTGTGCTGGAGCTGGATCACGTCACGATACAAGCGGTGTCGACCCAATGAAGTCATCGTTGAGTCTGATGTCGATCGACTACTACGAGAGAGAAAGTCAACAGAGAATGTAGAAGAAACGATGTTCATCTTCTTGATGGGTGGTGTCGCCTGGTCGACCTCAGTGCTGTCGCATGGTGACTTCCGCTTACGACCGATGACGGACAAGTCGATAACTTGGGATGGTTGAAAGCGAGGATGATTGACGTTGTCTGTCTTGGTTATGGGTTGGTGAGCAGAGCTTGAAACAAGAGAGGCTCGACGGAGGCGTGACCGACGGTTCTGAAACCAGACCTGACATGAAAACAAAAGAAAAGAAAAGATCATTAGTTCAAAGTACAATCGATATACACATTTTATTGTCGCTCTCTGAATGCAACTCGACAGATTTTATTATTCAACATTTTTTTTACTACCTCACAGAGAAAGAACAAAATTGTAACTGCTAAGTCATCATACAAATTATTCTTCCCTAAAATTGTAACTGGAAGCCGGCTCTTCAAATATTATAACTGATGAATCACAAAGACATA
The DNA here is from genome assembly GCA_025617745.1 of Heliocidaris erythrogramma. Lineage (NCBI taxonomy): Eukaryota > Metazoa > Echinodermata > Echinoidea > Camarodonta > Echinometridae > Heliocidaris > Heliocidaris erythrogramma. Next base: position 16,880,230 of record CM046861.1, read on the forward strand.
AAAAGAAAGGGCAGTTTTTAATATAATTTTTTTTTCTTTGTTATATAGTTATAATAATTCATTAATTTGTAAAATTGAAGAGTGATAAAGTCTTTTTACATTATAGACCCTATAATTTGCATTTGAAGGTTTTCATATGTACCATTATTCTGTCTTCTCCAAGGTGCAGACTTGAAGCTACTTATTCTCTCGTAGTGATATCAGTATACTGGTTGTCGTTGAACGCTGTTTCCAGAATCCGTAGCTGAAACTCACTGAAGATGGTGGGACGACGACGACGATGGCGTTTGGTAGGAACGCTACTCGATGAAATTTGAGTGATCATGGTGGAATCTATACTGCGTGTTTTGGAAGCAAATAGAAAAACTTGTTGAGAACTTGAGAGACTTAACAGCTATTAGCGAATGATTATGATAACCTGGCATAGTAATTATTAGTCCAACTTAAGCTTTCTGCCTCCATAAACGCATTTTTCTATTGGTCAATCAAGGTAGCCAATAGGATTACGTAAAGATGTTCATTTAGAAGTAACTCCTTTGACCTTTGCCGAAGACACCCTAGGAGGGTATTGCTAGGTAAAACAGACCCTCATGATTCTCCACTTAGATAATCCTTTCTTTGTGAATTAGTAGGGATTAAGTACCCAGTCCCACACCATTGTTACAGCGGCGCGCCTCAGACAGAAGACACCATTGACGCTTTGAAACGCCGCTGCGTTTCAAAGCGTCAAAGCCGTCTTCTGGTCAGGAGTTGACCGCTTGTGCTAATGAGGTTGTCAGTCTGTTCATGAAAAAGAGACAATAGAACTTCATAGTCCCAGGTGTATGAATGAATGAACATCCATAGATATTGACAGATTCATTTCATCTTTGAGTGAGGTAGATAACCTACAGGCGACATCAGTACCTGTCCATTTACTGTGTCAATCAAAAATGCCTTGTAATTTTGTAAGCAAAATACAGTGTCCAACGTAAATTATCTCTATTAGGGTAACATCGTAGTAACATTCATCAAGTCCTACAAGTGTAGTCTAAACTACTGAAAAAATGTTTCCACTTATTCAGCAGACATATCTGGCGGTTTTCAAAATCGTGTTATACAGGCCAACTTTTATGATTGGGCGAGCTACACGATATTTTGGTTCACGATTTTATCATAATGAAAAAAAAAATGATTTAAAACTTGTCATGTTAATGTTAAAGTTAAAATTAGTCTCCTATAAAAGTTATAAATGCGACTAATATTCATTTTATTTTATAAAAAACGCATATGAACATACCCAAAAATGTGATGGATTTAATTTCATTTATTATCATTATTATTACTATTATCAGAGAATTTAATGTCCTGAAAAGTAAGCGTTTTAAATCGATTCATAACTGCATGGCAAAGGTATTATGACAAAAATACATCCCTTTTACCAGCTTTATCGGTAATTTACTCAAATTGTATGCAAATCTGTCAAGGCAGGGCATGCCCTCTTTTGTGCTGGAGGAGAGTACTGGTATTTAGAAGTGTTATCCGTAATCCATTTTAATGTATTTTAAAATCTGTCTCCATGCCATGTTTTTTTCTGTTATATGCCTTCGTAACAGTTGCTTACTTTGTATCTAAATTTATATAATGTCAGGAGAAGATAAATGCTTGATAACCTATACATTTGAGGCTTTTTGAAGCAACTGAAATTTCAATTTCACAAATTGATGGATTGTGTTCCAAGTATATTGAATTTCACAGATAAACAAAAAGATAACATTCTTGAGACCCATGTGGTTCTGAACTCAAATACTTCCCAAACTTGGCAACAACCCTGAAAAATGCGATTAAATTTGATTTACAAGAAGAGTTATCCCATTCATATTCCAATACTCTCCGAAAGTATATCCTTTCTTTTCTTATTAAAGAGTGATACATTTCACTTGATCAACAGCCTAGCAACAGAAACTACAGACTCTTGGAATTTCCATGCGTATAGAACAAGATTTTTTAGAACTGCCAAATAGATTTTCCATTGAGACAACAATGATATTAGGTGCATAATTATAGACGCATTTCCAGTATGCTAATAAGTGTATTGCTTCTCTTGACATTATAATAAATACAAAATAAACAACTGTTACAATGGCGTACAACAAAAAGGCGTGGCATGGAAACAGATTTAAACTGCATTGAACTGACTTACGGATAACAGTTATCTCGCTAGATACCAGTACTCTCCTCCAACACAAAAGAGGGCACGTCATGCCTTGACAGCTTTGTATATATACAATTTGAATACATTACCGATAGAGCTTGTAAAGGGATGTGTTCTTGTTATAATACCTTTGTCATCAATTTTGTATGACAACAGTTTTGAGGCCCTGAATTAAACCAAAATAGCCTACTAGTATGTAGAAGAAATTTAAAGCCCATTAAAATCATTTAAAGTGCTATAATAACAAGGCCGTTTATGCTTACAGTAAGTGTTTTGTGAAGAAGAGTGACTGACATAGCTTGTTGGGCGGCATATTATAGTGAGATTCATTGATATAAAAGTCACCATAAAAAACATCTCAAACAAGAAAACAACCATGAAAAGAAAAAAAACATGCATTTAAATATGTCAATCATGACCTGGGATCATTCTTAGCAAAATCATTCAAAAGGGTATATTAAGACGAGTACATACACTTGAAATTTCAAATGTAGGCATTTTATCACAATAGACAGTATGTCTGACATCTTGTATGGCTGCATTATTATGGTGATTATGCATGCCTTCCTTTATAGGGTTCCTTAAGCATGGGGTTTTATTTTGCAAATTGAATCATTATTCTTATCACAGAGTAATACATTTCACTGATCCGTGACGGCCTATAGCAACAGCCACTACAAACTCTTGGAATTTCCATTCATATAGAACAAGATTTTTTTTTCTCCTTAGAACTGCCAAATGGATTTTCCATTGAGACAAAAACAATACGTGCATAATTATTGACGCGTTTCCAGTATGCTAATAAATGTATTGCTTCCGTGTTACTAAGAAGAATGAAAGGAAAGAGAGTGAAAAAGGGCGCATAGTAGAAGGTTATGTGGATAATTCTTATCCCAAATCCATTGGTTGTTGCCAGGTCAACTTACCAGTTGCATGTTTTTCATGGTGGTATTTACTCTTTTTGTGGTGTAAAGATAAAGGGGCGGACATCGTTTTCCTACAAGAAACTTTTAGTACTATAGGGATTGTGAGGACAAGTGGGCTTCAGTGTGGGAGGGTTCCAGTTATTTTAGTCATGGTTCTAATCACAGCAAAGGAGTTCTCGTTTTAATTGCATCGAGGGTAGATATTGAGATACTGCAAGTCTTAAAATACAGTGAGGGTTATTTTTATAGACTAATTTCAAGGTGTTAGGTTAATTTTAGGCAATGTCTATTTTCCAACAAGAAATTTTGAGAATGATCAATTGCAATTTCTTCGAAAACTACGCAAAATATGGCTAAGTTAAATAAAGATAAATAGCCCGTTATAATAGGTGGCAATTTTTACATGATTAGGGACACTGAATTTGTTTATAACGGGCAGTCTTTAAACAGGATTTCGAAAAGATTTAATCGAGAATTTGAAAAATTCATGGAAGATTTGCAGATTTTGGACATTTGGAGATGTAGACACCCCTTAAAAAGGCAATTCACTTATAAGCAAAAGAATCCCTTTATGCAAAGTAGACAGATTACTGGATAATATCGGAATGTCTAGAGGAAATGGTTATGAATAATTTCATCTGTTGCCCCTGATCATCATTCAATATTTTTACGCTTATTTGACAAAACAAACGATAAATCGAATGGAAGAAAGGGGTCATAATGGAAATTCAACAATAGTCTGTGAGAAAATGAAGATTATGTTAGAAAGTTAAAGAAGAAAATTTGTCAATTAAAAAATGAACTACAAACTGAAATAAAAGACAAGAGGTTGTTCGGAGCTTTACACAAAAATTCTCGAAAAAATTGGCTGATCAAAGAAGAACAATAAGAACAGATTTAGAAAAAGAAATACAGTTTTTAGAACAACAATTGATGGAAAGCACTAATGCAAATATTTTAGAAAAACTGGAAAATATCAAAGAGAAATTAAAGGAAGTTTATAGCTATGTAAATGAAAGAATTAGGATTCGATCACGAGCTTCGTGGTACGAAAGTAAAGAAAGGAATTCGCGTTATTTCAATCAGTTGATGCAAAATAACAAAAGAAAAAGTACTATTAAGAAAATTAAAACCTCAAATGGTGCTATCCGTTGCGATGAAAAAAGGATAACTGAAGAAATCCGGAAGTTTTACAGTAGGTTGTACAGTAAAGTAGAGTACGAGTGCTCGGATAACTGTTATGATAGTTTTATTCAAGGTTTACCGAAATTGACGGACAAATCTCGAGAATACTGTGAAGGATCTAGAAGTAATAAAGAATGCCTAGAAATCTTAAAAGAATTGAAACAGAATAAATCACCTGGAAATGATGGTCTTTCTTCAGAATTTAATTGTACTTTTTGGCCGTATATTGGAGATTTAGTTAAAGATGCCTTGAATGAAGCTTATAGATCAGGAGAAGAATTAGCATCTTCACAAAAACAAGCAGTAATTACGTTCATCGCTAAAGATGGGGAAGATCCCTTTTCATTGGAAAATTATAGACCCATTTCCCTTCTTAATGTCGATTATGAAATCTTAACAAAAATCTTGGCTAAGCGAATCAAGAAAGTATTAAATGAAATCATTATGGGAGATCAGGTGGGTTATAATATGACGGGGAGGAATATTGGTGAGGCCATTCGCATTATGGATGATATTATTTTTTTTGTTGGCTATAGACTTCGAGAAAGCTTTTGACTCGGTTTCACATCAATTTCTCCAAAAAGTTCTGTCGTCATTTGGTTTTTGTCCATCTTTTCAAAAGTGGGTTAAAGTTTTATACACGAACACTTTAAGTTGTGTATTAAAATAATGAAGGAGGGTCCACTGGTTATTTCAGAGTAGAAAGGGGAGTAAGGCCGTACTTTTTTATCTTATGTATTAAAGTAATGGCACACAAATTACGAACAGATAAATTGGTGGAAGGAATTCATTTTGGAGATAAGGAAACTAAACTAGTACTTTATGCGGATGATATGACAATTTTTTCTCCCAATGAAAAATTAATTTAAAAGAAATGTCATTTATCATTGCGGTTGGATTAGCATGTGCGTATACTTGGAAACCGGCGACTGGCTGGAATCTTCCCGAGAGGAGTAGAGAAAATAATGTGCAATGAGATGTGTAGAATCGGAATTGAATCCAGTGACTGGGATGATAATGTTGTAAGCTCTTTGGTCGGTTACATCGTAACTGGTAAGGTGCTATATAAGAAACAGCTATTATTATTTTGTATGATTTTTAATTTGATTAGTTTTGATTTATTCAGAATCATCGTCGTACATGGATCACCCGTGGCCGTTGTAATGGCATGATATAACAATTTAAATGCGATATAACAATTTAAATGCGATATAACGTACATACATGAATAGATCATCGAAAGCTTTATTCAAAGACGTCCAATTAAATGAATTGTACGTTAAAACAGTATTCAGAATATTGAAGAAAAAGAAGACACCGAAGTACATATAAAAACTCGAGAGGAGAGGGGGGGGGAGAAATAAAGAGAAATGGAGAGAGAGAGGGAGAGACAGACAGACAGACAGACAGAAATGAGAGGGTGTTTGTGTCGGAGAGAGAGGGACAGGGGAAGAGACAGTGATAATAGAGAGGAACAGACGGAATCAAAGAAATTGAAGAGACAGGTGGAATGGGTGGGCGTGTGTGTGGGGGGGGGGGAGGGGTAAACGTATAGGGGAAAGAGACAAATTGAGAGTGAGAGAAGAGAAAGATAAAAAGGAGAGCGAAGAGGAAAGATTGGGGAGGAGAAATAATGAGACAGATAGATAAAGAGATATAGACAGAGAAGGAAAGAGAAAGAGAGAGAGAGAGAGAGAGGGTGGGGGGGGGGGTGATCTTGATTATTACAGTGAATGATACGGAAAGACATGAAAATACAAAATAAGAATGCTGAAAAAATCAAATTGACATACACCTTACGCAACGTCACTTCCAACCATGCTGCATGAAAGATCACAACTCATATAATAACTTTCAACAAGACGGAATAACACTTCAATAAGATAACACAAACCTCCTCAAAACATTAACCGCCTCTCGTGCTTGAAAGAGAAGAAAGTAAAGACAATTTAAAACAACAATATGCAAATTCTGAATATATTATTTAACGGCAAACCATACTTTAACATTCCAATGATTATTAAACAGGAATAGGCAAAAAGAAAAATAAACAACGTTGAATTTATTCAAGAGTGTATGAGTCCCCTCAGACGATGCCTAGAGGTTGACGTATAAGACGTACGGATGATGACCCATCGGTGTGTAGAATGAAGTCGGTGTGCGGTAAAGATCCTCTGTGTTATACCTGGATGTAGAGCGAGAAGGAGAGCGGCTGCTACGAGAGAGAAATTGACATCAATGGACTGGTGGAGCCGTTTGTCGAGTCACATGGTGTCCTGTGCTGGAGCTGGATGACGTCACGATACAAGGGGTGCCGACCGGATGAAGTCATCGTTGAATCTGATGTCGATCGACCGCTACGAGAGAGAAAGTCAACAGAGAATGTCAAATATCGAATGTCGTCCTCAACGCTGTCGCACGGTGACTTCCACTTACGACCGATGGCGAACACGTCGATAACTTGGGATGGTTGAAAGCGAAGAAGTTCGACGTCGTTTTTCTTGTTCTTGATGATGGGTTGATGAGCAGAGCTTGAAACGAGGGAGGCGGGACGGAGACTGAACGACGGTCTGAAACCAGACCTGAAATAAGAAGTGATAGAAATAAATATAGATAGCACATCAGTCATACCTGTAAGATATGTTGTTCTGTCATTAAAAAGCTGAGAGACAGAAGGGGAAACAGTTTCGCCTTTTTATTTGAATCATACGGTTGCTTAATATATCGAGAAAGTTGCGTTGTTATATTACATGTATTTGGGATTTATCTTTGAATCTGTGAATCATTTTGTGAAATTAAAGTTGCATAGTATATCGAGAAAGTCACGGTTGCGTTGTTCTATTATTTGGGATTTGTCTTATTTCATATTCCCACCACAATATTTACCATTATTCCGTCTTCCCCAAGGTGCAGACTTGATTTGTTCTCCTTTTTTCTCTTTTGCGTTCCTTCTGCCCCCTACCCGTAGGTATAAGCCACGAGTTGCTTTGTTTTAGCTTCTTCCGCGTTGTCAAGGTCAGTTATTCTTTTTGAAATATTATATAAATAGTGTGTCGTCGTCTTATTGGTCGTTTATTAAAAGGAAAGAATGTGGATAGAGAGGCCTTTGTAAGGGATAGAATGCAAGAGAACAAGTTAATTCTGTACAAGTTGTGGGATGGGTCTTATGGGCTTCTGTTCACGTTATACCTCCCCATGTCTTTCATCCTCCTCTTCCCTCTTTGGCATATCGATCATGTCGATGGGGAGGAGTGGGGGCATAAATTATGTTCCCCATGTCATTGCACAACCCACAGACCCCATAGCAGGAGTTCCTACATGCAGTGGCCTATCTAAGGAGGCAGAGGGGCACGATCCTCGGGCGGCACTTGGGGAAGCAAAAATACAACAACACAAAATACAGAAAAAAGTGGGGGGAAAATAAAACATTGGTCCTTATACGAAAGTCCGAACCCAGTATTCAGTGAAATAGAAATAGAAATGGTGTTTTAAGGACTAAACCGATGTGTTGGCTCAGTCAGTAGAGCGTCCGCCTCACAATCGGGAGGTCGTGGGTTCGAACCTCGGCCGCGTCATACCAAAAGACGTTAAAAGATGGGAGTTGCTGCTACCTTGTTTGGCGTTCAACAATTGAAAGGATAGAGCAACGTCGATCTGGCGCTGCACAGAGGCTGCCGGGCCCACGATCAATTGGGCAAAAAGAATTTCCATTTCGGCTAATAAAATTTGGAGTGGATTATTATTAGTTGGAAACATAAAAATGCTGGCATTTTCTGAAGCTCCATTGCTTAGCCTCCTCTCAAATATTTCTTCAGGATCTAGTCATTTCGAGCCCCAATATTTGATATAGATTTATTACAAAAAGGGTGTTTTAGTGTTTGAAATTCGAAAAATTATTCTTCTTGCTCTGCAAGCATGTCTTCATAGGCTTAATCACGATTTGTTAACATTTTGCCCTACCAGCCACCATGGGAATGATGATGAATTTTAATGATATCCAAACTTTTCGTGGTCAAGCCATATTCCTATAGTATTTCTTCGTCATTCTCATAAATTGTACGACCAAATATCGAAGATGTAAACAGTGGTTTTCAAAGTTATAACTTTAAAGGTAAACTTTGTGGAGGCTTGATAAAATATGAACTGCATGGCCCTAAATGCTACCATTGTACATTGGCGTAGAGAGGTCCTCATTACTTGGGGGGGGGGGGGGGGGGTGATGCTCCCAAAGGCCATGAATGGATATATTTTTATATATGGGTGTGCGTGTGGGTTTTGGTGTGTGTGGGTACGTGCATATATATATATATATATAGGTAGCTAAAATGAATATCGCGTTTTTATTGCAATGATTTGATTCACATCAGTATACAAAGAGATCGAAACGACTATGAGAATGAGAGTAAACCGATGTTTACCATAATGAACATGATAAGCACATGCTGCATGGATATGATTGTTATTAGAGAACCGTGCACAAGGCTTTCATTGGTGACAAGTTGAAATTTAGTTGAGTTTGGTTTATTCTTTATTCGAGACAATAGAGGTTCGATAAAAGTCATTAGCACAAGCGGTCAACTTCACACGAAGATACAAAATGGCGTTACCGGGTTGAAACGTCGCTAGGTTAATCAAATATAAAAGAGATTAAACCCGGATGAAACTGATTCAACTCATGTACCTGGCCATTCACAAGAATCTGTTTTAAATAACAATGCACTGCTTCGGCATTGTCGGCATAAGTCAAATTAGTTGGATACCTTCTTGTAATCCCATTGACTAGCTTAATATTGACCAATAGAAAAGAGTGTTTATGGGGGCAGAAAGCTTGGACATTTTGGAGGGGACTCATGATTACTGTGCACAGTTATCATCATTCGCTAATAGCTGCTAGTACTTCACACACACAGTAATAATAAAACTCAATCCGACTCTTTATCAAAATGGCAGATTCCACCATGATCACTCAAGTTTCATCGAGCAGCGTTCATATCAAACGCCCTCGTCGTCGACGTCCTATCGTCTTCACTGAGTTTCAGCTACGGATTCTGGAGACTGCGTTCAACGACAACCAGTATCCTGATACTAGAGAACAACTAACTTCATATCTGCACCTTGGCGAAGACAGAATAATGGTATTTATCGCTGGAAAATTGCGAAATCATCTACGCTATATCATGGAACAAACTTATCGTTCTTCAGCATATATTCGATTTTCCAAATTTATTTAAAAAAAGAAAAAAGTATTGCATTACGAATACTCTTTAGAAGCTATAAAGATGATAGCTTCTTTTTCTGTAAGGTAAAATTCGCTTATTTCCCTCTATACATAACATAAATATTAGTAAATGAAGAAGCTTAATGGGAGGAATTTTAATTTGTAAACAAATTTTTAGGCTTTTACTCCCAGTGTTATAGATCGTATTTTTTTTGTTTTTCAATAATTTTTATTCATTTCTATATTTTTATAAAGGAACATTCGTCTTGAATGAATATAACAAATTACAAACAATAAAATCATTGAAACAAGGCATATACAAAAAATATCATTGAATGAAATGTAATCATTAACCCGTTGACTACTGAATTCCTTAACTCTCATAGGCTCAATACAGGAACCACCCGGTTCCCGTAGTTTATGGGTTAAAAGAAAAGACGAACCCCCACCCCCTCCTTACCTCAAACAATGAATATCAAACTTTATAACATAATACATTCTTACTATAGACTCCTTATTCCACTTTACTTCCATCTCTTCTCCCCCCTTTCATCCCCATACTTAACCCATATCACAGCACATACACACAACCACACTCGATCTGTAATGAAAATCACAAGTCAGAAAAAAATTGGAACTAGCGGGATTCGAACCTGTCATCTACTGCTTGCCGGGCAGCGACTTAACCACCAGGCTATTCACCGTGACTTGGCCGTGAACCAGAATAGCCTGGTGGTTAAGTCGCTGCCCGGCAAGCAGTAGATGACAGGTTCGAATCCCGCTGGTTCCAATTTTTTTCTGACTTGTGATTTTCATTACAGATCGAGCATACGATCTATAACACTTGGAGTAAAAGCCTAAAAATTTGTTTAAAAACATAAATGTTGTTTGAATGATTAACTTATATTTCCCTTTTTTCTTTTGTTTGTATTTCAGGTGTGGTTCCAGAACCGTCGCTCACGTCTCCGTCGGGCCTCTCTTGTTTCAAGCACTGCTTACCAACAACTCATCAAGAAAGACAACGTCGACCATCCTCGCTTTCGACCATCCCAAGTTATCGACTTGTCCGTCATCGATCGAAAGCGAAAGGCGCCGTGCGACAGCGTTGAGGTCGACCATACGACACTACCCATCAAGAAGATGAACATGGTTTCTTCCACATTCTCTGTTGACTTTCTCTCTCGAAGCAGTCGATCAACATCAAACTCAACGATGACTTCATCGGGTCGGCACTTGTATGGTGACGTTATCCAGCTCCAGCACACGACACCACGTGACTCGACAAACGTCGCCACCAGCCCACTGATGTCAGTAGACTTTCTCTCTCGTAGCAGCCGCTCTCCTTCTCCCTCTAGATCCAGGTGCAACGCAGAGCATCTTTACCGTACACCGACTTCATTCTCACCGATGGGTCACCTTCCGTACGTCTTCTACGTCGACCTCTAGGCATCGTCTGAGTGGACTCATACACTCTCGAATAAATCAAACATTGTTTATGTTTCTTTTTGCCCATTCCTGTTTAATAATCAATGAAATATTAAAGTATGATATGCCAACGAAGAATATATTCAGAATTCGCATATTTGTTTTAAAATGTCTTTATTTTCGTCTCTTTCGAGCACGAGGGACGGTTGAGGAGTTTTGTGTTATATTATCGAAGTCTTGTCTTGTTGGAAGTGATACATGTATATGAGGTGTGATCTTTATAGATGAAACATGGTTGGAAATGACTGAAGTGACGTTATGTACGGCGTATGCCATTAATATAAGGTTATACCCTTGATTGGGTGAGCTTTACCTCTCCCTTTCTCTCTCTTGATATTTCTGCTCCTTCTAAGTATATCTCTCTTTATCTAAATTTCTCATTATTTCACCTCCTCCCAACTCTATTCTTTCTCCTTTTAAAAATTTCTTTCTTTCTCTCTCTCTCTCTTTCTCCGTCTGTCTCCTCTTAATTGTCTCTCTCCGCATTCTCTCTCTCTCTCTCTCTCTCTCTGTCTCTCTCTCTCTCTTAGTTCCCCAATCTTTTCCTATTTCTTTATCTTGTGTCTCTCTCTCCCTTTTACCTAACTATCTATTTGTCAAGAGTTATATTTATGAACACACTTTTATTGGGATTAGTCTGCAATTCGAGCCTCCGTTACTGCGTCTTCTTTAAAGATAATCCTCTCCTGAGTTCTGGTTATAACTGAAAGTAATATTCTTATAAACTAAAAAATAATATGACTATTAAGAAACATACGAATAAATATATCTGTCGAACAATCTGAATAATTATGTATTTTGATTTGGAATGTATCTATTTGATACCAATTATAAATGTTGAAGTGACTTTGCAATTAACTTTATTAGAAGGAACCCTGGCATCGTTTTATCAAACCGTCGTAAATAGAATTTCGCCCATATCCAAATGAAACATGTTTATTAAGATTAACTCGCGTTTCAATGGGAAGTCAGCGAACTTGGTTTCGTGAAACACTGCCCCAATTCCACTGCAATACCAAATAACATATGTAGTTTGTAATGTGTGAGCAGTTTGGGATAATTATTATCTTTAGTGTATTGTTTTAAAGTCACTTTAAGATGAGCCTAAATTGGAATAACCGCATGATGGTAACACGAATTTTGGTTATTTTCTTTTTTCGTCGTGCGAAAAGGGCATCCTGTGCGTTCACCAATCAACACAAATTTGAAAAATAAACCACTTTGACAAATCGAAAACTGTTTAGCTGCACAGTACAGGAGACTGACTACACGGGTTAAAAATGTGAAAACAAGAGATACCATAATCCAAATTTATTCTGCGAGGCATAGAATAACCAGGTGCTTTATTGTTGGTAAAACAGCATGAAATATTAATAGCATTCTAGGATAACTTAGCTTATTATTAATATTCCTGCAAGAAACCAAGGACCCCAAAACTTTGCTATAATTGCAATGGGTCGGCATGAATTAAATATCATTTCCGAATTTCGAAGCCAGTACGAGCAGTTAATCTAATTCTGTGCATTAGCATGATTAGTAAACGGTCCGTACGGGCAAAACCTTAGTTCATAATTTATTGACAGAAGCTAATTCATAAACACACAATTATAACAGAGTAAAAAAAACAACCCAACAAGCAAGCAAACCAACAACAACAACAACGAAAACAAAACATTTCATTGAGATAAACCTGTATATACAGTGCGTCCCAATAAAAAGGAAACCGGAGTTGTCAGTAATTTTCCCAGTAAAATAGAACAATTCATGTCATATAATATATGTCATCATAAAGTTTAGCTCTTCCTCTTTCTTTTGACACCAAATATGGCACTTAAAGTTTATGCATTGATGAGCAAAGAGAGTTTAAAATTTGAATGTCAAAATCAAGTTGCACAGAAGAAGTGGTCAAGATTGGAAAGGATGCAGCAAAGTTGGTTAACAAAGGGAGGGCTCATTAGCAATTCTTCGGTGTTCATTTTTATGTTTCTTTCACCAAATTTCTCAATGAGAATGAATACGGTTTTAAGCACAAGCTTTTCACTTGCTTGCCTGACCATGCAGCTAACAACACAGCAAAGAGTTTTCCTAGTAACCGAATGGAACCGCACTGGAAGCCTTCAGGAAGTTGCCCAAGCTTTCTGTCGTCGGTTTCCTGATCGGAATGTTCCGTCAAAGTCAACGATCTGGAAGAACGTTCGAAAATACCAGAATGAAGGTACAAGTTTGAACCTCAACAAAGGCCGATCTGGGAGGCCAAGGTCAGTCCGAACAGAGGACAACATTGCCGCAGTTCAGCAGGAAGTAGCTGCAAATCCCCATGTCTCGACGAGAAGAAACGGACTTGGCATGTCAAGGTCTTCCTACCACAGGATCATCCGACTGGACGTGCAATGGTATCCTTACAGGATACGCATTCGGCACCAACTACTAGAAGCAGACATGCCCAGACGACTCCCATATTCCCAGTGGTTGCTGGATCGTGGCCCAAGGTTTGTTGAAAACCTCATCATTGGAGATGAAGCGTCCTTCTTCATGAACGGCAAGGTCAATAACCACAACGTCCGGCAGTATGCTCCAATCCACAACCCACCACCGTTCCACTACGATGTCAACATCAGTCGCGAGAAGGTTTCCGTCTGGGTAGGACTCTGTGGTAATGGATCGTTGATCGGACCCTTCTTCTTCAACGGAAATCTCGATGGAGAACGCTACCTACATCTTATCAACGAAGACATCATTCCAGAACTTGATCAACACTTCGTTCGCCAGCCTGATGGGAGCTTCGAAAGAGTCTGGTGGGTACAAGATGGAGCACCGCCTCATTGAAGATTAGTCGTCAGGGAGAGACTGCAGGAACTCTTCAACAACAGAGTCATCGCGTTGAATCATGATGTCGAATGGCCTCCCAGGTCACCAGATCTCACCCGTGTGACTTCTTTCTTTGGGGCTTTCTGAAGAGTAGGGTCTACACCTCCCCACCACGAGACACTAATGACCTGCGTAACAGGATCGTGAGAGAGTGTGAGGCACTGCGGCACCAAGAACCCGTGATTTGCCAGGCAGTAGGAGCCATGAGAGGCAGAGCACAGGTGTGCGTGGACAGGCATGGTGGACATGTTGAGGGACGTTGGGGATAGAGTTACACGGTCCAAGATTTATGAGTTGCTCTTGTAAAGGATGAAATTTAAAAAAAATCAAACTTAGTTTCATCGTTTGTTTGTGTGTCGTTATTCGGTGTCACAATTAGGCGTCACAATTCTTTTAAGTGGAAAACAAGAGAAGACAACAAGAGAGCAAGTTGAGATATGCAAGAGATTGAAAAGATTGAGGTTAGAATATCACTGAAATGAAATAAGGTTGAAATGAATTGAAGATAACTTAGTTAAAGAATGTTAAGGATTGAATAGAAACCGGGAATGAAAAATGGGGATGCATGGAGACTGTGAAAATGTAAAAAGCGAAAAGATGCAAATAGCCAGAAATGATTCATAAAGTGAAACAAAATGTATCACATTAAAAGCAAGGAGTGAGCGAAAAGGGGAAATGAAAAGAAAAACCTGAATTAACAGAAACATTAAAACTGTAACAGAAACAGAAAACCAAACACAAGAAAGAAGATACTGAAGACAAAACAGAAAACGTGATAACAACATGAAGGGAATTGAAAACAAACTCGAATAATCTGCATTAAAACGTTGGCACCAATATTCTGTGCAAATCGATTCTTACATTAAGCTGGTAAAATTGTTCTAAGTCGGTCAAGCATAAACAAATCTTCGTGTATTTTGTATCACATAAAAGAAGAGACTTTATTCTTACTAAAACTGTCCATGTTTTATTCCAATCCTATTTCATTATCAAGATATCTATCTCCAAAAACGGGTTTCCTTTTTTCTGGGACGCACTGTATAGTAAGTAGCAGCATGTCATATGAACGCATGAAGGCATGTGCATCCTATCCGTCTCATCTAAAAACGTCTACAATTTGGATGTTAGGTTTGATGAAATCATGTAATGACCATCATTTATTACGTATAACAGGGGATGGGGACAAGTTTAAAGTAGCAGTCCAAACCACACTGCTGAGCATGACAAACAATACCCCCTTCTCTCTCTCTCTCTCTCTCTCTCTCTCTCTCTCTCGTGTGTAAGAACGACAGCGCACCCTACCTGCCCGTCCGTCCGACCCATTGATAAAGATCAGTGTGTCTGATCCCTTATACCTCAGCCACACTAACGAGACTGACACGAGACCGAACAAACTTTTACATTAACCCCAATGGCCAAGAATCAGTCGGTTTGTAATCGATTTGGAGTCGATCTAGCGGTGTGACTCAGGTATTAGGGGTCGGTGAGTTGGGATGTACCTGCACGAAATAAAGACATCCCCTTCTGTTTAATTCCGAATAGTGAATTTCATACATTACCATCATGAAATATTGTAATACCAAATGAAACGATTACTGTAAATGTCCACAAATGCCCAGTCAAGAAATTTTCAGTGATTTTAGACGATTTATAAAATGTATTGATACATTGGCAAGTCCAAAGTATATGGTCATTTTAATGTCCCACACGTTACCAAGTATTATGGAGTTATGGACGTATACTATATTTCATCATATTCATCGTATTCATTTTTCATTATACAAAGAATATCGTAGAAAATTGACGAGCATTCACATGAAGGGGAGTATGATATTTTTTTCTCATCAGTTTGCTTCAGCTATTTCCTCATTTTTTAATGCATTCATTTAACATCGAAACACAGTCTCCGTGCTTCAGAATTCGTCAGAAGGTAAATCAAGGGCTCAAACCATGTATAACATTCTGATATTATGTCAGATATATTCAAATAAAAGGGGTTTAGCGGTATCAAAAATGAGATAACAACAGGTGTCCAGACAATGCAGAAAGTGACCGTTATAAGGAGGATGGTAGCAAATCCTCTCATGCCTCTACTGCGTGGTCGATCACGGTTTATGTCGTGATCACGCGTGGTGTCATTTTGGAGGTTTGCTGGCGATTCACCGAGAACACCCTGCATCTTATCATCGACATGATATACCTGGATAGGACGAGGGTTTTCTAAATGTCTTGTTGCGTTTCTTAACTGAAGTGCAATGAGTAGTAATCTGGTATTCAATATTGATGTTATGACCACAGTCGCGCAAACAGGAAATATTTGAAAGATCGTGTGCACTATCGATGTCCATTTAGCTTTTACACTGATATCTCGGGTTGAGCATCTTTGTATCAGGAGTTTTATAATGGGTGAAGCAGGAATTGGCAGGTAGAACCCACAGATCAGCAAGATCACCAGAAAAGTGGACACCAGAGCGAAGTAGAATCGTTTTCTGGTCACAATCGTGTAATATCGTAGTGGTCTTGTGACGAGGAGATACAGATTGAAACATATGCCACAAAGGCAAGCCATTACAGATATGAAGGATACATAATATGGGAATGGAAATACCATACTTATGATGACACACATTTCTTTGTTGTTGCCAATCGAATACTACAAAACGAGCCAAGTGTTCCAACTGATTCCTAAAAGGATATTCAGTACTGCAAGAATCTGGTGGAAAATTCGCATGTATTCGTGGAGCTTCTTTTGGTGTTTAATAACAACTAAGGCGATCACATTCAAAATTACGCAGAGAACAATTGTCAAAATCCTCACCCTTTCACCCTTTACACCGCCCCTAGTGTCGATAATGTTACCAGTCATGTTCAAAGCTTCTGTTGTCGACATTTCTCAGGATACACGATGTAAATGCATGTACTCAACTCAATTTGATTTTCGAGTAAGCTGTATGCAACCGACAGAATTTTATGCAGTAGTGAATGGCACCAAACACCAAACGCTAGAATATTCCACTCTACCGATTAAAAAAAAAATGCATTTGAAACGGGTATCAACATCAAGTCAAGCGGCCCCTGATATCCGTGAAGAGCAGAATGAACAGTTTGAGTTTTTACAGATGTTAGCCTTGATGTGCTAATGGCCGCTCCGCGTAATTACGATGATCAAAATAAACGTTTTCAGTAGTCAGTACATAGCGAAAATCATATACCCTTGTCAGAATATGAAACCACCAGAAAAAAAAAAGCTAAAGCAAAACAAAACAGGCCCCCAAACACACACAAAAACAACACCCCCCCCCCAAAAAAAAAAAAAAATATTTTCCATCAGTCAACAAAGGTGGCGCCTGCCTTGATTTTGCTATTTCAGGGTAGTCATTACATTTTGTCACGTTTTTACTGTTTGTTTGGATAGAACGAAATTTCTAAGCTTCATAAAAACTTATTGTATATTCTTCAAATTTGTTTTTAATAAAAGAGACTACCAGTCATACCAATTAGATGAGCCTCTTCATGAAATTCAATTGCTGAGTGGCATTTTTTATTCTGAGTGTATCCTAAAGGCCTCTTTAACCACATTCTTTCCTGTTTACTTCATTTCCGAATTCTATTTGCCGTTTTCTTTGAAATATTATTGGTTTTTAATACTTGTTGCACAGAAGGAGTCATTTTGTTAACACAGGACTGCGTCGACGACTGGCGCAGCCTTTGACGCACCATGTGAGAGTGACATTGTAACCCCCCAAAAGAATTAAAATGAACCGTGTCAACAATGCGTTGGAATGCCGGCATGTATAATGGGTTAATATTGCCTTAATATTGTTAATTAGCGCAGGAAATAAAGCAATGGAAATGACATCTCGTGTTCAATGGGTTATAACCCTTTTCTTCAATATGACTTGCTAACAATTAACACTTCACTGGGACGCATGGACAGTAGGACTCTGAAGATTATTTTCTTCTCCGTTTTATCCAAAATCGAAAAATCAACATAAACGACCAAAAAGACGACGACACATAACTGACCGTGACAGCGCGGAAGAAGCTAAAACAAAGCAACTCGTGGCTTATACCTACGGGGATTAGGGGTAGGATGAACGCAAAATGAGGAGAAATTATGATTCTGTACCCCAGTATAAGAAATAGATTTCTTAAGGGTTTAAAATGCGAATATTTTTAATGCTCGGCCATTTTGCTCCCTCGCGTATGTTGCTTCAGGTTCCCGTAACTTCGCGCCCCAGTGTCAGATATAATTTATAAAGGGTTCCAATTTTATTTCTATCAATGCAATTCTCGTTATTGCATAGGTTCAACTATTTAAGGAAATGTTAAAGGGAAATCAAACCTTAATAGCAAGTTGCTTTGAAAGAAAGAGGAAAAATCATAAAAGCAGATTGGTGAAAGTTTGAACGAAATCGGACAAGCAATAAGAAAGTTATAAATATTATACCTCTCGGTCGCTTTCCCACGCTTGTACTACAGATACCTAGATTTATTTTTGCTTGGGGGGGGGGGGGCAATTTCAATCAAATAACACTTATTTTTGTGCATACCCGTTTCCCCTTCCTTTTATTTAAACTCAACATACATTGTAATTTCATTATCTTCGATTTTGTTTTTTTTTTAATTAACTCGAATAATGCCGAATACGGGATAATACCGTTGGTATAATTTTCCCTTGCTAGATTGACATTAACATTAAAAAAAATGAGGAATAGAGATTGTATTCAATTTTATATCGAGTTTCTCGGATGTTTCTTTCTGGGCACTATACAGTTAGACTGGCCTTAATTGTTTAGTATTATCAAATAAATTGTTTTGCAGAATTTGAGGACATCAAGTTCATTCATGTAATGTAATACATAGTTCATAACCCCCGACCCTTCCCCCCCCCCCCCCCCCCGAAAAAAGTGCAGGCAGATGTTTATCTAGAAGACTTAAGCACAAGACACTTCGAAAGATATTTAGATATTAAGAGTTGCTTTTTATGACTAACTGATCGTTTATTTCGCCCTATATTTGCATGAATGCATATTTTGTATCTTGTAGGCTTGGACAGCATATATTTTTATATTTATATATTAAAGGGATACGCCACCAGGCAGCCATGAGGAAAATCAGGATGGCGTAAGCCCCATTCACTCGTACCCAGAGTTTGTGCGTCGAGCGCCTACGTCGGACTACTCTCTAAATTTGAAAGACTTAAAATTTAAATCTTAATTAAGACTTACAATAATCTAAATCTTTAAGACTTATTTTCCACGTTCTTTGATTACATTTTCTCTTGAGACCGCGAACAAAATCTCCTGTTTAAATCTTTTAAGGAGATTTAAGCTTTAAGCCAATCAGATTTACGATGATGCAACACGTGATCGAACATTCCGGCCAAGCGCGCGATCGACGACATCTTTCTTTTTGCGGTTGTGTGAATCTTGCACATAACTGCAACACAAAAGTGAGAGCCAGATGACACTATCACTATGAACACGGCGAACAAAGAAGCGGACAAAATATACAGCTCCTCATTGTACCTTCCACAATTGCTCTGGTAGACAAAAGAACATCCCTTCATTGCTATTATGTAAAAATATGTAGAACAGGTGTCACATGCATATTCACCTGTTCTGCTTATTTTACATAATAGCAATGAAGGGATGTTCTTTTGTCTACCAGAGCAATTGTGGAGGTACAATGAGGAGCTGCATATTTTGTCCGCTCCCTTTGTCATAGTGTTCATAGTGTATGAACACGATGACAAAGAGAGCGGACAAAATATACAGCTCCTCATTGTACCCTCCACAATTGCTCTGGTTGACAAAAGAACATCCCTTCATTACTATTATGTAAAATAAGCAGAACAGGTGAATATGCATGAGGAGCTGTATATTTTGTCCGCTTCTTTGTTCGCCATGTTCATAGTGTGATTACTGTTTTTCAGATAAGTCGGATCGACATTGCCGTGTATACACTTTTCGTTGGGATCAACCATACACCTTAATAAGGCCGGTCTCTATTTCTGCATTTGACACTTGCAATTATTATGATATTATGTTTGAATGTCATTTAATGTGTTTGTTATGGAGCTGCACTCAAATAAATTAATGTTTGCCGGAATAAATTGCACATTTTGAGTCTATGTTGTTGTTTTTCTCCAGTCCCACTTCCTCTGAAAATTTAAATTTCCAGAAGATTTATCTGTTAATAAACCTTTAAAAAGATTTAAAGGTAAAACTGAAAAGATTTAAATTTTAAATCTAAAAGAAATATGTTTTAAGTCTTTTGTGGTTTTAAAATTTTAAGTCTTAATAAAGACTTATTTTAAATACCAAAGGTTTCGTCACTAATATCAGTCTCTGTTAGATTTAAAAGTAAGTCTTTAAGATTTAAATATAAGACTTTCAAATTTAGAGAGTACTGGGATTAGATTTCGGACTGCACGAAGCCGACCGAATCTTGCACGAGAGCTTGAGCTCAGGCGGAGCGTGCATGCTGCGCTGCGACCAGTCTGTTCGAAGTTTGCGCCCCGCGGGGCAACGGCATGATCAGGGTGATCACGATGCCCTCTCGCGGCATAAAATCGTCCACAATCTACGGTTGAGTATCCCTTTAACGTTGGGTACTACGATGTGGCTAAAGGGTCGATCACATTTGTCCGATAACGATATCGATATAAATATGAAATATTTCATATTTCATATTTTATCTTTTCATTTCCAACAAAATACAAATGCAAAATACAATGTTTGTAATAATAAAAGAATACAACGCAAAATTAATTTTTTTTTAAATCATTATATTTGAAATTAAGATAGGTCAATACAATAGTCAATACCTTTGAAAAGATTTTAGCAGACATGAGCATACTCCCCCGTACACACCGTATAGTAAGGTGTTCCTTTAATTGTAAATCTCGTTATCATTATCATTTCATGAGTGACAAGTTGAATGTGATGGACAGTAGAGCATTTCCCATGCAAGGGCAGTCTACTTTATTGATTCCGACATCAGACGAACCGTCAAATTCAATACAGGTGAATATATTTGATTTATTTATTTCTGCTTGATTTCTCAATTCATCAAATAATGCATACGTTATACAAATTATGCGATATACAATACAATGGAACATCATGACATTAATATATCTTAAACTACAAGGCTAAAAGTAGGATTATAGAAAGAGAAATCAAACAAGAAGGTTTTCATAATAAGCCGAGGCTTGACAGCATGAAAGCCCTTTCAGATAAAATATAATTAAAAAATAATGAGAGAGACAATGGGAAGAGGATACATATAGAGAAATAGGGATGAAGAGAGGAGGATAAAATGAGCCAATTGTACCTTTCCAAATATTTTAAATAAAAACTGTATTAACAATAGAGAGTTAATCATCCGGTTTGAGAGGCAGACATGATATTAACATAATAGCAAGTGGTAAACTCGTTTTGTAAACTAATATCATATCTGCCTCCCAAAGAGGTGAAAATGTGCCAAGTCATGGGTCCTATTTACATAATTATACAAGATATTATGGGTGTACTACAAAATCATTATTGTGGGGAATATTGCTTAATTAGGTGATTTTTTGCTGCTCGCTTGAAAGAGTACATTAAAGTCATGTTTTTTATTTCGGGAGGAAGGGAATTCCATACATCAGGGCCAGAGTGCCTAATAGAATTATGTGCAAGAGCAGTCCTGGGGTTAAATAAATGCACATTTTTTGATTGTCTGGTGGGATATGCGTGAATTTGTGTGTTCGATTGAAATAATGTTGCAAATACTGGGGGTAAAAGGTTGGAGTTATACTTAAACATGAATAGAGCTTTTTGTAGGAAATTAATATCATTGACCTTGAGAGACTTAAGTCGAAAAAACAGAGGGTCAGTGTGAGAGCAAAAACTTGCCCCACTACACGCCCGGATGGTTTTTTCTGAAGAATTAATATGGGATTTGTATAACATCTATGGGTTGCCCAGATAATATTACAATATGATATGTATGGCAAGACAAGCGTATTATACAGCGTAAATAGTACAGAAGTAGGTCAAAAATATTTTAGCTTAGTTAACAGACCAACATTACGAGAGATAGGTAAAATTATGTGTTTTACATGATCATTCCATTTTAAATTTTCATTAATATACACACCAAGAAATTTAGTCATTATTTTGTTTTCAAGAAGATTACCATCAATATATAAATCATGATTTTGCAAGTCAACTTTTCTTTTACCTCTGAAATAAATATAGTTGGTTTTCCTTAAATTGAGTGACAAGATATTACTTTTAAACCATGTAGATAACTTCGGTAATTCATTATTCAAAATAGTAATTAAACGGTGTAAGTCAGAGTGTGAACAAAAACATTTGTATCATCAGCAAATAAAATGTACTGTAACATAGGTGAAGCATTTGAAATATCATAAACATAAATTAGAAATAATAAGGGGCCTAAAATTGAGCCTTGTGGGACTCCGCATGTTGTTGGTAACATATTCGAATGAGCGGATTCAAAGGAAACAAATTGTTCTCTGTGTGATAAATAATTCTCAAACCAATGAAGTGCAGTACCACGAATCCCGTAATGTTGCCTTGCTAAGATCCATAAATATACCAATTACATGTTCATGGTTTGCCAAGGCATCTGATACTCTGTCAGATAACTGCATTAAGGCTAAATCAGTTGAATGATTCTTACGGAAACCAAATTGATTAGGATTAAAAAAACTATTTTCAGACAAAAATCCATATAATCTATTATAGACAATCATCTCAAGAATCTTTGAGAAGCTTGACAAAATAGAAACAGGTCGATAATTACATATACAAGAAGGGTCGTCTTTCTTCTAAATTGGTATAACCTTTGCAATTTTAAAGGGGCTCAGGAAGACACCAGAGGAGAGTGAGAGATTAAAAATATGGATTAGAGGTGACAAAATATTATTTATAATCTGTTTCAATAAGTGAGTACTAATTTCATCATGACTAGAGGAGTGACTACATTTAAGGGTGCGGACGATTCTTAATATTTCAATAAAGTCAGTGGGGATGAAGAATATGGATGTATCTATTGATTGCGATAAAAAATTCTACAAGTTACAATTACTCTCATCAACTTTAGCAGCTTGGTTTGGACCTACATTAAGAAAATATTCGTTAAACATGTTTGCTATTTCAGGGGGATTTTTGATAGAATTACCATCTCTATTAAATACTTGGGAATTAATATATTAATATTGCCTCTTTTGAACTCACACGCTGAAACGTTCGATCAGAGTCGATCGTTAGCACAAGCGGTCAACTTCAGTCTAAGATAAAAGACGGCGTTACCGCGTTGAAACGCCGCTGGATTGGGCTAATCCCTTTTAAAAGAGATTAAGCCCATGATGAAACCAATTCAACTGCAATGAAACCAATTGAACTGGCCATTGAAGAGAATCTGTTTTAAATAACAATGCACTACTCTGGAATTGTCGACAAAAGTCAAAGTAGTTGGATACCTTCTTGTAATCCTATTGGCTACCTTAATTGACCAATAGAAAGTGCGTCTAATAAGGGGCAGAAAGTTTAAGTTGGCTAATAATGACTGCGCACAATTATCATGATCATTGGCTAATAGCTGCCCAGTCTCGCAACAAGTTTAATTCCTCGCTGCAAACAAGCAATTTAGTATCATCAATCATTATTCAACTCGTAATCAAAATGGCAGATTCCACGATGATCACTCAAGTTTCATCGAGTAGCGTTCCTACCAAACGCCCTCGTCGTCGTCGTCGTCCCACTATCTTCAGTGAGTTTCAGCTACGGATTCTGGAAACGGTGTTCTACGACAACCGGTATCCTGATATCACTACGACAGAACAACTAGCTTCAAGTCTGCACCTTGGCGAAGACAGAATAATGGTAAATATCGAGGGGAAATATGAAATAAGACAAATCCCAAATATTATAACAACGCAACCGTGGCTATCTCGAAATACTATAAGCAACTTTTAATTTCATAAAATGATTCACCGACAAAGGGTGAAATTTTCGCCTTCCTGTCCCTCACCTTTTTAATTACCAAAACAACATATTCTAGAGGTTTGAGTTATGCTATCTTTATTTCTTTCTATTTCATCTTATTTCAGGTCTGGTTTCAGAACCGTCGTCCACGTCTCCGTCGACCCTCTCTTGTTTCAAGCTCTGCTCACCAACCCAATCGTCATGAACAAGAAAGACGAAGACGCTTTCAACCGTCCCAAGTTATCGAATTGTCCGTCATCGGTCGTAAGCGGAAGATACCGTGCGACATGCGTTGAGGTCGACCAGACGACACCACCCATCAAGAAGATGAACATGGTTTATTCGACATTCTCTCTTGACTTTCTCTCTCGTAGCAGTCGATCGACATCAGATTCAACGATGACTTCATCGGGTCTGCACCACTTGTATGGTGACGTCATCCAGCTCCAGCACACGACACCACGTTACTCGACAATCGGTTCCACCAGTCCACTGATGTCAGTAGACTTTCTCTCTCGTAGCAGCCGCTCTCCTTCTCCCTCTACATCCATGTATAACACAGAGGATCTGTACCGTACACCGACTTCATTCTACTCACCGATGGGTCATCATCCGTACGTCTTTTACGTCAACCGCGATTGTCTGACCGGACTCATACACTCATGAATGAATTCAACGTTGTTTATGTTTCTTTTTGCCCATTCCTGCTTAATAATCAATGAAATATTAAAGTATGATTCGCCAATAAAGAATACATGTATTTGGAATTCGCATCTGTTTTGACATATGTCTTTATTTTCTTCTCTTTCAACCATGAGAGACGGGTCTCGTTTTGAGGAGGGTTGTGTTATTTTATTTGGAGTGTTAGTCCTTCTTGTTTAAAGTGATATTTGATTCGTAATCTTTATAGATGAATCGTATGTTACATATTCGTACAGTAATGTAATTATTTCTGTTATAACCATATTTGAAGTGTCAATTGTTCACATCCACTGTAAAAAGAATTTCCGTTGAGGACAATAAATTCAATGCAATTCAATTCAATTATACACCCACTTTCACTTCTTAATCAATTCATATCCATTTGTCATACAGTAAAACCGCACAACCCCAATTGAATAAAAGAAATCAACGGAAATAATATATGCTTGAAGGTTATGGATATTTCATTGGTTAAACAAATTAAACAAATTATAAATAAAGATCTCATACAATTCAATTTGCTTTGGCGAATAGCCCAGTTTTTTCCTGCTTTGACAAATTCCTAACCATGTCACGAACTTGAAAACTGGGAAATTTTGTCCGCTTTGACCAATTCTCAACCATGTCATGAATGTCAATTGGGGTTGTGTGATCTTATTGTATGACAATGGCATATGAAATGAATAAGAAGTGAGAATGGATCTAATTGCACAGGATCGAAAGAGAGAGAGAGAGAGAGAGTCAGCACTTATCATGAAATGAAATAGCAATTTAGCAATGAATGAATTTCGCAAACAAATATTTATTAGATGCACAACATTTAAAGCAGCAAGTATATATATGAATAAGTATGGTATGAATCTTCACAGTACCATTGTCAATGTCATATTATGTTTGGTCGCCTCAATAGAACAAGGAGATGGGGTCTGCGTTTAACTAATCAAACGAATCTAAACAGTCCTTTTTAATTGCATTCTCAGCCTTATCCACCTATATATGATATTCCAAATTATGATCTCTTTCGTGTAGATCGCCAAATTGGAAGAGGCGGTGGGGTAGCCGTTTATATTCATAAAGACTTAAAATATAAGCTAAGACTGGACATACACACTGAAGATGCTGAAGACTTATTCCTAGAACTAATAGATAGTAAATCAAAAAAAACAGTAGTTGGAGTTGTATACAGACCACCAAACAATAAAACTGAATCATTTTTACAAAGTATAGACGTTTGCCTTGAAATTTCCACAGAAAACAAATTCAAATACATTGTAAGAGACTTTAATATCGATTTTCAACCCCTCACAGTTACCACTGCCTTCAACATATAAACATCTTGTCATCCCATTCTCTCAATTCACATATCGATAAACCAACCAGGATTACCAGCTCAACACAATCAATAATCGATAATATTTTCTCTAATGATCCTATTAATAAAGACAATGGTGTACTGTATTATGACATTTCTGACCATCTTCCTGTATTCACGATAACTAGAGTAAAGCAAATTGTACCGGAGAAAAAAAAATAGTTTTCGAATGCAAAGGGCTGAAACAAAACAAAATATAGATGCATTTATTCATGATTTATATGAAGAAGCATGGCAGGACGTATTTTACGAAGATGATGTCAATAAAGCCTATGAAATTTTTATTAATAAGCTCTCATATTATTATAACAAAAAAACAATTTTACAAAAAATAAAGTTACATAAAAACCGTAGTAAACATCCTTGGATTACTCGAGGAATCATTAAATCAATACATACTAGAAATATCTTATATAAAAAATCACTACGTCAACCAAATACTGAGAATCATACAAAATACACTAAATACCGTAATAAATTAACAACAGTTATCCGCATTTCTCGTAAATTATACTTCTCACGAACAATTGAAAACAATAAAAATAACACGGGTTCCCTTTGGAAAACTGTAAATAATATACTCGGTCGCCAGAAAGACTCTCACCCTAAAATAGAATTCACTCATAATAACCGTGTTATTAATAACCCTGATGAAATAGCACATTCTTTTAACAATTTCTTTATTAATATTGGACCAGATTTAGCATCAAAAATTCAAACAGACCATGGACATTTTTCCCAATACCTTCCAAACAATAACAACGCCTCTTTGTTTTTTAATCCAACTAATGACCATGAGATTATTAAATGATACAAAATCAAGTGGACATGATGAAATAAGCGTTCATCTCCTAAAACAAATTATTTATTACATAACATCTCCCCTCACTCACATCTTTAATCTATCCCTCTCCTCGGGAATATTTCCTGATGCACTGAAAATTGCGAAAGTAATTCCCATCCACAAAAAAGATGATCCATCTTTAATAAGTAACTATCGTCCGATTTCTTTACTGTCAAGCATATCCAAAATACTGGAAAAAATTGACTACAATAGATTATATTCTTTTTTTTGCTACAAATAATGTACTTACTCCCAACCAATATGGATTCCGAAAGAACCTTTCAACTGACTATGCAATCCTTGAATTAATTGATAAAATTACTAAATCTCTCTCTAAAAAGGAGCACACAATTGGAATTTTTATGGACCTTTCGAAAGCATTCGATACCATTGATCATTCAATTCTAATACAAAAGCTTAGGCATTATGGAATAAGGGGAAATACCCTATCTTGGTTTAAAAGTTACATTTCCAATAGATCCCAATTTGTTCAATATAATAATAGTAGATCACAAACATCCACTATAAAATGTGGCGTTCCCCAAGGATCCATTTTGGGTCCACTCCTTTTTCTAATTTATGTTAACGACATTATATATATTATTTGCAGATGACACTAATGTATTTCATTCCCATAAGGATTTAAATGAACTAATTGAAACAATTAATACACAATTAATCAATATATCCCATTGGTTTAAATGCAATAAACTTTCGTTAAATATAAGCAAAACTAACTTCATACACTTTAAGACTGCGAGTTCAGCAAATTTTTTCCACGACGATATAATAATTGACGATGTTACCCTTACTAGTAAAGATTCAACAAAATTCTTGGGTGTGTTAATAGATTCCAATTTAACGTGGAAAAATCACATTGATAATATATCATCTAACATTTCAAGAGGAGTAGGTATATTAAACAAACTAAAAGACAGTTTACCACAAAAATCCTTATTTATATTGTATAATGAGCTAGTTTATCCGTATTTATCTTACTATAACCTGGCATGGGGAAATTCCTACAAAATAAGAATCAATTCATTACTTTTACTCCAGAAAAAAGCGCTGCGCATTTGTACGTCTTCGCACTATTTAGCAAACACAGATCCATTATTTTACAAACTCAAAACACTTAAAATAAATGACATTCATGTATTCCAAACGGCTATTTTTATGTTTAAATTCTCAAAACAATCTCTACCTAGTACTCTTCAAAATGCTTTCACTCAAAACTCCAGCATTCATTCCTATCCAACTCGTCATTCTTCTGATATTCACTTGAACAATCCCAGACTATTCCTGGCGCAAAAAACTATTAGACACAATGGTCCTGATATATGGAACTCACTACCTGGAAATATAAAATCTGCCTCTTCTCATTTTTCTTTTAAAGCTCTAATGAAGAAACATTTGCTGCTAAATTACAACCATGAATGATTGCTTTGAATATCGACCCCTGATTGTCCTGTATCCCTTGTTATCCTTAAACCAAACTCAATTTCCCTCCATACAATTACATTCTCTGCAAAACCATAATCCCCAGCTATATGCAATTTTGCACCAGCGCACTCACGGCACAGATATATGCAATTCCCTTAAAATTTCAATATGGCGAGTTATAAGTGAATTTCAATGTATGCAATTTTCTTGAATTTACAATATGGCAAATTATTTCTATATATATTTCCTGAATCCTCATCTATACGCATGCAATTCTGGGCTACTATCGTCTTAAGCATTTGCTTATGATAGTTTTGCCCTCTGCATTTTGTAAATAATTGTACCTACATCATCAAATGTTTTATATAGAATTATATCTATACTCACTGTATTATTGGTACGTGTATATATTATCACTGTAAGATGGTTTGCATTCATGATGTAACCCTCAATTATTTCTATGTAAGTTTATCGCCTCATCCTTTATATGTTACGTTTGAAAGCAACTGTTGTTTACATTGATTATGAAATAAATGCAGAAAAGCATCTGCAAACAATGCAGTGTTTACATTTTAATATTCTCATCGATTCTCCCTTTGTTCCCTGCCACCTGTTTTTCTCTTTGTTTCTTGGATTTTGCTGATATTAGAAACCTCTTTATTCCGAGATCAAACGAAATGTCAATTTCTGTGGCAGTGAAGATTTATTCGTAGCAACTATTTCACCTTTTACATCCTCTTCATTACAGACGATACACGTTTCTTGTCGTGTAATTGACTGTAGCCATTCGATTAGAGTCATTAGCACACGCGGTCAACTTCAGTCGAAGATAACTGATGGCGTTACCGCGTTGAAACGCCGTTGAGCTATTAACCTCTTTCTTTTTATTTTAAAGGAGATTAAAAACCCGGAATGAAACCTATTCAACTCATGCACCTGGCGATTCAAGAGAATCTGTTTTAAATAACAATGCACTACTCTGGCATTGTCGGCAAAAGTCAAAGTAGTTGGATACCTTCTTGTAATCCTATTGGCTTCCTTAATTGACCAATAGAAAAGTGCGTTTATCGGGTCAGAAAGCTTGACGTATGCACGGTTATCATTATCATTCGCTAATAGCTGTTAATACTTCAACACGGATTTACTTCTCACTGCAAACAAGTCATAATCACAAACCGCAAGCATTCATACTCTTCATCTAAATGGCAGATTCCACCATGATCACTCAAGTTACTTCGAGTAGCGTTCCAAACGCCATCGTCGTCGTCGTCGCCCCACTATCTTCAGTGAGTTTCAGCTTCGGATTCAGCTTCGGATTCTGACTCTTCAACGACAACCGGTATCCTGATATCACTACTAGAGAACAACTAGCTTCAGATCTGTACCTTGGGGAAGACAGAATAATGGTACATATTAATGAAAAATTGCAACATCATATATATACTGTAACAACTTATCGTTCTACAAAGCAAATTTAGCTTTTACACATTTATAAGATATTTTCACATATTCGATTTTACAAAACTATTAACTACTAAAATGAAATTTAGAAAAAAATTCAGATTCATGAAAGCTGTCCTGTCTATCTTTAAATATATATTTCATATATTTTTGAAGAACTGCATGGCTCCAAATGTCCATGTTAGGGAAGACAGAAAAATACTTCCCTATGATAACTTAGCCTTTATAAAGAAGACTTTTTCAACAAGATAATGTTCGTTTATTTCTGTCTACAGAAAACATAAAAGTCATGTTGTTTGAATGATTAACTTATGATTTTTTTCTTCTTTATGTCAGGTCTGGTTCCATAACTGTCGCTTACGTTTCCGTCGAGCCTCTCATGTTTCAAGCTCTGCTCACCAACCCATCATCAAGAAAGACGATGTCGATCACCCTCGCTTTCAACCATCCCAAGCTATCGACTTGTCCGTCATCGGTCGTAAGCGGAAGTCACCGTGCGACAGCGTTGAGGACGACCAGACAACATCACCCATCAAGAAGATGAACATCGTTTCTTCCACATTCTCTGTTGACTTTCTCTCTCGAAGCAGTCGATCGACATCAGACTCAACGATGACATCATTGGGTCGGCACCACTTGTATGGTGACGTCATCCAGCTCCAGCAAAGGACACCATGTGACTCGACAAACGGCGCCACCAGTCCATTGATGTCAGTAGACTTTCTCTCTCGTAGTAGCCGCTCTCCTTCTCCCTCTACATCCAGGTATAACGCAGAGCATCTTTACCCGACACCGACTTCATTCTACACACCGATGGGTCATCATGCGTACGTCTTCTACGTCAACCTCTAAGCATCGTCTGAGTGGACTCTTGAATAAATTCAACTTTATTTGTTTCTTTACGCCCATTCCTGTTTAATAATCAATGAAATGTTAAAGTATGATTCACCATTAAAGAATATTCAGAATTTGCATATTTGTTTTTTAAGCTCTTTATTTTCTTCTCTTTCGAGCATGAACGACGGTTAATGTTTTGAGGAGTTTTGTGTTCTTTTACTTTTAGTTGTGATATCTATAGATGAAGCATGGTTAGAAGTGACTGAAGTGACGTTGTGTAAGGCGTATGTCGTAATATAAGGTTTTATCTTTGATTGGGTGAGCTTATTCCCTCTCCCTTTCTCTCTTAAAACTTTTGCTACTTTTGCTCATTTGATATTTTCATTCTTATTGTGTCTACCATTCATGTCTTCCCATATCAATATTTGCAATTATTTAGATCACCCCCCGTCTCTCTCTCTCTCTCTTTTACTTAAGCATACACATTATCTATCCACCTCACTTTTCCCCTTCTCTACCTTTCTACCTTTCTCAGTCTATCTTTCTTTATCTCTTTATCTCATTATTTCTCTCTCTCTCTCTCTCTGTCTTTTCCCTCTCACTTGTCTCTCTCCGCATTCGCTCTCTCTCCTTCCTACTCTTTCTTTCTTTCTCTTCTCTCACTCTCAGTTTGTCTCTCTCCCTCTCTTTCTTTCTCTCCCCGACACACACACACACCCACACACTCTCATCTTTGTCTCTTCAAAATTCTTTGATTCCGTATGTATGAATTTCTGTCTGTCCACTCGAAATTGTAAAAACAAGCATTTTGCGTTGTTGTTGAAATAGATACCGAGTGTAGCTCGCCAATACATAATTTGTATGACTATATAGGGTATAGCATAAAAAATCGCCCCAAACATGCCACATGACAGCTGTTGTTGTTGATTAGTGTTACTTCGGGAGCGGAGAACCTTAGTTAAGACTACACTTGTATAAACAATGATGTTGATATGACTACCATAGCATAAATAACTGAGTTTTGATTTTGAGACGTGAATTAATATCTACATTGCATCTGTGATTTACGCATTGGATGTGATTGACAGTTAGGGATTTTGTTTCGGTAGTCTACCTCATTCCGAGATGAAATGAACTGTCAAGTTCTATAGCATTACATACATCTGGAAGCAACGCCACATTTTTATCCATTCATACACCTATTATTGGGGAGGAGCGGAGGATTAATTTCTATTGTCTCTATTTAATTCACAGACTGAAAACGTCATTAGTACAAGCGGTCAACTTCAAAAGACGACGTTGACGCTTTGAAACGCCGCTGTCCTAATAGTGGGGGCTTGGGTTTTTAATCTCTCTTAATCTCCAATGAAAGGATTATATCTAACTGGCGAATCATGAGAGTCTGTTTGAGATAACGATGCCCTTCTAGGGTATCTTCGGCAAAAGTCTAAGTAGTTTCTTATATTTTTAATTTGTAAACAAATCTTTCGGCATATTTCTTATAATTGGACGTTTCCCGTAATCCTATTGGATATCTTAATTGACCAATAAGAAAGTGCGTTTACTGGGGACAGAAAGCCTAGACTGGGTTAATAATTACTGTATACGTTTATACTAATCATTCGTTATAGCTGTTGTAGCAAATCTATCTCCCTTCTCCCTCTCTCTGTCTATTTAAAAAGAAAGAAAGAAATAATTTCTCTCAAGCTCTCTACTCCTCTCTCTTTTTTGTTCTCTTTCTCTTTACTCTCTCGAATATCATTCTCTTCTCTCATTGCCCCCCCCCCCCGCCCCCTCATTCGCTCCCCCTCTATTAAAGTTTGAACAATAAATGTCAACTGGATTGCTTATAACATTATCACTATTGTTTCATTTGTATTGTATTCTATTGTATTGCATTTCTTTCATACATTATATGCTCAATCCTTTCTGACATCGTCCTCTCGCACTTAGTGTCTCATTTTTTTAGGATTTTATTTTTTTTAATTCCCTTTTTTTTTACGTCCATAACCAAATGACCAGGCCCTGTGGTAAAAAGAGTTGTGATTGGTCCTAATCAATTCATACAATACATCGCAAATTTAAAGTTTGTTTGTTTGGTAGATTTTATTTATTGCGTTCAGTAGAATGATACAAAATATAATAATATTACAGAAATATAAACACATTTTCAGAAATTAACAATTTACTTCTAAATACAAAGAAATTATGTAATCCATATTTTCTTTGTATACTATACAGTATATGGGAACGCAGGAGACCGTCATCATGAGCGAGTTGCTTGATATCGATGGCGGCCTCAATTATGCATACAGTCTCCTATCTCTTATGTTCAGAGTTACGATTGACATCAATATCAAATTAAGTTGCAGTTAATCGCAGTTCTTTATAAGACGCGACCCTGGTAATTTGGACAGGAAAAACAAGAGAGGGTTAGAAACGGGATGCATGGATAAAAGATTGACAGGAAGGGAAAGAGAAGGGGGAGGCACCGAGAGGCAGAGGCATGGAGAGAACGACAGAGAGGGTATGATGTCATTTTATAAAATTATGACATCACTGATATTTAGAATGTTGACATAGTAGCGATGGTATTAATTTTGTTCTGATCGGATCGGAAACCCAGATCTTTACGGAAATAAAGGGCGCCCTCAATCATCATAGAGAGGTTGTGGTCATGTAATTTATGTTATGAACATGGGCCATGAGTATAATGGCTCACACAATATGCACAATGTGAATGAGAGTAAAACACAGCGTTTTGTTTACATCGTGTAATAGTAGTGTTTACGGAAAACTACTTGAAATGGAGGACATCAATTAACAATATGTGTTCTCCTGCCTCATATCGTATATGAATCGCTTCATAATTGTGTATGGCTTTCTTCATATCTTGTATGGTAAGGTTGTCAGTTCCACTGGAGCAATTAAATATATTTTGAGGCAAATAACTATCCAGCAAGTCATGCATTGTGATTTGAAACATATCGAGGATTCACAATTAATTTAGTTGAAGGATCTCATTGTTATAAACAACAAAATCGACGCAATGCTCATTTTGCATTTTAAAGGTTGACTAAATTAGAAGAAAATGGGTGCTCTTTCCATGTATTTTTGCCTTCTAATCACGAACCTGGCAATCGATTGTCCAAATTATTTTTCGTTATGGTGAAAAAGGGGGAAAGGTAGAGGTTTTGGGACCGTTCCTTTCGTGAGCTGATTGGCTAATTGACGTCACACCCCCAAGTGACGTATGAAGAGTAAGAGGCACAAGATCTACAGGCTGCAGCATATAATATTGTACACACAATGCGGTTATTTGACCCCTCTGTTCAATGGACAATTTATGAAAATTAATCAATATAATCTTAGGAGTGAATAATCATTATCAATATATTTCCTACAAGATCAGCAAACACTTTTGCCCAAATATACAGCTCTTGTTTTGTTTTAAACTTTTTTTTTTAACAATGTTCTCTTCCATCTGAGCTTGCCGAACAAAAGTTTTGCAGCCGTTTTAAGCGTCTGTATGTACAATGTACTACACGTCTTTAGTACGGCAGTTCCCCTCGTACATAGCGACGTGTGAACGCTTTTGTTTTGTTTATTTCACTTACGGCTTTTTTTTTTTTTACTTCGCTTTACATAGTACGGGAGTACTGACTTAGATTTTGGCTGAATTCGAGTAACTTATATAGAGAGATGAAAAGTGACCGCGATTCCGAGTTGGAAGACTTTTTTAAGCCATGCAGATACGAACTCTGATTTATCAGATGATTTATCAGATCCCGAAGGCAAAGAAGCTGGAGTGGCAAGGGGAATTCGACCATATTATATGTTTGAGCCCCTCGCAGAATACGCGCCGGAGCCTGGTGTAGGGGCCGTGGGTGAAGTAACTCCAGGGAGATCCAACGCGTTGGAGCTCCCTGGAGTTACGGGTGTAGTAGACCGAAAATTCTGGAAAAAAAAGATTGGAACACTTGACTCCAAGTCTAATCGTTGCAATAGCTGAATCTTTTAGCTAGCTTATCCTTTTCTTCATACCAAATTCGGAATACAGGCCAGGATCCTCAAAATCATCTTCGGCAAAGTGATCACTGGAGATTGTACTCCACTCACTTGGCCGGCCCTTACCACTCTGCCCGCGTGAGCTTTTTACCTTTGCGACCCACAATTTCCGTAGATTTTCAGCTTTAGGAAAAAGATGTAGGCTTACATCCCCTTACATCATCTTTAGGGGTCTTGCTACAGCCCGCAACTATACACCGATTCGGCATTATTGATCAAACTGTGTCCCAAAATCAACGTTATTGTGACTTTGTGAGGAATTAAACACGAAAATATGCAATGCAAATGGTCGATGCGGTGAATATCATGCTCGCGGCGGGCACCGTACCAGGCTGGGCCTGCCAGGCCTGCGGGCATGCACGGTATACAGATGGGTGGAATATTTTCCTTTACTTTTCGTGCGTCACAGATCACGTGATCACGATGTCGCTTCGATGGTTTTGTAGGGGCGAGGCTTATGACTGTGTAAATCAGCAAAAATGTACTTTTCAAATGATTATGAAATACGACTGAATGCATAAAAAAGTGCATGTGTGATAGATATTTTTTGGCTCCTGATGACTCTTTCCTACGAAAAATGGGCAATTAATTTTCTATTTTAGTAACCCTTTAAGATTCCACTTAAAAATACAAAACCTGCTATACTCAACATGTACTTTTAAAGAATGATGTATAACTTTTTATTTCAATAGAACAGTAGGGAAATAAGATTAAAACAAAATTACGTCTGACCTCTAGACTTGTTCAAATGAAGACAGTGCATTCACTTTTATGTGGCATTGTCAGCTGATTATTAGAATTTTTTTATTTCGGTCATAATAAAACATCATTTTAAAGACACATTGCCGGTAATTCATTCCTTTAACAGAATACTCAATTAACACAACGTGTCAACGAAAGCGGCGCTACCCCTCATAACATCTTGTCTCATAAAAATTCAAAGAAATAAATATGTCACAATGAGCATGATGAGAGATCTCGTAAATTATGATAAGAACCAACGAAAACCTAATTTTATTTACAAAAGTGACATTATGAGATATATATCTGCAAATAAGTATCGCATCTCTCCTGTTAACCTCTATTGTTACATTATTGTTTTGTGAGTTGACAATTATTGTATATAACGTTGATAGTATAGTGAATTACTCCTCAATGCTCTTG
Organism: Heliocidaris erythrogramma; assembly: GCA_025617745.1. Taxonomy (NCBI): domain Eukaryota; kingdom Metazoa; phylum Echinodermata; class Echinoidea; order Camarodonta; family Echinometridae; genus Heliocidaris; species Heliocidaris erythrogramma. Next base: position 16,916,001 of record CM046861.1, read on the forward strand.
TAATCATGCTGGTATTATAAATCATAAAAAGAGCATGGTACTTGTCCATTATCATATTAGTATTTCAAACTGTACACTTACACAAACACATCGTTTAATGTAACCATTGCTGTGATGGGGAGAGAGATTCTAATTAAGCTAATAGTTAGTGCAGACCACATACATTTTCAGTAGTTTTCATTATTATTAAAATGTGCGCCACAGGATTTTATTTGACCCAAAACGAGGTATTCAAGTTTCAATTTAAAAAAAAGTGCAGGATTTTACAGTATCACAAATCACATTTTAAAAGAAATAATAGGAGAAATTGTATCACCTTTAACACATATTTTGAATTTATCGATAACAAAAGGTATCGTTCCGCAAAAGACGAAAATCGCTAAGGTTAATTGTACCAATCTTAAAAAAAGGAAACACACAAGATCTTGGTAATTATCGCCCTATATCCCTTTTGAAATCCCTCTATAATGTACTCAAAAAACTAATTTAAATTTAACAATGAAATTTCTTTTTGATTTTCAATATTCTCTCTGATAATCAATTTGGCTTTAGACGGAAACATTCCACAACACATGCATTACTTACAGACTTATGTTTTTAGATAAAAATGCTCATGCCATTGACAATATGTCACATTGCAACCCCAAATTCTCCTTCAAATTGTAAATGATGAACTGAAACTGGTCCCAGTCTGGATAAATGCTAACAAACTATCTTTGAATGTCATTCAGTAATTGTATGAAATCCCTACTAGGGAACATATTAATTGACACTACAAATCTAAGCCAAGTGGATTCCACACAATGTCTTGGTATCTACATTGACAGTGTCTTGTCATGGAAAGTACACATCAATTATTTATGTAAATTATTGTCCAGAAATACAGGCATCTTAAATAAACTCAAACCCGAGTTCCCTCCCAAAATTTTGTTATCCTTGTATACCACTCTTATTTTACCATATCTCAATTACGGAATTCTTGCCTGGGGGAATGGAACCAAAACTTAACTTGAAAAGATACCCACCATTAAAGAACAGGCCATAAGAAATACTGATAATGCTGGATTTCTCTCTCATACTAGCCAATTGTTTTTTAAGAATAAGCTCTTCCGAATTTCAGATATTTATCTGTACAACTTAGGGATATTCATGTATCACTTATATATTAATGAATTACCTGCGATCGTTACTGCACTGTTTGTAAAAACCAACGCTATCCACCCATACCCCACACGTCAAAGTAACTCTTTCCATTTGCCACGAACTCGAACAATATTTGCAACAAAATAAAATGTTACATTTTCAGGTCCAAAGTATTGGAATGAACTCCCAACTGAAATCACTGAATCCACCTCATTTTTTTATATAAACGGAAACTGAAAGTGAAACTACTTCTAAATGGTAATGCCATACATGCAGAAGCCGACATGTAGTGCTGTCACAAGAATCTTTTTAATAGGCCATTTTCCATTTTCGTATCACACTTACAGTTTATTATGATTGTATGCCTTTTCTCCGAATGGCAGGGGACGGGCCAGTTCATTCACTTGCAGCGAGTTGCTGTGCCTCAGTAGCCATTGGTTTTTGCTAGATTTGATAGAAATAATGGTTTTCCTGACGTATCACCAGTGTGCTTGTGCGTATGTGGGTCTGTTTAGCAGTATGTCCGAGGACATTTTCGGACAGAGAACAAAAAAAAAATCATGACAAAAATGGTCCTCGGAAGCCGGACAATAGTCCTCGAACGTCGAACAATGAATTTGTGCTTTATTCCGTCGACTGTCCGAGGACAAGGAACAATAGAGGAACAATACCTGTCCTCGGAAGTAAAGCCATGTAGAGCTGTGTGTGTGGGTGTACCAAAAGGGGTATACTTGTGTGACTAATTGGACAGTCAAACACAATAGATTCCTTTATTCCGTCAGGCTTGTGTGGCTTTTCTTGCTGCTTGTGTGGCTATTTGAACAATAGAGAGAACAAAGGGAAAGACACACAAGTATACCGGGGTGAGTATGGGTGTGTGTGTGTGTGTGTGTAACGTGCGTTCTGACTTCTGGGGTGCAGTATAGCTCGTTACGGGCGAGTGTGGTGGCCCGTCGCTGGGTGCTCGGAGATGGCTTTTTTTCGGCATATTGATAAAATGTTTTATTCATTTATCATGTTTATACCGAAATGCTGACAATATAATGCCGTGACATTGGTGGATACGTGGTTGCTGTTTTATCCGTCTTTTTATGTAGCACGTTGCATTAAGCCATCGGTAAATATTGAGAAAAATGCTAAATCATGTCAGCACTTCGGTATGCTTCCGAATTTGCCACGGCGTACAGGAAATGCTTATTTATTCTAATAATGTGAATTGTTTTCTCTGACAATATATTTCATTTTCGTTTTTACCATCTATCTTGCTTTTACCATTTTTAATGTACTGTTTGTACCATTTATACTGTAAAAGCACTGTAAATGTGAAATATAAAACATTAAACTGAAGCTGAAACTGAAACATTTGAATGATACACCTTGTTGAATATAATTACATGTACATACATGTATCAACAGTGTGATTATTGTAGGTCTGTTTGTTTACTTATGAGCATATACACAAAAGGATGAGAGAACAGAGAGCGGAGGGCATCGGGGGACCATCAAATTGCATTATAATTACGGTAAAAAATGTCGCATTTACTAACCACGCAACTATCAATAAAATACTTTCATGGGGTGTTGCAAGAAAGTTGCAATCAATTGCAAATCCCCCATTTGCAATCGATTGCAAATATGATACATGTATTTTAAATGGAACTTGCAATCAATTGCAAGACTTGCTACTGATTTGGGGGATTTGCAATTGATTGCAACTCCCTAAGTCCTACAATTTCTTCATACATGTCTTCATATTTTCGCAATGATTCTAATCTAATACTATACAGAATCGATCTATTAGTCTATCTGTTCGGCTACAGCCCACGAGACCGACAGCTCACTAGACCAACAATGTCGGTCCCGTGGGCTTTTTAGCTACTTTTCAGAGGGTATTATACCGACGGCCCACGAGGGCAACATATTTCTATCTTCCCTTCTGTATTTCTTTGTTTTGTCGGTCTCATGGGATTTCCGTCTCGTGGGCCATCGGTTTTGTGGACCTTTTAGAGCTTTCTTCTTTTCTATATTTTCTTATGTAATTCTTTGTTTTGTCGTTCTCGTAGGCTATCGGTCTAGGAAACGTTTTGTAAATGTCGGTCTCGATGGCTGTCGGTCTAGTGGGCTGACGGATTTGTGGACTGTCGGTCTAGTGAACCTTTCGTAAACGTCGGTCTCGTGGGCTCTCGATCTCGTGGGATGACGCCTGTCTTTTCGTCCAATGCAATTTTCTGAGGCACTGACGGACAACTATCACCCAAAGTCGCCGTGCTTCAGAGTTTGTCAGAAGATAAATGATTGGCTGTATCCATGTGTAGCTTGCCGAAATCGTTTCAAAGATATTCATCAAAATGGGGTGCAGTGGTGTCAGAAAGCAGATTATGTAAGGTGTCCAGATAATACAGAAAGTGGTCGTCAGAAGAAAAATTGTAGGAAATCCTTTTCTGCCTCTTCTGCGTGGTTGATCACGGTTTATGTCGTCGGCATGCAGGACATCAATGTGGACATTTGCTGGCTGTTCACCTTGACCACGATCTTCAAATCCAGAATTGCCTGTCGCACGATCGACGTTAACACGGCAAGTGTTTTCATGATGTTCTGACGCATTTCTTAATTGACGCACGATGAGTAGTAATCTGATGTTCAATATTGATGTAATGACCACTGTTACACATATAGGAAATATGTAAAATATTGTGAGTATTATTGAAGGCCACTCAGCTCTCACACTGATATCTTGATCTATGCAACGATCCCTGAAGCGTTTTATGAAGGGTGAATCTGGAATTGGCAGATATATGCAACAGATGACCATTATCGACAGAAAGGTGGATATTAGTGTGAAGTAAAATCGTGTTCTTGTAACAATCGTATAATATCGTAGTGGTCTTGAGACGAGGAGATAAAGATTAACACATATCCCACACAGGCAAGTCATCAAACACATGAAGGATACAAAATATACGAAGGCAAATACCATACTTAGGATAGTACAAGACTCTTTAGTGTTTCCAACAGAAAACCACAAAATGAGCCATGTGTTCCAACTGACACCACAAACCATATCCGAAACAGCAAGAATCTGGAAGAGAACTCGCATATATTCTTGGAGATCCTTTTGCCATCTGATAACAACCAAGACGATCGAATTCAAAATCACGCAAAGCAAAGTTATCAAAATTTTATAACTGTCAAGCTCTAAATTGCTGCTAACATCGGTAATGTTATCCTTGCTCAAATTGTCTATAGTAGCCATTCCACAGGAATCACGCAGTAAGTTTTATTCTTCTGTTAGTTGCGTTCGGTCGAAAGAAGTTCATATCGTATGGAAGGACATTATCGAAGAGTAATAAGTAATAGTCTACAATAGTGAAAATGAACGTATTTCCAAGTGGTCCCTGTGCATAATTGAACATAAACAGTTACTGATAGAATCATCCGAGAAACACAGATTACGACTCCGCATAATGGCAATGATGAAAACAAATGTATTCACTATTGGTAGCAGGAAATAGGTACAAGTACAACTCGCCGAAGTGAAACTTTCCCTATCAGAACTTGAGATCGTCAGTTTTATTACTGATATAATTTGCTGCCGATATAATTATGTATATAACTTTGCACTATCTATAGGTCAAGAACGGAATGGTTGGATAGGTGATTATCAGTATATTCCAGGTAACTCAATTTATCACGAGGGCGCCACACCCTACAAGAAATATTGCTATCTAGTGGTGTCGTATATCCAAAGAATTATATTTCCAGTGCGTACTGGATTATGTAATTCTGCATTCTGTAATATGTTTTATGTACGTTTTTCATTCCATATTAAATTGTCTTTGTAAGAAATAACCCAAGACTTAGGTGTATTTCTCTTCATATTTTTCATGAATAAACGTGATGCTTAAAATAAACAACTTCATATGATTAAAAGGCCATTGATCATTTTTTAGTGATCAGTAAATTTTTGAGAGAAACGAGTGGACATTACAAGAAAATAATAATTAAGGGATAAACAAATTGAAATTAGAACCGCTCAAAACCGGTTCAGGTGACATCCATGTGATCGCGACCTGGTAAGGACAGGGAGTTATGTTGTAGATAAATATAAATTTTATATATTGTATCCTTCAATATTACTCAAATTTATTTATACTTTATTTCAATCAATATAGATATTCTTTATATACAATATTGTTGATTTATATGAATTTATTCGTATTTATCTAAAATTCTGTCGTTGCTTCTGATATTTTCCGATATATTTTTACACTACTAGAAAGTGAAAACCATCTACTTCAAAATATACAACATGAGTGTTGATTTGGAAGGGATATGGAGGTATAATTTAAAAATGAAAACGACAAAGAAAACATAAGTTTTAAAACGGAACATGTTTTGGACTCATACTCCATCATCAGCCTGATTATTTTACAACAGATAAAGTGCTATATATACTTTCAGATTACATACTAAATAACATGAACAGTTAACAATATAAGGTGTGTCAAAATGTACTTAATGAGGTGAGGGACCTGTCTGGTCAAGGACCTGGGTGAACAATACATACAGTTAAAGAGAAAGCAATATTTGGTAATTGTACACCTGTTGGTTGAGTTCGGAGGTATGATTTTAAAAAAAAAAGGAGTGGGGGGGGGGGGCTGGCCTGTGTTACCACTCCCGATTATATTTTAGGTGGGTTTTTTTTCAAGGCCATAATGCATAAAATTTAATTAGATTAAAAGTACATGCAATTTCTTCTCGATTTAGAGGGTTCAGTAGGTAACTTTCCTTTATAATGCAATTTTGCCACACTCATTTTTATAGGTTTTCCCGTTCAATTTCACAATTTGTTCAATCTATTTCACATTTCAAGCATTCGAATTCACAAACAATATGATCGCCATGGTACATGTAAATTCAGTTTCGTTTTTGCTCCTTCAAATTCGTGATATGTGCAACGAATTTTTCAAATGGATCGTCAAGATTCCTATTAAGAGCAAACGCTTTAAGGAAAGAGCAATCCATTTCACTTTGATTCGTCCAAATTTACTATTCGTGCAACAAATTCTTCAAATGGTTCATTCTCATCTGAAGAAAGAGCAAACGATTTAACCAGTGAGCATCCAAAGTCATTTATACGCGTGCAAATTAACTTTTTGTGCAACAGATTCTTAAAATTCTTCATTGAAATTTGACTTACAAGCAAAAGTTTGAAATCGAAGCATCCAATTTCTCCTGCAACCGGCTTCTGTTACTCTTCGGTCATTCAATTTCATCAAAAGGCTGGCAAGTTTTAAATAAGTGCATTCGATTTAATGTGTATTGTAAGTTTTTGGAAAACCTTTAAAAAATAGGAGCTAGGAAGCCCTCGGTCATTCTGCATGAGTACCACGTTTACCTCCTATCCGCTTCACATTGAAAAAAATGGCCGATTATCACCCAGTTCGCTACAGGAAAAATTCAAACGAGGATAGGAGAAGGCTTATTGAGGCATACATACATACATACCCTTCTATGAAAAGAAATACATTCCACAACGTTAAAAATCAATACTGAAGAAAACGTAGAAATCAATCATTCTGTCATTACATAAAATGTGAAAGTTTTTTTTTAATAGAATTTGATATATATATGTCATGAGTCAAAAATAAATCCCATTCATAAATATATGAAGAGAGATTAAAATGTATGGCATATAAATCTTAATAAAAAGCAAGTCTATTTCTTAAATAGAGGCAAAAAGACAAATGTATACAAAGACAAAGAGGCACACGCATGCACATCATTAAAAACCATGAAATCCGTGGAAGTTGATCAACGAATATCTGATTTTAAAATGAATTCCTTAAAATGAAAGTGAATGCCCAAACAGGCTAAATGAATGATTCCCGTAATCCGATTGGACATATTAACTGACCAATAAGAAAGTGCGTTTATGGGGGCAGAAAACTTAGACGGGGTTAAAAAACTACTGTACATTTTTATACTAATCATTCGTTATAGCTGCTTATTCTCCAACCGCTGTTTTTACTTATCGCTGCAAACAAGCAGTAATCAGAAAAGGCGACTAAAAAGACTAAACTCTTTATCGAGATGGCAGATTCCACCATGATCACCCAAGTTTCATCGAGTTCCTACCAAACGCCCTCATCGTCGACGTTTCACCATCTTCAGTGAGTTTCAGCTACGGATTCTAGAAACAGCGTTCAACGAAAACCAGTATCCTGATTTTAGTCTAGTAATTTCACGAAAATGACCTCACACAAATTGCAACAGAAAATATTTCAACTGTTCTAGTTTCACGAATATGACCTCTATAAAGTACAAAAAGTCCTAAGGAATCCGAGTAGTGGAAAGTATTGAAAAATACCGAAATCTGTTTTAATCATTTTCCATTTGTAGAGCATTATACGTAAGCAAAAACGGTGTCAACTATACACATAAATTGTTCAACTCAGTTTCAGTTGGACACACCCTGATAACATCCTTTTGTTGTGTGGTTGTCCATTGCAACAAAGCAGCATTATACGGTATAAGCCAGTTCGGGGTTAGCGCATGGTACAAATGACCCCAAATATCCACAGATATTTTAGACATGGAGGGTCCCTTTATGTACACTTCAGAAAAATAACTCTGGAGTGATAGAGGTGCCTCATGAATAGCTTTTGTTTCCCCCTTTAAAAAGAATACTTCCACCTGGATATCATGGAATGCACCATTAGTGCATAACTGAATAATGATTACATGACATTCATGAGCACATATCGAATATTAGTGTCAGTGGGTTTTAGAAGTTGGTACAGATGACCTTTATCTGCTCATGCTCAGATTGCATCTCCGAAATGGCTTATTATGTTCAACTTGAACGGTTGACCGAACTATTATGTTTGTATATCCATGATTTTGAGCAACAGCTTACCCGCAGCAGTACCGTATATAGAGAGAGTCTGGCCAACTCGGTTTCAGTTGGGTAGCAACATGGCGTATATTCCTTTGTTATGTAAGCTTGCAACAAAGGAATATGCGCCATGTTGTTACCCAACTGGAGCCGAGTTGGCCAGACTATATCTATATACGGTACTGTATCTATATACGGCACTGACCCGTAGCTTACAAGGACGCGCTCTGATTAAAGCAAATAATTATATGTTGTCATGTAACATAAGATGGAAATAAAGACATTGGATAAGTGCAAAGAAGAGAGAAAGAGACAACTGATGAAAGAAAGAGAGGGAAAGAGAGGAAGAAATGGAGAGAAAGAGAGAGAGAAAGAGAGCGAGAATGGGGAAACAAGAGGGGAAGAGTTGGAATATATCAGTTTGTAGTATGAGGCTGCATGATGACCAAACATAAAACTTCATTTCAATAAAGGTAAAAACTATTTATCATCGTTGCTAACAACCTCTTCTCCTTTTTTTTTCAAAATGGCATTTTCCTGATGAACAAAACAAGATATATTATGCGGCAAGGAACACAAAGAGGTTCATGCCGTATTTTTCATAAAATGACTACACTATATATATCACTACGAGAGAACAGCGAGCTTCAAGTCTGCACCTTAGCGAAGACAGAATAAATATCAATAAATACAATCGTTTTACTTAGCAAATTAACATACTTACAAATTATCAAACGATTTAGGCTGATGAAAGACTGACTGTCTTTTCTTTCTATGCCTTTATAATGACTTCAAGTTTCTATTAAAAAATTACTTCTCTTTATGACATAGGCATTTGGAAAAATTCCTTTCATTCTCTTTACAAGAAAAATGATGATGATGATGATGATGCACAGCACTTGTATAGCCCCACATATCTGTTAAAAATTCATTCAAAGGGCTTGCTCCATAAAAAAGTTACTTGTCACACACTTGCTGAAATAGGTAAGTTTTGAGGCCTGATTTAAAACGATCAAGTCCAGTAATGTTTTGGAGATCATGCGGAAGCGAATTCCAGAGCCATGGAGCCACTGATGAGAATGCACAGTCCCCAAACGTCTTGAGTCTAGTCCTTGGAACCTGGAGGGTAATTCCTGGAGTCCGTAAGCCAGGGCAACGGTGACGTTCTTCGATGAGGGAAGTGATGTATTTTGGCGCCAGATTGTGTATAGCCTTGAAGGTTAGCAGCAATACCTTGAATTGAATTCTTGACCGTATCAGCAACCAGTGGAGCTCGGTCAGGATAGGTGTGATGTGGTCATATTTTCTGCGTCCGGTGAGAAATAATGGAAGAAGAAGAAAAAAGAAGTAAATGCTGTCGCGTTGCATTCAGAGAACGACAATAAAGTTTCGATATCGATTGTAGTTTGAACATTTAACTAAGATCTCTTCTCTTCTTTCCTTTTGTTTTTATGGTAGGTCTGGTTTCACCAAGAAGCACGTCGATCATCGTCGCTTTCAACAAGTTATCGACTTGTCTGTCACATCAGACTCAACGATGACATCATCAGGTCGGCACCACTTGCATAGTGACATCATCCAGCTCCAGCCACTGTAGAGGTCAGTGGCTCCAGCACAGGACACCACGTGACTCTACAAATGGCGCCACCAGTCGATCGAGGCTTTCTCTCTCGTAGCAGCCTCTCTCCCAGAGAACTCCTAAAGACGTCTTTAGGAGTTCTGTGCTCTCTCCTTCTCCCTCTACATCCGGGTATTACGCTGAGTATCTTTACCGCACATCGACTTCATTCTACTCACCGATTATCTATTCCAGACTGCAGGAGTAGATGTATAGTTGTATACTTTCCTGTGTTCTGATTGGTTAAACTATACATCTACTCGAAAACTATACATCTATTCCAGACTGCGGGAATAGATGTATAGGGCCTAGTTGTATAGTTTCCTGTGTTCAGACTGGTTAAAACTATACATCTATTCCAGACTGCGGGATGTATAGTTGTATAGTTTCCTGTGATCTGATTGGTTAAAACTATACATCTACTCGAAAACTATACATCTATTCCAGACGGCGGGAGTAGATGTATAGTTCTATAGTTTCCTGTGTTCTAATTGGTTAAAACTATACATCTACTCTACAGCGGTACGGATGTATAGTTGCACGTAATTATGGCACTTTGGCCCGCTTACTATACAACTATACATGCGTAGCTCCTAACAGTTGCACAGTTGTATAGTTGTATAGTTTCCTGTATTCTAATTGGTTAAAACTATACATCTACTCAACAGTTGTATAGTTGCATAGTTGGGCATATTTATGTCGTTCTTCGCCCGTCATAACCGATGGGTCATCATCCGTACGTCTTCTACGTCAATCTCTAGGAACTGTCTGCACGGACTCATACACTCTTGACCTGCTTGATGTCATTTTTATCCCTTGTCTTTTACTTCTGTTTAATGAATTGATCAATTGTATGTACAAGGCAATAAATGCTTACACAATGTATACAAAATAAGAAATGTGTTCTTTTCCTTTTCGTTCGAACGTCTGTTGGATCCTAAAGCGTCTACATAAGAATTGTTTTATACTGTGTTGTTTTGGAATCATCAAAATAGATAAGAAATTGACCCAATTGCGCTGAAAAGCACATGTACTGCACACAGAAATGGGTATATGGGACCACATACATGCGTGGCATGAATGTTCGGCCCGAACATTTCAGCTATTTCTAGTCACATTTCGAATATGAGGGCATTCGACGAGCAATCCTTTTCAGGGGATTTTTCTATTATGATGTTCTTCCAAACTGACATAAAATGAACGATAAAGCTCACAATTATTTTTTTTCGCCTTTCCCAGAACTTGAGGTTCCCTTTAAGAGTGATTTTGGTTGTGATTTTGATGGCTGAATAATTGATTGAGTCAATATAGTGGGAGATATTCTGAACAGTGTACGTCATTTATTTCAAGTTAGGTTGTAAGTCTATTTGCATTAAGAGTGAGTTTGGTTGTGATTATGATGGTTGCCGCTGATTAATGACTGCAATGATCATTGACAGATATTCATAACAGTGTACGTTATGTATGATGTGGTACTCTTCTCTTCGTTCCCCTTTTAATCCTCTCCTTCTTTTCCATTCCCTCTCCGATCCGCTCTGTCACTTCCTTTTCCCCCTGTGTATCTCTGACTCTTCTCTTATCTTCTCTCGGTCTCATCCGCCTTCTCTCTCTCTCTCTCTCTCTCTCTCTCTCTCTCTCATCCCATTCATATCTCCTGTCTTCTGTATATTCCCTCTCTCTCTCTCTCTCTCTCTCTCTCCACTCTTCTCGGTCTCCCTCCCTATCTCTCTTTCTCTTTCTCTCTCCTCTCTCCCCTCTCTCTTTCTCTCTCTCTCTCTTCTCGGCCTCCCTCCCTATTTCTCTCCGTATCTATCTCTCCTCTCTGCCCTCTCTCTTTCTCCCTCTCTTGTCTCTGACGCACTTGTCTTTTCTGTATATATTTTTATTGTGCCGTAATGTATCTTAACTCTAAAAGGAATAACTATATTTAGTTTAGTTTAGTTTATAGTTTTATTTCCACACAAATCAATCCAAATACAAATTATAAATTTTGGAATACATTCTGGAATAATAGAAATTGATTACAAAATTCAAGAACTTTACACCGGGGAGGGGGTGGGGAGGGGCAGAACAGCACCTGATTTTATCTTTTTGGTTTTCTCTCTTATCCTTTAAGACATTATTTCAATATTTATGTATAAGATACAATCAATATTTTCTTCATTATTTTCAGATTTCTTTCAATGTTTGATGTCTAATTGTATTATTTTGTTAAAATATTTTTTTCAAATATTATTTGTACAATTTGTTTAAGGAAAATTGCATTTTATGTACTTGATTTGAGAGAAAACAATAACAAGTACTTTAAACACAAAAAAGAACAGATATGTCACAATAATGAAAGAATTTGAAAACAAAAATAGTAATTAAAATATTTACGTTCATGTATATAGTGAAACAAGAATAATTATGATCTTGTATAACATCACATATAATTATAATTTATAATAACGGTAAATACATAATAAACTTTAAGTATTGCTGTGAAATCACATTTTGCATTCATGTTATAATGTCTAAATAATAATAATAATAATAATAATACATGTGACTTGTATAGCGCACTTTTCCATCCTGATTAGATGCTCAAGGCGCAAATTATTACCCCCGGTCATGTAAATCTACAAAATATTTCTATCATTCATAATGCAAAACAATGTTAAAATATGACACCCCATTTGTTAATCTTGTATTATGTTTTATATCATCGTTATTTGAATGTATGTTGATCTTTATACAGGGCCGGCATCAAGAATCCTGTTAAAACAAAACTTAATCAAATCAAATCAAATCTATTTCTCTCATCTATACGTTTCTGTCCTTTTTTTCTCTCTCAAGCCTTATCTCACTGTTTCTTCATTATTTTGTCTCCTCCACCCCCGTGTTCCCTCCCCCCCCCCCCCCCCCCCCCTCTTTCTCTCTCCCTCTCCTTCTCTCTGAGTTCTCCCGGCTCTTTCCCTATTCTTGGCTAAATTAAGGTTTTGTAGAATTTGTTTACACTGCTCATACGTGCTCATTTCTTCTTGTATTCCACTGTCAATCATTTTCCCTTCTTTGACATTATCGTAGAGAGTTTCAAGCAATTAATCTCAGACAATAATTTCAGTAGCTTTGTACACTAACCTGTCAAATGTGTGAAAATGCCATGGCATATTACCATATGCGAGCATGACTTCCAAGTGTAATACAATATTGTATTAAAATTGCCTTCGGGTTGGCTTCTTGAAAGTCTTTTTTGTTCTTTGAGTTTGACCCCTGTCTTTCTGTTCATCAATCCAAAATCATACGATTGTTCTCTTTATCTCGTTCCTCTCTCCCCATCTCTCTCTCCTCACCCCCTCTCTCTCTCTCTCTCTCTCCCCACCCCCTCTCTCTCCTTACCCCCTCTCTCTCTTTCTCCATCGATCTGTTTATCTTTCTATCCAAATCTCTATCTATAATTATTCTAAATGATGGTACTTTATTCTAGAGTAAATCTTGTCCTCTTTCAGGACATTATTATGTTATGATGATCATGAATTCTACTGATAACACAAAGTTATATAGAATCCAGCATATTAATTTACACTCATTGTTAAAAAACATACCAATAAATGATATCTGTGATGATATATAAGTTCAATGTTTTATTGTCCATATAAGCAGGTTTGTTTAGATGCATTACAAATAAAAATATACAAACAAGTCATAATTAAAACAAAAAGGAAAAAGCGAATATAATATTATAATGGATAGCACAATTGTGAGAGTGTATATACTCTCTAAATGTAAATGTGTGAATTTGTCACTCTGCATTACGAGTGAAGGAACTTTCACTCCTAATGGAGTGGTAAAGCAGTCCCGTTTGAGTGAGCATGCCGATATTCCTTCATCAGCTGTCTCACTCACTGACAGAGCGAGCTCATGTTCCGCTCAATATCATTATGCGGTCATACATTTAACCAGATGTACGGGCAGCTCGGCCAGGCAGCGGCGCGGCCAGGCACGGGGGCATCCTGACAAGATAGCCGTGTCAGCCGGCGTGGCGAACCGTGCCCGTCACAATACTCTTGAAACCGAGTTTGATGATTTCACTCAGAAAGGATGAATTATCTGTAACTGTTTCCTGAGTGAAATAGTGACCACTCTTTTTTCACTCAAAAAAACTCCTTGTGAGAGTGGAATTTCACTCTCTTTTGAGTGCTTTTACACTCTTTTACAGTTAGATAGTACGTGACCAATTATTTGTTCAAAACTGATTATAAATAGTAAAATAGTTATAACTTTCTTAATTATTTTTTTAATTATTATCATTGTTTTTATCATTATTATTATTACTAGCAAAAATTACCCGTGACACAGTGGGGGGGGGGGGGGGGGGTGGTCTTCTCCTATGTACAGCCTAAGTACCCATTCACACTGAAAGGCAAGTAGTTTATTGATGAAACATATTTGAACAATTTATTCATAGCAGACTTCTCTTTAAATATAGATAGGTTTAATTCAATTAGCATCAGGGTTTAAATTAACTGGGGGAAGAACTTGAATTTCATTGAGGGGTGAAATCAAAATCTAACTGTAGAATGGAAAAAAGTGTATTGTAACATGGTGTATTTAGTAAGCAGTCAAGAGGCAATTATTGTAATATAACAATGTTATCATTACATGTTTTGAGTCGAAAATAAATGTGTACGTACATACAACAGGTTGCATTTGTTTGTAGTTCTCCAATTAAAGGTTGCTCAATCATATGTAGTGGAATGTTGAAAGAAGCGAGAGAGGAGAGAGAAAGAGAAAATGATTCAGTGGGAAATAGTGGTGGGAAAATGAGTGAGAGAGAAGCAGAGGGGAGAATGAGAGAGAAAGAGAGAAACAGTGGAAATATGAGAGAGTGAAAAATAGCCAGTGAGAAAATGATAGAGAGGGATATAGACAGTGGTAAAATGAGAGCAAGAGAGAAAAAAATAGACATGCAGGGGGATAGACAGAAATTATAAAGAATACGGGAGGGGGGGGGGGTAGCTGCTAGTGATGATAAGATTTGTAGGGCTTCCACTGGCATGTTTAGGTTTCTGATATTTTTCCCTGGTAGCTTAAAGGGAAAGTCCGGTCCAAAAATTACTTGGTTTTGATAGAAGCTGAAAAATCCGACCAACAGATCAAAAAAGGTTTGAGGAAAATCGAACAACTAATAAGAAAGTTATGAATTTGTTAGTGCCATGAAAAACTGGAGAAACAATGAAAATCACTAGACAAATTGGCAACTCAGTCATGAATCTGTGATGTCATGGGTACACAACTCACCAACTTTTTTGTTTATATTCATAATACAAATTTAAATTTTTGTCCAAGAATGTGATTTCCTCATGACTTGAACTAACTTATATTTATAGTAATATGTTTTGCATGTATACACTAATACAGAATAAATAATTTTCTGTAAAAATCATGAAAATATGAATATTTATACATAAAAGATGAGTTTTTATGGAAATGTAATATTTTGAAAACAATATGAATATTTTGAAGTTCATGAAATATTTTGTAAATGTTTATACATGCAAAAACATATTACTATAGATGTATTTGGTTCAAGTTATGTGAATATTCATATTCTTGGACAAAATTTGAGAATTTGTATTATGAATATAAACAAAATTATTGGTGAGTTGTGTACCAATGACATCACAAACCCATGACCGAGTTGCCAATTTGTCTAGTGATTTTCATTGTTTCTCTAGTTTTTCATGCCACTTAAAATATTCATAACTTTCTTATTAGTTGTCCGATTTTCCTCAAACTTTTGATCTGTACGTCTGATTTTTCTGCTTCTAATAAAACCAAGTTATATTTAGACTGGAATCCCCCATTAAGTCGTTATGCATTGAAGGAATTGATAAAAATCTTAGAACATGCACTGAAAGTGTATATCTTATGGAACTCGTGCACCTTTTACACGTTATATGGGCATCTTCACTTATTAGAATACAATATTCAGTTCCCATATTCAAATAAATAACAAAATTGGCAGGTGTATGTTAGAGCATTTCCGGCCCTAGCCTCGGGACGCTGCCACGAAGTGGCAGCGTCCTGAGTGAAACCAGTACGATTCGGTGGGTCTCACAATTTACCAATGTTCAAATGACCATTGAAAATATGGCCATATAATTTTTTTTTTAATTAAAATATCATATATACGATGCCACTTACCTAAACAGACCTTCCGCAAAGCTAGCTTTTCCTAAAAAATGTGTAGAATCGATGAATGTCACTTTTTACTCTCAATTTTCGAAACCAGTCCCATTCGCCATGTTGTTGAAGCAGAAGAGAAAATAGGCACTTGCGCATGCGCCTATGAATATTTATTACAACGACGGCAGAGTTTTCGTCAATGGAATAATGAATATTCATATATCCACTGTGATCCGGCGATCTCTGCCTGCCACTCGTCTTAATGAATATTCATAATGCTCCCTTCTGTCTATATTATTGGAGCTGCTGACGCATGCGCATTGCAAACAAAACACCGACATACGGAAGTTTTTAGTACAGGCTTTTGGAGATAAATAGGCCTTTTTTGTATCATCCTCATTGAAAAGAAAGACGACAGTCAATCGTAAAGTATTGTAAGTACCTAAAATAGCCTAACATCAACTAATGTCATGTTTCATGGCTATCATTTTGACAAACGACCTTGTAATTATGCGACATCCATGCGATCAAAGGGCCCGTGCCCCCCACCCCTTGCAAGAAAAGTATGCATTGTGCCCCCCCCCCCCCCTTTTAGAACGAAAACCTTTTTTTTTCTGCTTGTCAGTTAATTGTGGAGGGAAACTGGACCCCCATATCCGAATCCGAAATAGACCCGTTCCCGATGTTCGATGTGACTGAAATTCAGGTGTTAGTTGTACTTGTAGTTCAGATTAGATCTAACCATGAAGCTTCAAACCAATTTGTAGCTTCATGATCTGCCATGTATGCACTGGACGGAAACACACTGCCTAAAGGCCGAGTGTGTGCATGAAGCTTGGTTTGTAGCTTCATGTCTACATGTAGGTCTATGTACACGCACTGCGACGGTTCATTCATCAGCATAGCCTTACGTGTACATGTATTAGGCAGTTTCAAATAGCTAGATGGTGCACGGTGGAAGCTAATAGCGTACCGTAAGTGAAATTTATGCCTATGTAATTTAGCTGACCCGAAAAAGGTCGAAAGGACTGGGATCTTTACCCGGGGCCTGCCAAAGGAAGTTACGAATTGTAAAAAACATTTAAATAATACGACCAAAATACCACAAACAACCACTCATGACAATCTGGGAACAATTTAACCACGTTAAACCCCAGCTCGATTGAGAAAAGCGCTTTCAAACAAACGGACGGACAGACAGACACACATTAGCCAAATTATAGTAAGGATTATTATTATCATTATTATTTCGCAAAACAAGATCAAGTCATTATTCTCTTGAAAGCCTTTGCCTTTTAACAAAATGCTTTTTTTTCTTATCAGTCTGGTTGTGCCCAGGATAGCTGCCTTCCGAAGGTCGTACAGGCATACATGAGCTAGAGATATCTTGGTAATGCAAGCTTCCATTCCCTTCTTCTACTTCTTCTTTTATTCTTATTCTTCTTATTTTTATTGTCATTATTAATATTGTCATCATTATCATTATTACTATTATTTTATTATTATTATTTCTATTATTATTATTATTATTATCATCATTATTAGTGCTATGCTTATTATCATTATCATTATTCATTATTATTATGAATATTATTGATATCATAATCATATTTCTCTGAATACAGAACTGAAATTGGATTATATTTATTTGATACAAATTACAACTCTTTACAAAAGAGATTTGTGATTGTCACTATGTAGGCTAATTATTCAGAGGATGATTTGAGATCGCTTTATATCAACTTTAAGTCTATTAGACGGGACCTTGATAGTATATTCTAATACAATGCAAATTAAGATATTTATATATTTTTTAATGTGGTTTTTAAAGTTTTACCGAAAATTATCTTTGCGCCCCGAAATTTGTCTTGCAAAAATGAACAATGCAAACAATGTGTTCAATAACTGGTGTATTGGCTTAATTGCTTTCACATACTCGATTAGGGCAGGTAATGACGCAATCGAAATGACGTCTCGTGCATGAGCTGGGCTTCAAGATAACTTCGACCTGCAAAATGACGCACTAGAAAACCGCGAGGCTTCGGGAATTGCAATGGGTCTACATGAATTATTACAGATACAATACACCTTGAGGATATAAAAAGAGTCACTGTCATTCTCTGCATCAGAAAGATGGTCCGCATGACCTCCATGGACAATATCTTATTTCCATTTGAAAAGAGTACATCATTATATTGATGAAGTGCAATCCAACAACACACTACCATAATAGTATAAAGATCTCCAACTGAATAAACCTGCGTATCTGCACATCCAGTTATCGGAAATAATGCATGTGTACATTTTGTATTTTCTTTTAGATTTGATAGTAATCCCAAACTGTGGATTTTGCTTCAGTAGATTGACTCAAACTGAACTGAATTATTTTGACATACATGTTTGCTTATGTCCACAAAGTGTGTTTTAATCGCAACTCTAAGCAAGAGGGCCCTGGGGCATAGCGCGGAATCAACCATTCAGGAACACTGTCACGGGGGGGGGGGGGGGGGTGGGAGGGGGATAATATCGCCTCTGATCGCCTCTTTTACGCTCCTCTTCCCCTTTTCGCCGATTAAGTTGATGGGGAGGGGCGGGGATGTGCCCCCTGGTGCCTCTGTAGCTACGCTGCTGCTGTCACTTATAACATAGATACGAGCACAAGGCGTCTTGTAAAACACGGATGAAAAAGTCCGAGTTTAAGATGCTTATCATCTGTACAGAAACATGATAAACTCAACATTTACTTTTCATTCAAAGTTAGTAGTTACATATTGGTTGCTAATATTAAAACACTTAATATCATATCCGATTATTCTGTCCAGTATAATGTCATATAGTGGTCAATGACAAAGATTATTAATTATATACAGTTAAAACGTAGTTCGATTTTTCTCTCATAAATATTTTTTAATATATCAGATTATTTCAGTGCATTCATAAAGCATCACTTTCGATCATTCATGTCATTGTTTATTGTTCTTCGGGGTAATCTTTTTGAAGCACTTCCGGAAAGCTGTCAAACACAGTTTCCTCGCTTCAGAGTTTGTGAAAAGGTAAAGGGTGGGCTCTAGCCACGTGTAGAATCCAGAAAGCGTGTCAAAGATATTCGAATAAAAGGGCGGTAGCGATACTAAAAAAGAGATAACATAAGGCGCCCAGACAAGGCAGAAAGTGGTCGTCAGAAGGATGATCGTCACAAACCCTTTGAATCCCCTCCTGCACGGTTGCTCACGGTGTATTTCGTGGTCACGCACGGCATCATTCCGGCGACTTGTTGGCGGCTCAACGCGACTATTATGCCTCTCATCATCGACATGATCAATTTGCTTAGGATGAGGGTTTTCAAAGTGTCTTATTGCATTTCTTAATTGATGCGCTATGCGTATTAGTTTAATATTCATTATAGATGTAATGACCACTGTTGCACAAACGGGAAATATCAGAAAAATCGTGTACACTATAGACGTCCATTCAGCTTTGGGGCTGACATCTTTTGTCAAACAACGCTCTATCAAGAGATTCATAAAGGGCGAAGCAGGGATTGGCAAATATATGCCACAGATCAGCATTATCGACAAGAAGGTGGATGTTAAAGTGAAGAAAAATCGAGTTTTGGTCACAATCGTGTAATATCGTAGTGGTCTCGCGACGAGAAGATAAAGATTGAAACTGATTCCACAAAGGCAAGCCATTACAGACATGAAGGACACATAATATGCAAAGGGGAAAACCATACTTATCATGGCGCATGTCTCCTTGGTCTGGCCAATTGAATACCACAGAGAGATCCAGATATTCCAACTGATTCCAAAAATCATATCAGCTACTGCAAGAATGTAGTACAGAACTCTCATATATTCTTGGAGCTCCTTTTGCTGTTTAATAACAACCAAGACGATCACATTCAAAATCACGCATAGAAAAATTGTCAAAATTCTCACTGTTTCACCCCTCGGGCTGGCGCTGACAGCCGTATTGTTAACCATCATGACCATGTTTAAGGCTTCTGTTGTCGCCATTTTTCAGGATACACGCTGAAAACTCAATTCAATTTGATTCCAGGGTTAGTTAGTTGGATGCACCAGACAGATTTTTATGCTTATGGAATGGCAGTGCAACACTGAATGCTGAAACACTCCACTAATAAATCACCTGATTTTATCAGTATCGACACTAACCCAATCAAGCGGCCTCTGAGATGGATAAAGAGTATGATGATCACTGTAACTGAAATCTTCGTAGAAATATCTAATCAGGGACCGCGGAACCGGGGGGCTGGGCTATAGCCCCCCCCCCCCCACTTTTTTCAGTAAACACGTGCAAACGTATGGCAGTGCAAAAATGTGGTATACACGCAGCCCCCCCCCACACTAAGCCCCTCCACTGCTAATGTTGGCCAGTCATTGACCAGTTATTGCTTCGCATTATTGCAATGATCAAAATGAATGTATTCGGTGCAGGTAGCAGAAATATAATAAATACACGAGAGGGGAAGGGGGCTTTCTGCAGTACCCTGTCAGAATATTAAAAAAAACAACATCAGAATAACCCTGAAATACTCGTCATCAGTCAGAGAAGGTGGTGCGTGTTGTAAGGTCCCGTAGGGTGTTGAGACAGATAGATGTGACACGTGTTGGCGAGCGTGCTCATATAGGTTAAATGATGGAGCCCCGGATAGTCTTATGAAATAATTGGATTACAGGCTTCAGTTGATCCGCAGTGTGTCGTAAATCCCACTGACTAACAAACGTTGAAACAGATACTTAATAAATTAAAATTTTCCCTTGTTCTTTCAGGAGTTTTTTCCCCCGTTTTTCTGATATTTCCCTTTCTCCCCTTTTTTCCTAAAGTTTCCTTTTCCTTGTATTCAAAGTCAAATCATCTACCTAGAGATCAGTGGGACTAATAGGCCATGAGCCTGTCCCGAAATAGTCGCCCCATTTTACAAATGAGATTTGACCCCTTAAAGTTACTTAGACCATCCATGTCATTCACAAAAAGCCTGTCAGCTCTAACGAAGCCGTCGGGTTTGGCCCCCAGAGGCCCCCCAAAGGGCCTCAAAGTCGGGTCGATTTCAACCCATCTACAATATGCGCCAAACTTTGTCAGAAGAAAGGTGTATGACTGTACATTACCAAACTTGACACAAAAACTGACAACATTCTGTCGGGATGGGTTGTCAGACCGCCCCTGAAAATTAGTGAAAAATTTTCCCCTTAAGGCCCATTGACCAAATTTTGTTACAAGGAAGAGGTATGGATGTACATTACAAATATATAATAACTAACAGAAATTTCCATTGGAAAGTGGGTGTAACACGCCCCTGAAAAAACACAAAAGTGCCTCTAAACCAAGCATTGCTGCCCTAAATGCTCTGGATGTAAAGAATACCATTTTTTGCATTATAACCTTAACAAGGGCAACGCAAAGCGTAGCATCCCCTCGCCTGGTACAATATACGTCAGAACAAGTTAAATACATCAGACTATACTATTATATTACTAGGCAAGGAAGTTACTAAAACCTAGGGATTGGATGTACAATAACAATTATTATTTATTGTCATTATCATCAATATTTTTTTATTATTATACGAATTTTGTTTGTTCTAGTAACAGAAGTATAGTAATTTTTATGTGATGAAGAGTTTGGCGCTCCGTACGTAAAATAAAATCAGTACGCTTATAATGAGTGCTGGCCAATAGACAAGGCGTTAACCTTACTTATAAAATGTGAACACTTAATTGAATGACTGGAAACACACTCATTTTGTAAACATGGGAAATTTATTAAATCCATGCAATAGGCCTATATGAAAATGTATCCAAATCTGTACACATTGTTCCTACTGTAGAGAGGCCGTGTAGTAAGGGACAGCAAGAGCAAGAAGTGGGGCACACTCCACACGCCACAGATACGAATGAAAGCCAGAAGTTGGGTCAATGAACTTTATTCCTCCTTCCATCGCCATTAGGCCGACGCACCGCTATGAACATGAGAAAGCGGGGTCACAAAAACAGTTGTAAATGACACTTACAGAGAAATAACTTATAATTATACGTTTCACGTGACAGAATTAAATATCAATAACATTTAAATAAATATACGTTACCAAAGTAAACAAGGCATTAATAAATTCAAAGGTTCAATGCGAAATCAAAGATAACAATACAAATGGTGTCATTCCCAATAGACCTACATATACACAAAACCCATGGACTGTCCCCATCTACGTGTACCTCTAACGTGGACCCAAAGGCTTTCACACTCCACGTACACATTACACGTATATATGCATACACACGGAATCCGCCCATGTAATGTACATACATCAAGTAACAATCTATTGACATTACATAACCACTTTCCTCCCTAAAATTACACTTTCTTGTAACATATAGTGAATTCTGTTGTCATATCAATATACCCAATCATTGTAACTACTATCTAAGAACATGTAACGGACCTGATATATATATGTAATTACACTAAATAATGAATTTAAAACAGAGATAAAAGTAAATGCTTCTTACCTATGAACATGAGAAAGCGGGGTGAAGGTCACAGGTTATGAAGCCTGCCACCAACGACCCCAGCGACCGTACGTTAGACCCTTTACACTACTACAGTGGATATTGTTCCTACCATGTTACAAAGAGAAATGCAAAAATGCAAGAAGAAAGATTTTTTTTAATATTTTTTCTTCAGATCTTTTAAATATTAAATACAATTATTGGCCTACTGAATATAGGTGTTAAAGATAACATTTACAAAAGACAAATAATTTCTTGGTACTACAAAATCTTAATATGGCACGAAAAAGAGACATGTGAAGTGAAGATTTGGATCCGCCAAATGCCCCGTGTATCTCAAACTACCCTGGAGGGGTAAGGTATCTGACAAATATGCCAGTCAGATCAAACACGCATGCAGTGTCACGCTGCTATTACGCGGTTTCGACACGCATT
Organism: Heliocidaris erythrogramma; assembly: GCA_025617745.1. Taxonomy (NCBI): domain Eukaryota; kingdom Metazoa; phylum Echinodermata; class Echinoidea; order Camarodonta; family Echinometridae; genus Heliocidaris; species Heliocidaris erythrogramma. The sequence continues at coordinate 16,938,799 of CM046861.1, forward strand.
GTGTTTTCTACACACAGGATGCTACCGTCAACTAGCAAGGATGTACTACCCACCCCAACTTGAGTAATGTTATTTACCAATTTCAGTGCCGGTGCGATGCCAGGTACATGGGCCGTACTTCTCAGCGGTTGGCTGATCGCATTAAACAACACATCCCCTCGACTATTCGGAACCGTACAACCAATCAGCGCACGCAGCCCGTCCGTGCCTGCAAATCTGAAATGCACGCTAACAGACCAAAGATAGCCAAATGCGATTCAGCGATTGGTCTCCACTTGCTGAACAATCCAGCTTGCGCACAAAGCTATGCTGACGATCAATTCTCAATTATGTCCCGGGCCAGAAGCTCAGCGCATTTACGCTTTCTGGAAGCCGCTTACATTCAATCGCATGAACCTCTTCTGTGCAGACAAAAGGAGTTCGTCCAAGCTTTGCGATTGTTCTGAAATTACGGCGTCTAGGTTGCGTCCGGGTTTACCGAGTATAATATAGTTGATTTCAAGTAATTTGTTATATATACCTGCGTGATAACCTTATGAGTGCAGGTCGAAAAGCTTCGTTATCATGTCTCATTTTCGTGCCATATTAAAATTTACAAAAGAATTAAATAGTATCGTTAGTGCTAGGAATAATTCTGTATATACATGTATTGCCGAGTGACTGTAGTGCATAGAGGATCTCTATGCTGCAGTGAAATACCGCCATCTAATTGGTGTCAACGCCAAAATTCAAATGTATCAAATTAAGTTGCGACGTTTCATTGCTAATAGAAAATTTATTGTCCGTTTGAAAATAATGGCCATTTATGCTAATTGCCAGCCGGTTATAACGGAATAATCGATAAAATAATATGAGAGTCCTCACTAAGGTGAGTGTTTTTCTTCTTTTTCTGAATGTTTGCAAAAATTACCTTCAGATTTCATTGTTGTTTTAGACAATTCCTGCGATCTTGGTTATTTCTCTTGATGTTCCTAAACATTCGGATAAATATTCAGTAACAGTTACAAAATGTTCGATAGCACCTTTGAAATCATGCTCTGAGCTATGTTGAAAAATAGAAGTTCTAGACAAATGAATACTACTGTCAAAGATACTTGAGCAGTTTCGATCATGTGCTTTGAATTCAACATGAGAGAAAACTGCTAAAGACCGATAGTGACTTTATGATTAATTGCCCTGTTGAAGACATACAACAGTTATTTAAGTGTTATTGTCTTTCAGCCTTTCCTCTATTTTGACTCGGTAAAGAGCATGAAAAAATTGTCATGCACTTTCGAACAGTTCAACGAAGATATATATATATATATGTATATATATATATATATATATATATATATATATATATATATACACACACACGCATTTCAACCCATTTTCATTTTTTACTCAAAAAGTTAAAAACTAGTACAGTACTACAGTTTTTGTAATAGAATAATGTGTAGATGACCTAAATCCTCGAGTCTTTTCCCTATACAGCGTGAGTAAAAAAGTACTCTTTTTTATTGCTTGTTTCAAAATAGAGATATAAATTTGAAAAAATTGGCATATAGCAATAGAGCCATTCCTCCAGTTTGTTTGGTACCATGTTTGTTGGGCAACTCTTCATGCTTGCTGCCCAGGGGATAATTTATATATATGATGTCAAAATCCTTTGGTGCCAAATCCAGGTGTTTTCGTGTCTCGATGTTGATAAATAACTGTCTTAGATATGTTGCTTTAAGATAACCATCAATTCAAATACAGATCACACATAAATATTCATAATTGGAAGCAGTTGGAAGCCTGGAATGTTTTGTTTACAAACAGTTTTAAAAATTCAAACAGTTTTGTTGTTTGTTATTCGGTATCTTGAAAACATTTTATTTTTCTTCTGTTCATTGCAATGGGTTAAAATCCTCTATCGTGATTGACGGGTATTATTTTTTATCAATATCGTGTCTACGATTGTTACGGAATCATCTTAATGAAGGCTTGGATTTACCCTCGGATGTGGTCAACTGTTAGTCGTTTCAAGATACCAAACAACAAACAACAAAACGCATTTATATTTCAGAAGTTTTTATCAGAGCATTTAAAGGTACTTTATCCCTTTTGTAGCCCTGAATGTTGAAGTTGTGTGATTATGCGATAGATTAAAAAGAATTAGAATTGCAAAATGTGTGCGGAGGTGAACAGGATAATTTGTTTTTTAAGTAAGTAAAAAGAGCAATTTAAATAGACTTTCTTATTCGACTAGACAAAAAAAATCTGTGAAATCATTTATTGATCTTTATTAGTAAATGTACTTGCGTTGATTTCGAAATAGCTTTCTGAAATTTTTAATTTCTTACAAAGGAGCTGCAGAACTTGTTACCTTGACATTTAATAGGCAGTATCTACAGGATGTTTTCTAAACCTTTGCAAATTTTTGCGAAATTTTATGTAAGTCTGGAACAGGGATGAAGTACCTTTAAGGCTTCACATTGTGATATTTTTGTGTAGTTTTCATCTGAATTGATGGTTACGTACTCATACAACATCAAATTTAAGATGGTTATGTAGCAACGCTGGCCAGAAAAAACCTAGAGTTGACGCAACTGAATTTTGACTGAATAAATTGACCCCTGTGCAGTCAACCGTGAAGGTTTGCCCAACGAAAATGGTACCCCAAAACAGAGGCGGCGGAACATCGGGCTCGGACAATGACAGTGGAGGGGCACCTTTTGTCCGCCAAACAAAAGGTGCCCCCCACTTTCATTGTCCCAGCCCAAAGTTCCGCCGCCTTTGCATCAAAAAGCAGGAGGAAAGACTCAATAGGCAATCTGAAAAGTGTGTAAATTTCTCTGACTCTCGCCTGACGGTATAGTTGCTCAATTATTGATAATATTAGTTTAATCTCTTCGGGGATATTTAGCATGAAACTTTTAATATGAAGCATCAAAGTATGATAAAACCAAACAGAAAATAACATGTAGATGCCAAACTGTACAGATATACATTGATCGGATGTAGAGATAAGTTTTATGAAAGAAAACGATTCCTTCAGATGATTTTTTTAATGGTGTGTGTGTTTGGGGGGGGGGGGGGCTGAGCATGTGAACATGCGGTTGTACAATTGCTTCACTATAATTGAGTACCCTAGCAGAATACTAAACTTTCACCCTGGAGTCCAAACACTAAATTTAACCTTAACCTTAACCCTAAATCTAACCTAAAACCCAATCGCAATCCTAACCCTAACCCCATGTCTTTCAAGAAATAAAACCCGAGGCAGTTGTAGCCGGAGCACATGTCGGAGCGCCCAACGACCATATTAATTCATCTTATATATTATAGGCATTATGAAACTAAAAAAACGTGTGTGTGTGTGTGGAGGGGGAGGGGGGGGGGAGGTGCAGTAAAGTAAATTGAGGTAAATTCCACCGGCTAGCAAACGTTTAAGAAGATATCTAAAAGTCAGTTGAATTTGATTATGACATTCACAATCTTCTTTCCTTTTATTCGAACTCAATATATAAAGTTTCATTATCTGTTGACTTATTTCCTGGTCTAACACGATCAGAATGTGGTATAATAGGTATCGGTAATTCAGGGACATAATAATCCCTTCGAATCCGGCGTGCTTTAACACTGCGTTTTAGTTGGCTCAACAGTTTCTTGGGAAGAATAAACTCGTGATGATCTTGATCAGGAATTACGTAATTATTATTGGGTGAATCAGGTCTTGCCTGATTGATACTGCGAGCAACGGAAGTATGGCCATAGTGTGCCTCGGCGTAGAATTCTTCTGCAGCTGATCTCTCTTGCGGTTCATAAGTGACAACGTTGATCCCTGCATGCTCTCGACTGGGAAGCCTTGATTGAGTCTTCGACAGTTCAGGTCTTGCTTGGTCAACACTGGATGCAACAGGGTTCTCGCCAGAGTGAGCTTCGGCAGGAAAGTCTTGTGCAGCTGACCTCTCCGGTGTCTCCAGGATGACATCTCTGGTAGCTCTCGAAAGTCCTGGCGGGATTGCAGGCGTTTTTAGCTCATGGCAACATCTTAGGTTTACCTTTTGGTTGTCATTGTGGCAACGTTTCTCAAGGTAGTTAACCTGATTTGATTTATTCTGGGTCGAATAACTATCTTTTCTATTCGTATCAGCAGCCGAAGCGGACGCTGCGTTGGTCTTAAAGATGCATCGATGAATAAGTATGGCCATAATACTGACGACAACTACACAAATGACTAGCGGCGTGAAAATGGGAATAGCAAAATGAATTCCTCGGTAGTCAGCATGATCTGTTAAAACATATATGTGGTAAACAAGAAAGAGAGAGAGAGAGAAAAAAAAAAGGGGTTGATATTGCTATTTCAATGGCTAACATCCATTTAGAAATGCACTGTAATATTTACATCATCTGAAACGATGCAAAATACTATACCAATCAAAGATCATGTTGAAATGTGATTTCTCTACACTGGGTTAAAATTCCGTTAATAAGCATGATACAAAAATATGTAAATGGCTGAGAGATAATACGAAATCATCTTCATTTTTCCACTGTCTTCAAATACAGAATCTAACTTTTACATTCTCGATTTGACCGAGGTCTCATAAAGATGCAACTGCAAATTACCAACTGTTGGCAAGTATAGATTTCTGTCTCATGGACAACCTGGAAAGGGAAATTGTCCAAAAATATGACATGTGTTGTACTAAGTATCAATCTCCTGTTTCATAGTTTAAGACAATAACTTGCGAAATTCCACATGGTAGTCTTCTTGTGCCATTGTTATTCATATTATATGTTAATGATATTTTTAAATCAGCTAATGAGTTATCACTCATACTGTACGCAGACGATACAAAGATATTTCTCAGTGATTCAAACTTGGAATCGCTTTGCGATAGTACAGTAAATGCAAGTAAATGGTTTAAAGCTATGAATTATCTGTAAATGTCAAAAAATGTAACTACATGACTTTTCACAATGGAAACAATGCAGATTTAAATGATCTATGTATTGTACTTGTCAATGTCATATTACCAAGAGTAGATCTCTAGATAATGCCAAGTTTCTTGGCTATTCAGGTGGTTGAAAGTAAAGTGTCTCAAAACATTGCTATTATATCAAGAATCAAACATCATTTGCCCAATTACATTCTACTTACATGACTTCTAGTATACTGTGCTCTCACACTCCCATATTTTTCATATTGTATTTGAGCTAATTCCTGATCATAAATTCAAAACCTTACATTACTGCAGATGAAGATCATTAGTATAATATCGGGAAAACACTGTCGCTCCCACACTGGGTCTGTTTTTAAAGACATTAAATTTACTGACATTTAGTGATATAAACCTCCATGAACAAGGTATTTTCATGTATAAATGTATGAACAAGATCTTTCCAGCAGAATTTAATGATCTCAGTCATTTTCACTCCAACTCGGAAACTCATACGTAAAATTCGAGGAATGCTGGCCAAATTCATATACCTAAACATAGTACTCGAAGATTCAATACGACATTCGATACTCTTGGCCACGATTTTGGAACTATTCACCATCCAGCCTAGCAGAAGTTGCTTTCATTGCAAACTTTTTCAAGTAAGGCAAAATGTATTTCATCGCTCGGCGCTATTAAATCTCCTTTTTATTGTATTTATATTTGTATTTGACGTTGTTACTTTCTTGTAGATTTTTTTTTTCTATTTAATGTTGTTACCATCTTGAAGAAGCGTTTTATGGTCTATTTTAAACTACTTTTCAGTTACAGCACCCTCATCACCCCTACAGCACCCCCAGCACCCCCAGCATCATCAGCATTCTAGGGGTGCTGCGCACCCCTTAAAACAATTATGGGGGTGCTGCAGCACCCCCGGCTTCCAGGGGCCTGCGTGTTCCCCGCGTGCAATGCACCCAGTGAAAATATCGCAATTCGAAGGGTAACAGTCGCAGGTTCAAGTACTTTGAATAAAGTGTGCTTTTAAATCTTTTGTAATCGTCATCATTATTACATGTTCTTTGTTAATGGAATCAATGTATTGGACAACCATACTTTTTGTTTGCAGGTTGATTATTATTACATTGTATTACCTACCATTTCTATTTTTGTCCCCCGGAGGATGGTAATCGTGATTACGCAGCTCTTTTTTGCAAACGATGTTTATGGTGCTTGACGGCCTCACTGTTAAGAATAAAAAGATTGAAGTTTTTAATTTTTTTCTGAAACAAATGTCATTCTGTCCGTTCATATCTGTGAATAACAAAAAGATATTTTCTTGTTGTTCTGTTCATTTTGCATCCACTTTAAAGTGATTTGGTAACTTTGTAAAGGCTTGATAAAATCTGAGCTGCCTGGCCTTACATGCTATAAGTGTATGTAATATAGTGTAAAAATGAAGCCCAGGGGGAACAAAACACCTCACAATTATCATGTGCTTTACAAAAGTAAACATGCCAGACTCATTTCCCCCATAGACTCAGTATTAGACTAAAGCGGGTGGCCATACGCTTTTCGTAAATGGGAGTATTCAGTCATAGATATCTTAATAATAGCAATATATATTTGAAAACCTTTATATGCCTGGCTATTTATTTATCCTTCTGAACATTATTATACAAGACAGATATCAATAATAATAATAATAATACCTGGCATTTATAACGCGCCTTTCCCAAAGTGGCCCAAAGCGCTAGATATATATTATTATCAAAATTCAACAATTTATTAAATCAAGCCACCGCAAAGTTACCGAATCCCTTTAAAGGGCCCCTGCCATCAAAATGCAAGTGGATACCTGTTGGTGTGCAGTTCTACATAATATCTCATATTTTGATATTTAAACTTCTAAATATGTTTCATAGATATTTAAATATTTTTTGAAATAATATTCTACAACCTGCAAAGCCCCACCCACTTAAAAAAATAATGCAGCCTTTTTGCTACCTGTGACATCATCTGCCAAAAAGCTGACACCTGTTACAATACAACATACAACAACAACAACATAGAAGTGGCTATGTCAGACATGCTGTAGCATCAGCAGGAAAACAAAAATGCAACGAGGAGGTATTGTATGGAAGCATGCAATTCTATTACGGGTGTGTGCTGAGCTGGCGGAAGTTACATTCCTCTATTCTACAATACAATAGACCGTGATCTCCCTGCTCAGCACACACTCATAATAGAATTGCATGCTTTCATACAATACCTCCTCATTGCCTTTCTTTTCCTGCTGATGCTACAGCATGTCTGACATAGCAACTCCTATTTTGTTGTTATATGTTGTATTGAAACAAATGTCAGCTTTGACAAAGTTAAATGCCAATTTCACTAGCAAAATGGCTATGAGCTCACTGATGATTTAGAGATCATGTCACAGGGGGCAAATGGTCTGGAGGATTTTTTAACTGGGTGGGGCTCAGCAGGTTGTAGAAAATTATTTAAAAATATATTTAAAAATCTATGAAACATATTTAGAAGTTTAAATATCAAAATATGAGCTGTACGTAGGGCTGCTCACCAACAGGTATCCACTTGCATTTTCATGGCAGGGGCCCTTTAAATTTGATATCATGCTCACGTGGAGCGTCGAAGACCACGCCAGTCGCTGGCGTATTCCTGCGTCTGTAAATGACGTTTCGCCCAACGGGCATGAAATAATAACTTACCGATATAGACAGCAGCTGCATTAAAACCACCACAAAATCTTGTCAATCTACAGGGCAATCCACAATTGTCATCGTCTAAAGGCTTGTTTAGGCACTCCCCTCGACATGAACAAGCGCATTCTGTTCGGTTGTAAACTGCTGCCACTGGAAATCCTTTATTCTTGCATGATCTTGTACAAGAGTCTGGTGTGACTGCTTCTGATCTGTTTGGATGCTTTTCGAAGACGCATTCGTAATTATAGCAACCGATGTAGACGCCATCTGCCCATATAAAAAATTGTTTGTACACGCATAATGTTGATCTATGGCTATCTTAAAATATAATTCATACCATGAGCCATACGTATATTCCCCTGTCAGTGCCCCTTTGACTGAACAAGTGCAGTTCAATTCAAGTTATTGGTATTTTGTCATTTCATTAAAGTAAAGCCTGTCAAAGATACACCAGCTGCGACTTCGGACAACAAAAAATGCTGCGGCCAACAGCAACTACCTCCAACTACACCACCCGAATTTGCAAGAAATGCTAATCTATTTGATTTACAAAAATAAATTGTTGGATTCGTTGTCGGTGTTTGCTAGACGGTTGGTGAATTATCAAGATTTATTTTTTCGGTTGTTGGCCGATCAAGTTGTCAACTGGAACATGCTTGACAAGAGCCGGAAGCTCCCCTCGGACAACTGATTCGACACACGACCCCCTCCTCCCCCCCCCCCCCCACTCCCTGATCAGTTTAGTCGGCAAAATGTTTTCGATGCCTTATTAGTTCAAAGTTCAAAGTTCAAAGTTTATTGATTTTCAAAATTTAAGAGTACATATAAAAATTAAGAATAAGAACATAACAATTATATCAATTGAAAAATGGAAACAACAGATCATAATTCAATGGACTTGGCTATGGTTTACACTGATAAAGAAATACTTAGTATAATGTAAACATTCTAATTGTAATGTAAAACATAAGTGAAGGGGTCTATTATTTCAGAGACCCCATGGGGTATTATATACCTCCAGCCAATAAAAATGCTCTTAACTGCTGAAAACCACTTCCGAACACCGACAACCTTTTGCACACTAGTCTGAACTGGCTACATGACTTCTCACTACTTATTACGTACTAATGGCGTATTGTAATATGATCTGGGCCAATTCTTGCAAATCAAACTTTCAAAAGATTATGACACTTCAGACGAAGATTATTTGTATCATATCTGGAACGCATTTTTATTCTCACACTGGCCCTGCCTTTAAACAATTAAATTTGTTGAAATTTAGTGATATAAACTTTAATCAACAAGATATTATTATGCATTGTATTCAATAATCTCACATTTTTAATTACAACTCGGAATTCCATACATACAACACTAAATTAATTTCCCAAACATAGAACCAACAGATACCAATATGATATTCTATACTCCGGGCCCGAACTGTGGAATACTTTGCCAGTCCGCCTACAAAACTCCCTTTCTTCGCAAACGTTTTCTCACATGGTGACAACTTTTTCAATTTACCGCTAAACGATTTTGTATAGTTCAGTACTATTACACAGACTTAGCGAGCAAGCCATGAGTCAGCCCCCCCCCCCCCCCCTTGCCATCAAGGGGAAAAAATGTCGCCGCCAACCCCCCCCCCCCCACATAAATAAATGTAGAATCAGAGTAGACATAATTACACAGAGAGGCTCAGTCACGCACAAACATTATCGCGATACATTGTCGAAATTTTGATAGATTCGAAATATCCAGAATAACAAAAAAGTGACGTCAAAATATCATTATAGCTAAAAACATATGGAGGTCAGACTTCACGCGATATCCATTTTTTCTTCATGGTGAAAGTATTTTATGTCACTTGAGACATTCCTGGGCAATCCTTGCTCTAGAATATTATGATGTAGGATACAATTTATAAATATATTTCGTAAATGTTTATATACAAAATTCTGCGTTTAAACTTGGCCCTCTACACTATAGAATGCAACAATAATTCTAAGTTCTTCTGTACCATTGTCCTCACTGGCGTAGCCAGGGGGCACAAGGGGGCCATGCCCCTCCTATTCAGCCCCTAAAAATAAAAGAGAGAGAGAGAGAGAGAGCGAAAAAACGGTGGAAGTGAGAGGAAAAAACCTAAAAAGCCACTACGAGCCGTTATCTTTCTCCCAAAATTAGCTAAAACGTTTTCCCTGCACCCACCCCTATTACATACAGTGCAATATTGCGCCCTAATAACTGAAAAGCATGCAGTCAGGGCGTCGAACTACATGTATAACTTTCCGCCTAATAAAATTTGTTTCCTATTAAGAGCCGTTATCTTTCTCTCAAATTTGCTATAAAACGTCAGAGCATTCGCGCTTCGTGAGGGAGGGGGAGGGGGGGGGGAACTCCCCCTCCCTTCACCGAACCCTGTTACATACAGTGCAGTATTTCGTCCAATTAATTGAAAAGCAGTCCGGGCGTCGAACTAACATTCCTTCTAAAAAAAGGTGCTACGAGCCGGTACTTTTCTCTCAAATTTGCTATTAAACGTCAGAGCTTTTGCGCTTCGCGCCGGAAAGGGGAAACTCCACTTCTCTGCACCCACCCCTGTTATATACAGTGCAGGATTGCGTCCAAATGATTGAAAAGCAGTCCGGGCGTCGAACTAACTTTCCGCCTAAAAAACAGGTGCTGAGAGCCGTTATCTTTCTCGCGAATTTGCTAAAACATCAGAGCTTTCGCGCTTTGCGCGGTAAGGGGGAAACTTCCCTTTCCTGCACCCACCCCTGTTACATACAGTGCAGTATTGCGTCCAAAGAATTGATAAGTAGGCCTTAAAAAATACGAGCCGTTATCTTTCTCTCAAATTTGCTATAAAACGTCAGAGCTTTCCCTGCTCCCACCCTGCTGGGGAGCACGCTTCGTGTGCTCACAACCGCCCCCCTTAAATGAAATCCTGGCTACGCGGTTGGATCCTTCACGTCTGCCCCTCCCCCTATTGAAAAATCCTGGCTACGCCACTGATTGGCCTTTTCCTATTTTACAAAATTAATTGTACTAGATAATTCGATACCAGGGTCTTGTCTTATAAGGATTTGCGATTGACTGAAAATCAGTCGCAACTTGAAATAAATCGCAACTCCTATTTCTTAAATACACAGTTGCAATTAATTTTCAATTGCGATCGATATGAATCAATCTCAACTCATATAAGACGGGGCCCAGAAAAACTATTTTACAGTAACTGATAGAGAAAAATTATGGTGGTATCAATAGTCTGCAAAAACACAAGGTAGGCATCACAAAACATTACCAGTTTATATGATAGTGAGTATTTTTGTTAAAATAAAATCATTTCATAACTTATAAAATCGTTTTTTATGTCGCATCTGTATTATTGTATGTTATTGAAGCAATTTTAGTCTAAGTATATTTTGTATATTGTTTAAGCAGTGTCAACACAATTTATTTACATATATTTTTCATATGATTGTTAATGGCCTTTGTGTTGTGTATTGTAAAACAAAGTATTGATCATACAATGTCAATGAAGTTTCATACCAAACAATACCAAAATACCATGCATAAAGACCGACATACCTTTTGCACATCTCTCATCCTTTGATGTGTCACATGATGTTCCGTTTTCATTTCCAGAAACTCTCAGAGATGCAAATTGAAAGAGGTACCAGATGATAATTATGATAAAATCGTACATTTCAAATTCAATGTGATGAGATAAGAGAAAAACAAACCGCTCTTGAATATAACGAGAATATGATGCCAAGGAATGAATAGCTTTGTGAATAGTCCCTTCCTTTGGAAATTTAGGTATCAATTCAAGTACATGTAATTCGAAACTCACTGCATACAAAGTGCCAATATATATTGAAGAGTGATATAGATGTAGCTACAAATATTTTTTAAAAAGCAAACAATACGAAAACAACAACAGTAACATTGATTATTAATCACCTGTGAAGACTGTTAAGACTTTGTAGAAATCCTTGACTTTGTTTCATTTGACTGTAATTCATCATCCTAAGGACATCTTTATCCATATCTTTCACTCTCTATCAGTGATTTTATCATATGTAAGCAAATAACAAAGAAAGATATAAATAGCACTGACAACTCTCATAAAAATCAGTTTAAGTGGTCGGATTATCCGTTATCGGTTGCAAACTTTCATTAAATTACTTTCTCTATTCAAAGAGAAGGTTTCTATTTGTAAAAATGGGCACTTGAAAAGAAATATACACTCAGCAAAGAAAGAAAGTTATCGACACTTTTTATTCAAATTGTTCATATAAACCGTCAATAAAATATAACAACATTTATCAAATTAAAGAAAAATAATATATTACTAACATAAATTAAGATAAAGTTTTGAACTTTCACGCTTGGATTGGCACATTCTTTAACCGTAAGAAGGTCTGATTAAGAAAGTAATTACTATATACATGTATAGAAAATATATTTTTTTGTTTTAATACCTATTCTTAAATGAAAAAAACAAATATTTCGTTCACAGAGAATAGCGTGGAGTTGAAAAACATGAGAATTACATGTAATATTTGGATATGAGAGAATGGTGGGAAAGATAGAGAGAAAGAGAGTTTAGCGAGATGGAAGAGGAATTCCGAGAGCGCATTAAGATAAAAACAAATAGTTTTAGATAAATAACTGATTTATAATATGATGTATTCAAAGATTAGTGGTATATATATACACGTTTCCTAAAAACAATCACTTCCGTAATGACGATTTATTTCACAGCTTCATGAGATTTGAAAGAAATTAGTGTGAGTGGTATATGAGATCCAAGAATGTAGGCGCTGATGCTATATGCAACATCAAAAGAGACCACCAGAGAGAATGACAGCCCACAAGGTCTCCTGAGCCTTTTGACAGTTTCTTTAAAGGGTTCACTAGACGGATGGCCAATACGATACGGAAATTTTCCCCTTTATGTAGGCCTATTTCTTAGTTTATGGTTTTCGAGGGCTATCCGTTTCATTTACAAACATAACGCCATGATGCAATGTCAGAGAAAATTGAGATCAATATTTATTTTTCAAAACACCAATGGAAAAATGGGCCCACCATGCACTGGTGGGCAAGAGATTGGTAGAAGCCAAATAGATAGAAATAATAAAGGGGAGACTACACTGATGATACTGATAGAAAAACAAAAAAGGTAAAACCATGGAGAAGAGAATTTTCGGTATAAGTGTGGATCTTGTTGCGTATTACTCTTCTAGTGATTATTTTTACATATAACTTTTGATTTTGACTGTCACTCAATATGCCAACAGCATATTTTCAAAGTAAGCAATATAATGAATATCATATTTTATATCCCTTCTATAAATATTCATGAGTATTCTTAATACATGATTGGTCAATTAATGATCACGTGATAAAATATAAATTCACTAGGAAAAACAAATCTCTGCCAGAGCTCCAAATATCTTTAACTATTTTTTCCTGGGTAGAACTGCGCATGCTCTATTTAATATTTTCTTCCAAGGCGCTAACTTTCGGTTGCCTTGCTAAATTCCTCGACTATATTTCTTTAGGGTTTCCCTTAATTTTGCGCCCCGTGTGAGAAGGAAGTGAATAGAAAACCGTTTATCAACGTTCGAAATTCGAATCTCTACTCCTCGATTGCAGTGCTCAATTGCGAACTGTCCTGGGTGAAATGCATAAGAAATTGCTTTTGGGAATTTTGTGGTTAAAAATACAAAAAAAATCTAAAGCTCGGTCGCTTTGCTCCCTCGTTTTTACAATAACGGAGATATGTTTGGGCATGGGGGGGGGGGGGCAACTTTATTGTTTGCCCCGGGCACCATTATCCTTATACGCTGTTTAAAATTTTGTTCGTTTTTTTTGTCGTTTATTTTGAACAATTTAATGCTTTCAGAAATTAGTATCAACAGGGTAGCATATCTGTATTGCATCAGGCAAACTAAGTCAATTACACACGTGACCCGCAAAGACTCCATGTTTCTTTTATCTCATGTTACTAGACGCTTTTTCTCTCCTCGATCTTGCTTTTTTTCCTCTCTCTCTCTCTGTCTGTACATATTATATATATATATAATATATATATATATATATATATATATATATCTAGTGGTTAAGGCATTGGCGTTCTAAGCCAACGACCCGGGTTCGATTCCCGCGTAGACATTTTTTCAGCCTTTGCAAAAATTTCAAAAAGGGAGGACAGCTCTGGGGAACTTTGATTGAGCTACGCACCGTTATTCTCGCAATTTCTTTCACATTTGTATTTATTTTCACGAGATTTGCCAAAGCTGTTGTATATGTTATTTCCTTACTGTCAAAAAAGTATTGTAATTTATATTTTTCTTCGCTGCAAGACAAGTATCGCATAACTTTGTCTTAATATTTCACCCTGCCTAATACTGGGGTAATTCAGGTGCAGGGTTAGGATGCATCACATTTTTTTTTTGTTCTGTAAATTGCTCATTGTTATGAGAGCGCTTTAGCACAGGTGAAGTGCGGTTTTTATTTCTTTCATTCAACCCTATCCTCTGCTTTTTCGTTGCTTTGTTAGGGCAATTAGAGAATGAACGAAGCGTGGTCATGTGGTTTGTTTAGACTAACGTGAGTGGTCAGTTTTGCTATTGGGTGTGAGGATTGGTGTTGGAATGAAGGTGTGCGAAAGTGAGTGGGGCAGATGCCATTACAGTAGTCATTGGGAAAAGTCCTGTTTTGTCACCCTTTGAGAGGGAGTCCCACTGCCAGTGAAGGGAAGACTTTTGGCTTGCAGTATTAGAGCGAGTGTGTTTTTCCCTATTTTGGTTTCGCCAATTCTTCTGCTGTTTGGAGCGGATTGGGCAGACAGTCGGTGGTGGACAAGATCCTTCCGGGAGGCAGGCAACGGGTCCTTCAACTTCTAGAAATAACTGTAAGTCGTGACCTAAAAGCCAATTCTTCATTTTCTCTAAAACAACTCATATTTTATGTCTTACATATGGTAAAGTAAATTTCCAAAAGTTAGGGTATCATAAAATTCTTGGCAAGAATTCCTTATGTCCCAGCCACCTTATTTTTTTGTACTACAGTCTATTTGTAATATTTCTTAGCACTGTGAAAATGCCCTCTTTCGGTAAAAAAAGAAAGACGGTCATTTCGTATTTCGGCCATTTTGGTTGTTCCGTTTGGCAGGTAGCCATCTTGAATTTCGATGCAAGTTGTGTGTTTTGTGTTATCGATATAACGATATTGTGACGATTTATTGTGATGGTATATCACATTAATACTATATATTGTTGCTCTTTAGTAAATAATGAACTACTGGTTCTAGTAATGTTTGGTAATAATGGATAAATCAACATCGATATTAAAATAGTGACTAAATATTCAAAACACTAAAACAACGCTTTTTGAACTGTTTAGGATAATAATACTTTGATGGGATGTTTGTTTATTACTGGTTATTAATTACATTACAGCCGTTTAAGGTGGTTTTCAACCATACATCGTGTGTGCTAGCGTTTCTTCACTGGTCGTGGATGGTGTTTTCCATACGTCATCAAGAACCTCATGAACCTCATCGACCATAGTCTTCGATTCAGCCACGATTTCACAACTCCGAGTATGCACCAAGGACACTTCACTCAACGCTTTGTTTCGTTAATTTCGTGATGATCTGACAATGGTCGGTTAGAATAATTTATATGTATATTTAAATAATCGGCTTTTTGGATTAATATTTTCAAACCAGATATATTGTACATCACTTTTACTCTGTTATGGAGTAGTTTAACCCTCATTAATGAATTAGTTGTATATTTACTCGAATTGTATACTTTATTCATGTTATTTTTGTGAAAATTTAAAGTGCAAGTTTCAGGCAATGTATTTACATGCTGAATTAAAACTGAGACCTTGAAACTTAACGATTTATCTGAATCTGTCTTTATTTGTGTATCGCCACGTAAGCTATCAACTACAACAATGTGACACTTACAATAATGTTATTAAGAATAATTTATTCCAATGTATACATGTATTCAAAGCATTCGCTTGGATCCAGCTGAGGCACTAGCGGCTTGTCTTGTTCATAAACTCATCTGCCCCCGACAAGAGGAATTAATAAGGTTGAGGATTTGTCAATCTGTCGGTCAATTGAATCTGGTGTCGCCGAAACCACTAACCCGTCTCCGTGGTCTAGTGGTTAAGGCATTGGCGTTCTAAGCCAACGACCCGGGTTCGATTCCCGGCGGAGACATTTTTTCAGCCTTTGCAAAAATTTCAAAAAGGGAGGACAGCTCTGGGGAACTTTGATTGAGCTACGCACCGTTATTCTCGCAATTTCTTTCACATATATATATAATATCTTCTGTTGAAAGCCAGAAAAACGTTAGCTCTGTGTTAACGTAAATGAGTTAATGCCCTTGTGACTCTCAGCGAATGATATATACTGATACATTTTCTTCACTTTTCCAGTTATTGTTTCTTTCTTGCTCTTTGTTCCTGTTGCTTGCTTATACCTCAGTCATACTGGCTAGACCGATACCGGACCGGCTATAGACCGAACGCACAATTATATTACCCCAATGGCCAAGAATCGGTTGGCTTGGGGTCGGTTCGGAATCGGTATTTACACTTTCTCAATAAACCTGAATTTTCACCATTCAAGTTATTGCTTGTACTTCCCCTTTCTCTCTTCTTCTCCCCACCCCTCTCCCCCTCTCCCCCTCTCTTTCTCTTTCTCTTTCTCTCTTCCTCTATCTCCCTCATTCTCTCTGTCACTCTTTTATTAGTTTTCCCCGAGTCGCCGTTGATACACTTTTGCTTTTATGTTTGAGTTGTATTTTGCTTTCCTGTACTTTTCTCTTTGTGACATTGAAATCGTTTAAGTATAGTCGTTATCTCATAAAGACAGAAATCGTGCCAGTGTGCATGGAGCTAAGCAATCGACATCAGTATACTAGTTCAATCAATTACGCCATTTGGTATGATATAAGTGAAGAAGAAATAGACATGATTGTCTTGGAGATAAAATACCATTCCTTGTTCAAATTTTAAAGTTGTTAGTTTATTTATTACCACAAGTTTTTTTTTTCAAGAAACAAATGTACACATTTCCATATTACAAATATCATACAAAATTGCAATGCAGTGTTAACAATGATAATAATATTCATCGCAGGTAATAACAAAAATGATCAGGAAATGAGAAATAGTTGGCTGCGATGTATATACAATTTATTCAAGTAATAGGCCTATAGTGAAAAAAACATAAGTGGAGGAGTCTGTTAACTGAAACTTCATTGTTAAGCCATTCAATGTAGTCATCTACATCCCCCTTAGGATTCAAAGGTGAGAAACTTTTGTATTCAAATCAGCAATCATGGCAAACCACACATTTTTTTTATTAGAATATTGATTGATTCTGCTGGATTAACTCAAGTTATGAAATCACCCCCAAAGATATCACTTTCACCTTGGTGGACTTAATATTGACATAATTATAATGGAATCAAGATTAACCATGCAGAAGTAATATAAGGCAATTTCACAGAGAAAATGTTCAGAAATATAAGAATCGAATGGCTAGTGGAAGTCAGTTAACACGTTGTATAGTAAAGATTTTCGCTTACTCTGGAATCTTTTCATAATTCGGCAAACGTTTTCAGATGCTTATTCCATATTTGAAATGTGTGGAAAATTGATAAATAAACTGCTACATCAAAGTGCATTTGAATGAAGAAAATAACCGTGGATATGATTATACTGTAATATGAGCAACTAGTTATCGTAATGTGGCTATAACAGTAAAGAAAAGCGGACCAAGTCACATAATGAATGGAATGACTGGAATAACTGGAATATATTGAATATTGAGAATGATATCACATCAGAGATTTGGAGCGCTAAGGAAGATACAGCTTTGATTCAATTAAAAAGAGTAATGGTCCACCTTCATGACTGAATATGTTCAAGTTAACCTGTGGCTGAGAAAAAAGCAGTGTGTCAAAAATTTCACTGACTCAGAAGGAGGTCTGAAAATGATTAAAAAAGAGATTTTAATTGCAATTTATTGTATGGTACTACAACAAAGAACATCTATCGTCTTTAACTTCTTCAGACTAGTCTGCAAGTGTCTACACCCACACCCACACTACACCCTTGTTGAACCAGGGAGGTGGTTGTACACTCTGCAATACATGGCTTCCTATTCAGCAACGAATGCACTTCACAACTTCTACGCTTGTCTTCAGTTCAAGCGATCGGTCGTGCGACTATTGTGATTGGCGTCAAGCCACTCGCAATCACTCTTGCAACACTCACACGTGAACGCACGAGCATATTCGAGCAAATGCGACTTACTCGTGCAACGGTCTCTTCTAGTCGTTTTTGTTGTACGACAGCTGTTGCATTTGTGAATGCCTTTCTGCGACCTGATGAGATCGACGGCGATTGAAGCATGTTGCAGCCTGTCGTGCGACCAAATGTTATTTTCCTGTTTGCCCTTTTAGTTCCGACTGGATTTTTTTCTCTCTCCAATAAGTGAGCTTCCCACCTTGCTTTCTTATTGTGACAGTACTTTTACACATCCCCCTCTCGCTCACTCTTTCTCTTTTTTGCTTTCCGTCTTTCTGTTAAGATGTGTGTGTGTGTGTGTGTGTGTGTGTGTGTCTCTCTCTCTCTTTCTCTTTCTTTCTCTTTATCTCTCTCTCTCCTTCATTTCCCCTCACTCTCTCGAATTTCTCTTTTCTGACCCTGTCAGACAATTTTTTTCTTTCCTCTCTATGTTTCTTCATCTCTTTCTTATATACTCCTGTTTCCGTTTCTGTTGAATTTTGGATTTCGAAATCTATCGAACTCCGTGTCTCTCTCTCTGTGATCAAATGTTTCCTAAGTTATTTCCGTTGCTCTCTCTCTCACACACACACACACGCGCGCGCGCACACACACATACATGCCCTTTTTAAACCCCCTGTCTATATTCCTTTTTCTCTTCCTTTATGATTATTTCTTCTTTTTTTAATTCCCCCACCCCCCACCTCTCTCTCTCTCTCTCTCAAATCTATCTCCTTTTTTTACTCACTGTCTTTCAATATAACTTTTACCCATATTTTATAATCCCTTTGACATTTCCCTTATCAAAAATTGAAGACTGTCAAATAAGTTTTGGAATGTGTTGAATCATGCAGTAAACACGATAAGATTTTCTTTATGCCACCTGGGCCCCATCTTATAAAGAGTTGCGATTGTTGCAAATTAATTTGATATTAATCGCAACTGTATACCTAAGAGATAGGAGAATGCCAATGTAAGATCAAAGATAGTTGGTGTTAGTTTAGTAACTTAAAGGTGGGACAGGTGGGCAGCCTGTGATAACTGGTATTCGTGATATTTTAATACACAAATGGTGTTTTACCCCAAGTCGATAGCATTGAAAATCTTTGGTACAAAAGGTGTTCTATTGCTTATGTGAACTCAACTGGTTTGGGCTGTTCTCTGATTGGTTTAAGCCTTGTGAGAGGTACTGGGGTACAAGTCTCTGATTGGTTGGGGCTTTTGGAGGTGGAAACCTAAACTGGAGTTTGTATTGGATTTGTATTGGGAGTATATAAGGAGATGTCAAATGGTGGCTCAGGACCATATTTTTTGGTTGTCCACTTTTTGTTGTTAGCTGTTTGATTTGGTCACACATTGTTTTGCTCTTCGCCCAGCCTCCGAAGAACTAATATTTGTATACTTTACCACTTAATTCGAAAGCCAAGCCAGTTGGGGCGATTTTAGTTGGAGCACTCGGCAAATTCATTTCTTTATTATCATATAATACCATATAATATCATATCATATATATAATACATGTTTTCAGGCGTACCCGTTATAGGTTTAAGCTTACTGGGATTCGCGCCTTCTTCTTTGTATTTAATTTTGTTTCTAAATATGTTACTTTATATTATATTGTACAATGTGAACAAATGTTAAAGGGAAATCCAACCTTAATGGCAAGTTGCTCTGAAAGAAAGAGGAAAAATCAGAGAAACAAATTAGTAATAGTTTGGACGAAATCGGACAAGCAATAAGAAAGTTATGACTTTTTGAAATTTGTAATCACTATACCTATCGGAATTTCAAATTGGCTGAATAGGTAATGTCCCTGTGATGAAGTTGTGGACAACTCCCCCATTTGCTCCAACACACAAAATGACTAAAATGTCATTTTTTTTCAAAATGTATTACTCAGTATATAAGATCTTTTTCTTTAATGAGGACCTATGACAATATGCCATCTGCAATATATTTTGAGTACTGCCCCGAGGGTATAATTATGCGCTTCGGAGAAAACTGCAAATTAATGATATTTTTGTGTACGACAAACGGGAGAGTTGTCCCCAAGACTGTCACAATCAACTCACCAAATTGCCAATTTGAGATTCGCATAGATGTAGTGATCTCATTTTTTAAACATCCATAACTTTCTTATTCCTTGTCTGCTTTCTTTCAAACTTTTCACCATCCTGTTTTTCTTATTTTTCTGCTTTCATACAAATCAACTTATTACCAAGGTTGGATTGTCCACAAAAACGATGGAAGAAAATAAATGTTAATTTGAATTGAATTGAATAATAAAATATGGATTTCAACTTTATTTTCTGGTTTCCGAGCGTCTTCTGTTTTCGTTTCTTCATTACCCCTCTATATTGTTATGATTTTTTTTCCACCGATTACAACATTATGTTGTCCGTCCGCTTTTTAAAGGGCACCAGTCACCTAAAAAAATGTGTTGAGCTAAAATGTATACAGCGAGATAATGTGGTGGAGGTGCCCATCATGATCAAAAAGGGGTCCCAAAGGCCCAAATTAATCTATATGCAAAATGAGAGAGTTTTTTTGTTTGTTTTTGGTTTTAATTTCTTATTTTGAAATCATGGTCGTATAAAAAGCCCATTTTATTAGCGGGCAAATGGGCCCATCGATGGCCCATTGAAGACAATTCTTGTTTAATTTGATTTATTCCCTCACTAGAGGGTGGCCAAATTCAAAATGGCTGCCAAAGTTTTGAAATATGCCTACATGCATACATGCATATCTTTAACTTTGGGCCGGTGTGACTATATATGTGACTATTTGCATTTTAAAGTTTACGCTGTGTATGGAAGCACATAACTTGATATAAAAGTGTGTAATTTAGTCAGTACTGGTATGCTGGAAATGTCTGTAATGTAGCTATACAAAATACATTAATATCCCAATGAGGCATACAAATCTGATATTTTGCAAATAAATGTTATATGCCAAAGTACATTATAATCAGATGCAAATTAACAACTAAATATTTAAAACTACACTTTGCTCTTCTCATCTCAGTGGCCATATTGAATAAAGAATGATATGTCATTAAGATACAAATTAAACATGTAAACATGTAAGTTTTAAAATACCAATAAATAACTATATTCTTATACATCGGCAGCAACTAATAACCTGAATGTATAATTCTTCAGAATAAGAGTTATTTTGCATTTTCTGCTTTATGCCAAGATGAAAATTTATCACATGCAAATTACATTTTAACACCCATGCAGTATATTTGAGTTAGATGGCAATCTTGGAAATGAAAAGCCCCACTATCCAGTATTATTCAGCTTTTTTGATATACCTGGTTGCGTTGTGTTTAAACAAAACCGTCCGTCTGTTTAACTTGCTTTATGTCTGTTTTAGGCAAAAAGTTTCAATATCCAGGAATTTTTATTTTGCACAAATTTGTACCTGAATACCAAGTACCCCCTGTAGAGCCCACAAATGTAAAAATAACCACAAATTTAAAAACATTGCGCCCGCAAATATCAAAATAACCACAAATGTCATAACATGTCAACCACAAATGTAAAAATAACCACAAATGTAATAAAAATCGCCCACAAATGTAAAAATCGGTTTAACCACAAATGTAAAAAAAATTCGCCTACAAATGTAAAAATTTCCATTTTTACCACAAATGCCATAACATGTCAACCGCAAATGTAAAAACTCATTGCTTGAATAATGTACCCATGTAAGATAAGTTATGAGATGTATGTGTTTGTGCGCATGTGTGTGTGTGTGACTGGTTTTCCTGACCATTCAAATCCCTAAAATATTGAAACATCCTTTACCACAAATGTCAAAACATGTCAACCGCCCCTTCACTTTTTGAGTAGACACGTTTCATATAATTTTGTTTAATGATTATATACAATATATATATATATATATATATATATATATATATATATATATATATATATATATATATATATATATTTTAAGAGATCACATTTTAAAGGTACATATATATTTATATATATATATATATATACATTCAATGTTTGACCGCTCGCTCGCAAAATGTTGAAAAGTGTAGTTGATAGGCGTCAGTCCCCACTTCCAAAAACGTTCAATTTCCCTGCATTGTGGTACATGTAGTTATATTGATGATAATAATGAATAGAAACAGAATGGCACAATGAGAGAGATGATGGAAGAATGAATATAAAGAGTACTATAAGGAAAAGACGGACGTGAAGATAAATCGATGAATAATAATGCAATAGGGAAGATTGCAAGTTATAAAGGGACGGAAAGATAAAGACATAGGCCTAACGTAAAGATAGAGAAAGGGAGAGAGAGAGAGAGAGAGAAAAAGAGAAGATTGTAAACAAGTCCCCCCCCCCCCCCCCGCTCCCCAAACAACACCAAGAAAGAAGAAGAAGAAAAATAACGTAACGAAATTAGAGATGAAAAGCAGAAAAATGATAAAAGAAATAATGTAAAGATTCCAAAGATTGAAGAGGTGATAGAATGAATTAAAGAATAACGCAACTACAGGAAATATGGCAAAATGAAAGGATAAAAGCAAGGAATTACATAACGAAAGATAGAGAAATGATAGAAGGATAAAGCTTTATATATATATAAAGCTGTTGTATATGTTATTTCCTCACAATATATATATATATATATGTGTGTGTGTGTGAAAGAAATGAGAGAATAATGGTTGCGTAGCTTAAATCAAAGTTCCCCAAAGTTCCCCAAAGGCTGAAAAAATGTCTCCGCCGGGAATCGAACCCGGGTCGTTGGCTCAGAACGCCAATGCCTTAACCACTAGAACACGGAGACGGGTTAGTGGTTTCGGCGACACCAGATTCAATTGACCGACAGATTGACAAATCTTCAACCTTATTAATTAATTCCTTTGTCGGGGGCAGGTGAGTTTTTTTGAACAAGACAAGCCGCTAGTGCCTCAGCTGGATCCAAGCGAATGCTTTGAATACATGTATACATTAGAATAAGTATTAACAATTATTGTGTAAGGAAATAACATATACAACAGCTTTGGCAAATCTCGTGGAAATAAATACAAATGTGAAAGAAATGAGAGAATAATAAATTTTATCGTACTTTAGGCGATATAAATGATTTACAATCTCGGAGACAAGTGTTATGCGCGGCGCCCCCTTTTATCCAACCGCGGGGCGGCAGCTACAAATTACATTAAAGGGAGTGGCAAGTCGTAATCCATGGGCCCGACCAGTTGGCCTGACTCGGGGAAATTCGGATACAATCGTGCGCTACCGAAGGAATGTTATTGCCGAATTCCTCGCTTGATCGTTAACTCGAATCCCTACATACGTAACCGACCAATGAGATTCAAATACTGGAATAAAGAACGGGCGATCTTGTTTACTCAAATCTGGGTCAATGTGCGAACTTTTATTAGCTGCGCGCGATAAACTGAAGTCGCTTTGAACTTTGATCCAGAGAAAGGAGCAGCCAACAGTAAAACCGCCCATAGATTGCGACTTGTCGTTGTATATGTGACTGCACTTTTACGAGTGCAAAATGATATCCTTGCCGGAATGGATTGTGGAAAAGTGACTGGGTTGATTTTGCTCGATCTAAGTAGTGCATTCGACACAGTAGACCACGCCATACTGCTATGAAGAGACTCCAGTCGATCGGAATTGGTGGACAGGCTCATGCACCAGTGGTTAACATCTTATCTCTCAAACAGATCCCAGAGGGTTTGCGTTCATGGAGCTGTTTCTGGGAAAGTTCATCTTCCTTCTCTGTGCCCCAGGGATCAGTGCTTGGGCCGCAACTCTTCAATATCTATACTCTTCCCCTCCATGATATCATCAAGAGGCATAATCTCAATCACCATATTTTTGCCGATGACACGCAAATATATTTTTCGTGTTCTCCTACACAATGTGAAGTTGATGCCTGTATTGCTCGTGTTGAAGTCTGTATACGTGAAATTAGGAACTGGATGAAGGATAATTATTTGAAGCTCAATGATGAGAAATCTCAGTTTATTATGCTGGGTTCGAGGCAGCAGCTCAACAAATTGACAATTCCTAATTTGAATATTGGTTCTTCATCAATTACTCCAGTGGATAAAGTTCGGAATCTAGGAGTTATTTTTGACTCAAATATGACCATGGATTGACAGGTATCATCGTGTGTTAAACTCGCTATCCACAGTCTCCGTAACCTCCGTGCTATTCGCAAGTATCTAACTACAAAAGCAGCTGAGCAGCTTGTGCATGCATTTGTAACATCCCGGATTGATTGCTGTAACTCGTAAGTAAGGAGGCTCCAACTTGTTCAGAATGCTGCTGCCCGTCTAGTTACATGTACGCACAAGTATTCTCACATCACACCAGTCCTTAAGTTCCTTCATTGGCTTCCTGTTGAACATCGTCTCACGTATAAAACCCTTCTGATTGCGTATCGTGCCCTGACGTTCTCCTCTCCACAGTACATTTCATCTCTTCTTGACTTTCACAAGCCTGGTCGTCCTGGTCTCCGCTCTTCCAATACATCTACTCTTATCTTTTCATTCCTAAAACCAGACGGTCATGGGGAGATCGAGCATTTATATCAGCAGCTCCCCGTTTGTGGAACAGTCTTCCAACTAAAACTAAAGGACTGTAAATCAGTAGAACATTTCAAGTCCTGTCTGTAATGTTATCATTGTAATTGTATTTTAGGTTAAGTTTATATGCAATTGAATTGTAAGCGCCCTGAGCACCCTTTGGGTGAATATGTTTTTGCGCATTATAAGTGTCTATATTATTATGTTATTTCCTTACACAATTATATGGTGAAAATAAATATAAAAGTTGGAATTCAATGCATTACCAATGTCTTCTCTGGAATTCATTAATTGTATCTCTCTCTCTCACTATATATATATAGCGAAAGATAGCGAAAGAAATGAAGGGATAAAAACAATATAACAAAAGCAAAGTGCATTAAAACAATAATCGAAAATTCACTAAACATATTAATTGATTAATCAGTTTATTCACTAGATAATCAATTAAGCACATGTAATTAATTCATGCCATGCTCCATCAGGTCACCCTTTTTCTCCTCTTTTTTGTACTCCCCCACCCCCCCCCCCTAAAAAAAACTTAACATACAATTACTGCAAAAGCAGTTCGAAAATTTCGGGGCAAATTCCGGCCTGACTGTTTAGTCAAAGCCACCTAGAGTAGTATTGTAGAGGGAAAACAAGAAATTAGCCCAGTTGGTCATTAGACGAAACGATGATTATACCAAATGGTAATTAGACCAAATGACAATTATACCAAATGGTTATTAGACTAAATGAGTGTTGACTCAATGATTATAGACCAACTGAGGTTAGACTAACTGACAAATGGACCAAATGATGTGTAGACCACATGGGTATTAGACCAACTGGGTTTAGACCATTTTTTGATTAGACGAAATGGCAATTAGACCAATTGACTATAGACCAAATGGTAATTAGACAAAGTGAAAATTTATACCAAATGGTAAATGGACGAATGATGATTAGACCAATTGATTATTAGATGGAATGATGTTGGACCATTTGGTTTTTACACCAATTGGCATTAAACCAAGTGGTAATTTACCATAATAACTTACATCGATGCATTATTTGCAAGCAATAAGTTTTTACATTTGCGGTCGACGTGTTATGACATTTGTGGTAAAAATGGATATTTTTACATTTGTAGGTGAAATGTTTTTATATTTTGTGGTTAAAAAGATTTTTACATTTGTGGGCGATTTTTATTACATTTTTGGTTATTTTTACACTTGTGGTTGACATGTTATGACATTTGTGGTTATTTCTACATTTGCGGTGCAATGTTTTTACATTTGTGGGCTCTACACCCCCCCCCCCCCCCCCCCCCCCCCCCCGTTCCCTAGCTCTCGCGTACGTATGTCCACTCACTTGCGTGCGCAATAGACCGCTTCTGTAATGTATACAAAGTTATGCACATAATTTTATTCTCTGAGCTCCTAGTGACGAGCGATTCCATGAACATGCTTTTTATAATGAACCTCAATGCTTGGAATCCAGTTTGCATACATTATTTGTTGTTATGGTTGTCAAGAACAAACTTTGTTTGAAAGGTATGCATAAAATTTGCATACATTACCGAAGCGGTCTATTGCATTATACATGCGCATATGCACTATAATATTCCTTAAACCATGTTTTTCCGCTCAGCTGTGTAGTTCCGCAGTTCCAAAGACCCTATGTTTCTCGCTTCTAATTAGTTCCTTAGACCCCCAAATTTGGGGGTTGGCTGAGGCACACCCCCGTCAACATATAACTTGAGTGCCCCCCCCCCTTCCCCCGGTTATTACAGGCTAATCAAGCATATGGAGGCAATCAGCTTATACGCCAATCATGTCATGGCTAGCACACATTCATATACGTGTATAGTAATCCACTCAATATCCAATGGAAAATTACTTCAATAGACACTATCCTGACTATGATTAAGCGGTTTTTTAATGCAGACTACACCCGTAATAACACAAAGCATGCAAGTACTTGATGAAGGATTATACAACTTCAAACTGTCCACTACAATGACTCTTCTCTAATTGGTTTCGTCATCTAATCTCTCATTTAAAAAAAACACACATTTTACATTAGTATTAAGATTAGGTAGGTGGAAATGCTCCCCCATCAATATTTTTGAATATCTTAACCTTTTTATAATTTTTTTTCACTCCTGCTAAAATGATTTTTAAATAATGTTTTATCAATACTGTTCTCTTGGGGGTACTCCGGCGGCACCCTATATGTTGGATAGGCCCTTGGTCGATTTCGCCCCCTTTTTTCATCTCTGGGTATGCCACTGAGATAATACTAATAATGATAATAATATTATAAACCTTATAGCCCGTTGTTATACTGTAAATGTCAGACCTGAATATTAATACTACTGTTAATGATGAAAAATTAGTTTCGGTGCCTCATTAGTAGACAAGAAAAAGAAGTGAAGAGGTCGCATGAATTATGGCTTACTTCTCATTCTACAGGATAATCATACTCTATCGGTACCATCAAACTATTAAATGATTGCTTGTTAATTATATTGTAAAGATCTTATCGATAGTTTGGGTAACAGTCTATGAGGTTAATTACAACCCAACTGAAATAGGTGTACGCTTTCAAATTACCCGCATCAAAACACGTCGTATTCAGATTTCCTTAAACATGTTAAAGAATATCAATCTTATCTTTTGTGATATTTTATTCAAGAAAAGATCAGATGTGGGGTTAGGTGAAATACCTCGACTTCTAGGGTGGCAGAGTAATTAAACTAGAGACTTGTGAAACGAGAGTACACCACCATTTATTCCTCCATTGCCTTTTGATCCTCACTATTCAGATTAGATAGTTACATATCTACCCACGTACATAATAATGATAATGATAATAATAATAATAACGAGCATTTAGTACGCTCTCCACAGTACAACTAAATCATAGCGTTTACAAAATCAATAATACACAACATAGAATAAAAATAAACTTATTGAGCTTAAAGTTTGAAAGAAATGGAAGGGGTTAACGTTTAACTCTTTCGGAAGGAGATATGTTTTCAAACATTGCTTAAATTGGTCTGTGGAATTAGCTGATTTTATGACCATAAAGGATCTGCCCTTTTGTCGATTGTGCCCCCGTTTTAGAATGAAAACTTTTTTTTTTAATTTTTGCTTGTAAGATAATTATGGAGGCAAACTGGACCCCTATAACCCCCCCCCCCCCCCCCCCCTTGAGCGAAATTTGGAGGTCTGTCGAAAAAAAAAAATGTTGCCACCAAGGACCGGACGTCCAAAAAAAGAAACTACTCACCAAGAAGACCGCTTCACCCCCTCTTGAAAAAGAAAGAAGAATGCACATCCGAACAAGAGCAGTGCACTTTGCAATTTTTCACTTTTGACCTTGCCCCCTTAATATGATGTACTGCACATTCTATGACTGCAAAATCATAACAATTATGATATCCTTTTAAAGAGGAAGAAACACACTGAATGATACTAAACATAGCGATGATTATGACAAGAGAGAGTTTTGAGGGTTTTATTTTAGAATTTTAGAATACAAACCCAATCTTCTATGATAATAATAATACATAGTCCATATAACTGTCACATAAGTATATAAGTATATAACATAAGTGTGGATTATTGTATATTGTGCCGTGCTGTAATCGTATGACCTGACATAACTTCGGAATGGGACCATGATCCTGATAACTATATGCCTTAATTACAAGATCTTTTGAAATAAAGACTTGATTAAACATTCTCGGGTAACCAGGGCAGATCAATGAGTGTCTGATAAGGAAGCTTAAGGGGGATGGGACAATGTTTTAAAATGCATGACAGTGGCGCCGGGTTTTTTTGTGGAAAGGCCTATGGGTTTACATACGAAATCCATAATCATGCACATAATTTTCTCGCACACGGTATGATCATACGATGCTGTAGTTCGAAAACTTTGAATTCTAAAAGCACAAAGGTTAGAACGTGTCTAGATTATTACTAGTTAATTAATGTTACAAAATAATTAGTCAACCTCATAATAGATTTTATCATCGCTTTCCGGAGAGACATCCTTGTCTCCTATGTTTGACCTTGACATACGATAAGAAAGGTATTTCTTGATTGAGGGGATTTTAGGTAATGGTAACTCAGGAACAAGGTAACCATCCTTAGTTATTCGGCTTGCCATAAACCTGCGGTTCAGTGGGTTAGGTTTCTCAACGGGGTAGATATAGTCGTTGTCAGGGTCCGTGTCATTTTTCTCAAATGTATCTCGGCTTGCTCGCTTTATCGATGATGCAATGGAACTGTTGCCATAGTGTGCTTCGGAATAAACCTCTTCTGCAGCCGAACTCTCCGGTCGCTTCCTTGTGATGTTTGTGATCGCCGAGGATATCGAAAATCTTGGTTTAATTGAAGGCTTCCGCAGCTGTTGACTATTTCTGGATGGGTTGACCACTTGGCTGTTTACACGGCCAGCATTTTCCCGAACACTCTGATGGATAGGTCTCGTCCCAATAGATTGACTACCTTCGGCATATACGTCACGATCTGTTGTGGAGGTGAATGATTTAACTGAAGGCTTCCGTAACGAGTTGACTATTTGGCTTTTGGCACGACCAGCTTTCTGCCGAACACTCTCCTGGATTGGTCTCGTCCCAACAGATTGACTACGTATTGCATTTACCTCCGCAACTGTTGTGGATTCTGTGTTAGTTTTGTTAAGCCATCGATAAACCAGTACAGCTATACTGAAGACAAGTGCACAAAAAACTATTGTGCCGAAAATGGAAGCTATTATGCCATGAAGCATTTGACCGCCATCTGGTAAGTGATATTTGCAAGGAAAAAGAGACAGATACAAAGAGGGAGGGAGAGAGAGAGAGGAGGAAAATATGAAAATCACATTTTTTAAACGACTAGATTTCATAGTATGCTTAAAGGTAATGATTATTTCATGAAAAAAGAACTATTCATATTGTTATTATTCATAATAGAAGACGCAACATAGAAATAAGGCTTTTGCAATTATATACCAACAATGACATTGAAACTGCAGCTTCAAGCAAACTGACCCCAAACGCCATTCTAATTAAAGAAAACCTGGTAAAGAACAGGATACACATAATTCTAAGCTGCTCTAATCATTTCATTTTGTAAAGTGGAACACGAACTAATATGTCCCTGTTCAAAATCAAATTTTCTTCTTTATTTTTCTTTTGTTCTTGAACATCTGTCATGTTTTCACACGTTGATTTAAGTAAATGTGTTTGTTTTTTATTCATCTCGGACTATATATGCCTAGCTAAGAAATGACCACGTGGTATTTCGGGGGGGGGGGGTGGCCTTTGAAACTAGTTTTGATCCACTGCATCCACTTCAGACATCAAGTACTTGAATTAAGAAGTCTTCAGTGAAAAATTATCGGTATAATTTCATGTAGACAATGTTGGGTCGTATTCACGTTTAATGAGCATACCTTTATGAAAATAACTGAACTATTTATAGCCTGACAACTGATCCCATAAAAAAATCACAATAAAAATATGGTCTGTCAAACAATAATTACATGGTAAAAAGCATTTTAAAATAGCATTTATTCATAGGCATAGAAGTTTATTTACTTTATTTATTTATTTATTTCTGATATTTATAAAGGATAGCACATTTTCATCAATAGTTAGATAACAAAGACATTACACCAACAAAACAAAATACAGAAGATTTTCAAATATATATTCATATTATCTGGTATCCTCGTAATAAATGGAAAATTTCAAAAACGTATTGTTGCATATTTCTAAAATTATTGATATAAATTATATACATTCGGTAATTGGTTTTTAAATGAGATGAGAGGTCATCAAATACTTTTGACACCCCCTAAAATATAGTAATATTATGAAAGCTCATAAACAAACAAAAAAGAGATGATCTTGGTTCAATATAAATCCCCACTTGGGATACCAAAAATTGTATTTACATATTTACATAGAATTAAAAGAGAGTATTGTTATTTAAACAATACACTTTGAGCGTTCATTATACAGCATAATAATTGCGTATGCGCAGCATAAATACCAATGAAAGCACCAATTACAATTATGAGTAGTGTCATTCATTCAGGGTTTTTTTTTAAATAAACAAGTAAATTTCATAGAGAAATGTATTTGAATAATGTGACCAATAACACCCGTTTATGAATATGCAAGGTAAACGATATGCACTTAAATGTTTTTTACTGATAGCAGAACTTTCAAGCTATGTTTAAAACTATATGTAGGTGATATCTTGACCTAACTTTCAAGTTGGTTTCATACTTTCCGTGTCCGTCCTAACTTTTGGTACACACAAAGCATATTTTTGAGCATATCTTGTATGGTAAACATGTAATAAACTAACATGAATTCAAGGTAATCCGTAACTTTGTGGAGGCTTGATAAAATATGAGCTTCATGGCACTAAATGCTATCAGTGTATGTAATATGTTGTAAAAATGAAGCCCTGAAAAATGCATGTTTTTTAATGCATCATCATGTGCTTCACAAAAAAACCAGACCTTTTCTTTCCATAGACTACAGTGTTAGACTAAAGCGTACCCCAGTACAGTTTGTTGAATGGCAGTATTCGGTCATAGATATCTTGAAAATAAGTCATCATATATTGCAAAACCTTTATATTCTTGGCTGTTTATTTATCCTTCTGAGCATCGATCATTATACAACACAAAAAAAAATAAAAAACATAAAAATTCAACAATTAATTACATCAAACCTCCACAAAGTAACCAATTCCCTCAGATAAATCTCTCTTTAAATATGTGGGTGCCGTATCATGTATACACTTATCATCACTGCACGTCCAAACGGAAACGTGTCTGAATAGGCATCCATCTTAATCGGTGAACATGTCACTGGAAAAAAAAACATCAAATCCTTCACCCAACACTACATGGGCAGCTCGTTTTTTAACCTTTTGTAATTGTTTGTCTTTGATATCGTCTAGACCAGACCGAGGAGTAATAATTAAAGTGAGGTAGAACAATGACATAATAAAGAAGTTTAAGAGAGGAGTGTTGATATTTTTTCAACATGTTCACTCCAACGTAACTCTTCGTCAATCATAACACTCAGGCATTTTGCTACTTTACTCTTTTAAAATTGCTTGTTTTTAGTATGACAGAAAAAAAAAATCACTAACACTATTAACCGAATACCTTGATCCTGCTAGCATGACGTTTGTCTTGTCAGCATTAAGGACTAAACGGTTTTTAGTTACCCATGCAAACACATTTTCCATGTCTTTGGTTAATTCTTCTGCAACTTCTTTAAAGTTGCTTCCGCTGACTGTTAGAGTCGTGTTGTTAGCTTACATATCAACAATGCCATCATCAATACGTTTAGGCAAATTAGTTATATATAAAGAAGTGGCCCTAAAATTGAACCTTGCGGGACTCCCATGATAACTTTTGAGGAACTCCATGTTGCCCTTTTAAAACAAACGACTGTTCTTGTTTGGACAAATACGATTTAAACCATTGAACACTGATCAGAAAATCCAATGGCCTTTTATTTACATAACAGAATATCATGCTCGACTGTATGAAATGCTTCGCACAGATCAATAAAATCAACGCCTGTTAACTTATTGTTATCAATGTTGGAAGACCACTGATCTACAAGCTTTATTAGAGCTGTTGCAGTTCTTCAGATTGTACGTACCTTTTCCATCAATTGATATATTTTCAGATGTTGTGTTTTCTACACCAGAAACACCCAGAGACTGCGTTTGGAATAGAAGGCCAATTATAATCACATCATGCATTTTAGCAGTTGAGAGTCAATATATGATGCTGAGATACCAAATTAATCGCAAGTACTGAAAAGATCCCTTCAAAATAAGGATGATATTGCGATATCACTTTGCTTAAATGATATATAAGCATCGACTCATTTGAATTGTGATCCCAGTATCGATATGCATTAAGAAGTAATAAATATCTTCAGGATAACTCAAATTTGAATTAATTGATAAGCATTTATGATCACTGTTAATGATCTTTATATGTCCTAACTGTGATCGATTACATTGAAACACATCTCCAGAATGTTTCACTCTCGATATTATATTACATTTTATTTTACGATGGCTCCTTGTTTAAAGGTAAGGTTAAAGGGATACTCAACCGCAGATTGTGGATGTTTTCATTCGACGATAGGGCACAGTGATCGTTACTTGGTCATGCCGTTGCCCGCGGGGCTCTAACTCCGGACAGACTGGTCGCCGCGCAACATGCACGCTCCGCCTGAGCTCGAGCTCTCGTGCGAGATTCGGGCGGCTTCATGCAGTCCGAACTATAATCCCAGCAGTCCGACGGACGCGTTCGACGCACAAACTTACGCAATCCTGACTTTCCCCACGGCCGCCTGGTGGCGTATCCCTTTAAGTTCTGGTCATGCAATTAAACTGAAATTGCCTGGAAGCATTTCGGAAAGGTTGGTGAGAAAATAAGACTTGCTGTATATACTACGCGGTTTTGAAATCAAACTGATAAGAAACTGACTCATTCTCACTGAAAAGCACATGCACTGCACGCACAAATTGGTATATGGGACTACACAGACATGTGACATAAATGTTCGGCCCGAACACTTCTGCCATTTGTCCTCATATTTCCAATTAGAAGGCATTTGAAAAGCAATTCTTTGCAGGGGAAATTTTCATTATGATATCTTCCAAATTCATATAATAAGAATGAGAAAGCCCACTAATCATATTTCTCTTCAAAGATCTAAAAGCAATTACCGAGTTTTGGACTACTGTAAAGGCATTGCTCATAATCTGCAATTGTATTTTTTGCCTTTATGACTGTGGTATTAGTGACTGCAAATGTCGTAAAATTAAAGAGTGCTTCTGGGTTTCGTAAGTCAATCGTTAATTTAAACATGTACATCAAGATACTTATGAATGAAAATAAAAATCGCAAACAATTCCCAGACAATTCCATGCAGTAGGTGTAGCACACCGATGCCCCGTGTGTACTGTTGTGTAAATAATAAAACCAATTTCATAGTTATCAATACGTTATCAATAATTAATCTTTACCTTGACAGGAAGTAAAGAGGAAGCTCATGTTTACCAATACCTGGACAGGATGTATATAGGAAATTCATGTTTACTAACTTTCAGATAACATATCCACTTCCCAATATTGAGTAAATTGTTCATTTGGTTAAGGACTCAAGGTAGCAACTCCCAGTAGAAGTTTTACCCATTAGGCCGATAAGAAAAAAGGGATTCACTTTTGGACTCCATTTAGAATAGAGACTTTGGATAGATGATTCCATATATCATGAGAGTATATAGTGACCACCAGACTTGCTCTAGGCTTCAGCGTTGTTATATTCATGTGTATCTTCATTTCGTATTTGATCTTAATAAATGCAATGCTCGATCTTCGTACTGCAAACTGATTTTGTCACCGTTTCATCACTACTGTTGAGACTCTCTATATACTCAAGAAAGCTAAATCAAACTTATCGGATCCCCAACACGACAGTTCATTGTTTGCAATGTGAAGCTTTGAGCATATGCAGTAAAAAATATATAATAATAATTTTTTAAAAAGTCGACGTATTCTCTTAAACATTGCGTAACTCTTTTCAAATCACACAGCAAGTTTCCTATGAGATTTGTGCAATTTGTCTGTGCAAAATTGCAGCAATGGCACAGAAAGAGTTAAGCTCGCTAAATAAGTCAGTAATTACTTTCAACCATGCAATAGCATGGCCAGTTTATATAGTTTTACTTCTGATAAGTTCCTCTTTTCCTTTATAATATGTGCTCTGTTCCTTTCCTCATAAGTGCCCCTTTCTATCTCTGATAAGCGCCCTTTGCTCTTATAATATATGCTTTTTTAACTTATATTTCCCAATGTTTCTTACAAAAAGTGTTATGTCTATAGCTTCAAAGAATACGGTGGTGCTGTTTTATGTAGTAACCAGTACCCATATTACTGCAACTACAATGTAAGGCAGTGGAGCTGGAGGCAAGAGGGGCACAATGTTCCCCCCCCCCCCCCACCCAAGCACAGGATTTCCAATTCCCCTCCCTCGAATGTGCCCATAATTTACTAAAAGTAAGGGCAGTATTTTTCAGAACATTTCCCGAAAACTCGTTTTTATAATATATAAACAAAAATCAAGCAGATTACATTAAGTATGCTGATATCGATGTTATCATGAAAAAAACGACAGGGTTAATTTACGAATTATAAAAAGATCATTCGACATCCCCCTCAAATTAAGTTCTCATTTTTCATTAAATCACTGTTAATAATGCGCATCTCAAGGACTTCAGCATAAGAAAAAATGTTTCTTGCTCGCCCATGAATCATTAGACCATTACACAAAACTGCTAATTGGGGAAGAAGATAAAGCAGTGCTCCCATTGTTATCGTTTTTTTTCACTTGCAGTACCTCTTTATCACCCCTTATCTCTCGTTTTCTCTCTCTCTCTTGCTCTCCTCACTCTCTGTCCATATTTTCTAAATCTATTCGTTAATTGAAATTGAAATTAATAAATGTAATCAGGAAAACTAATCATCGGAATTATTTATCGTGATCCTAGTTCAACTGTAAGTCATTTTAATAATGATGTAAATACATGCCTTAGTAAATTGATGAATGAAAACAAGGACATTATGGGTGACTGGAATATAAATTTATTAAATAGCTCATCAGCTGCAAACGTCAATGAATTTCTGAATATTATGTATAACAATTCTTTCCGACCGTTAATTAACAGGCCAACACGAATTACATTATGCTCAACAACTTTAATTTACAATATATTCACCAATGTATGTGAAAAACAAGTTTCTTCAGGAATATTGTATGACGATACAACTGACCATTTGCTCATTTTTTCAATTACCCATAATACAAGGTCCTACCCTAAAGCTGATGCCAATGTGAATTTTTCTAAGATGTGTGTAAACAAAGAAAATATTGACAGTTTTAACAAAATGTTAATCTCTTTTGATTGGAATAATGTATTATCAGTAAGTAGCGCAGATGATGCATATAATAAATTTCTTGAAGTATTCAAAACGGCATTTAACATTTATTGTCAAGTTAAAAAAAAAAAAAAACACCAAGACTTTGGCCAAAAAGCCTTGGGTAACAATCGGATTGTTAAAAAGTATTAATAAGAAAAATCGTCTTCATAAACTTTTTTTGCCAAAAACATACTATATTAGCTGAAATTAAATATAAGAAATATCGAAATAAATTAAATCGACTCCTAAGATCGACTCTTAAAAAGTATTATTGTGACTTATTATTCAAGAATAAACATAATCTTAGAAAAGTTTGGCAAATCATTAACGATTTGATGTGTAAGAAAAATAAACAAAACTCTCCTTTATATTTTATGAAAAATAATATCAAAGTTTGTAAAAATGAAGAAATCGTAAATGAATTTAATAATTTCTTTTCAAATATTGCTGTAAATACTTTTAAAAAAGCCGTCCATACCCCAAATAATCATTTTAGTCATTACCTTAAAAATCCTTGTCAATCCTCTATGTATTTTTATCCGACCAATGAATCAGAAATCATTAAAATTGTTAAGGAATTAAAAATGAGTTATAGCACTGGCTTTGATGATATCAGTACTTTTATTATTAAAAAAGTAATCTATTCCATATTAACTCCTCTAGTCCATATATTTTCGATATTCATATAATTCCAATTTAGATTCTGATGTTCCATGTTAAACATAAGTTAGCACCCCTTAATATAACTAATCTATTTCAATATTATAAAGACTACCATCAATATAATACTCGTTCCCACTGTAAATTCCATTATCCCTTAGCACTCACTCAGTCAACTCTTTACGCATTTAAATCTGCTGGTCCTCGAATATGGAATTCATTACCTTCTAATGTAATTTCAAGTACTAATATCACTTCATTCAAAACCAAGCTCAAAAGTTTAATAATATCTACTTATGCCAAATAATCATAAGCTCGACCCCCCCCCCCCCCCTTCCCCATTCCCTGTAGAATTATCGGGTTTTTTCTTTGCCTTTTAGGTTGTTTTGTTTTCTTTAAGAATTATTTTATAGTTATATGCTATGCATTTATGTACTTTATCTTGTATGTATTGGGTGCCCCATTTATCAAGCATGTGCTTTTAGGTGCATCCTAATCATTTAAACTGCATTTTCAATGTTTGTAACATGTATGATTTGTATATTTGATTTGATTTTAAATGATTGAATAAACCAAACTGAACTGAACTGAACTGAATTCGATACTCGCCGCTATGTCTGAAGAAAAATGGATATAGTTACCTTTATCTTTAAAAAAAATATATCATATTACAAAGCTTAAGCAGTCCCACCTATGTTCTACATTACGTCCCATAGCAAAACAACAATTACCACATCATACACGCATGAGCATGTGATTGTTCCTCTGTTTATTGTCACTTACTTTAAGGTGGCATATATGGCATATGTTCCGGCTGCTCCGGGCTTTATTTCGTCAAATAGATAGGGCATATGCTCCAGCGACAATTGCTCCGGGATTTAATTCGTCAAATAGATAGGGCATATGCTCCAGCGACAATTGCTCCGGGATTTATTTCGTCAAATAGATAGGGTTATAGGCCTATATTGCGTTAGGTTTAGGCTCTTCCACCTCCCTGGATTAGGGTTATGAAGGGTCAGTGGCGGATCCGGGGGGGGGGGGGGAGCATGTCTGGCCCGTGCCCCCCCCCCCCCCCCTTTGGGACGAAAATATGTATTGTCCCCCCCCCCCTTTTTTTTTTTTACATTTTTTAGTTTGAAACTTTGCATTTCAGACCACTTTTATGCACACAAGTATAATAAGCAAAATCTGAGATTAATATCCATCCTTTTATTTTTTTCTCTTATGGGGACAGGTAGCTAAATCACTGTTAATTCGGGACAATTCCTCTCTGCCTAGGCTATGTAATACCTGTTTTATAGATTTTCTTTAAAATAAATTTTAAGTGTATTAAACGAGGGAGCGGATAGACCGGCTGAGAGGATTTTCTATTTTGAATAGTGAAAGTTTGCATTCTAGAGCACTTCGTAGCCTGAGTAGTACGTGTGCTGTAGCCTTAATTCATTATCTACTTCCCTCAGTTTTGAAAGAAATTTCATGATAATTTGTGACCCTAGTATAAAGGGTCTGACTGGGTATAAGAGGAAAGTTCCCCTCCTATAATAAGAGTATTGTGAGAAAACAAGATGCATATAAAATTATGTACATGAAGGGGACTAAGAAAATTCAACGATTTATACGTTCTAAACGACGTACTACCATGACAATTGTAATCACATTTTTTTTTCTAGCCAGGGGGTATATGAAATGGATATCTTTTCTTTTCATATTTCTTTCTCTCTTTCCCCCCTTCTTTTTCTTTCTTTCCTTCTCCTTTCTCTTCCTTTTTTCTCCTTTGCCCTTTTTCTATCGTGGTATTTTTTTTTACCACCAGTACGCCAGTGAATAGGGGTGCCGTGGTCTAGTGGATACGTCGCCGGACTATGGATCACTTGCTTGGAGGTTGGAGTCCCAGCTGCGGCACCAATGTACAGTACCTTGGAAAGACATCAATCTACATTTGCCTTAACCCAGGTGAAGTATATAGCTACCTGGGAGGAAGTAATTCCTTGAATACTGTTTCCGTGAAACAATACTTTTTCTTAATGAATTTCAAGAACACCATATTTTTGTCTTCAAAGACACCGTAAATTTCCCAGGTTACTTTGCAGCCACAATCCCAGACGATGAAGTAGTTGGTTTGAGTTAGAGAACAGCAAGTTTCTCCTGATTTTCTGATAATTTGCGAGGCTAATATCGCCCAAAGAGTTGAATGATTTGGAAGGGAGTTCACCAATAAACTTCCATCCCATACAATATGCGGTGTTAGCCTTATTTATTGACCCCTTCTGTGACTTCAGTGATCCAAATACTCTCAGCGCCTTCTGGCAACTTGGCTATATATATATATATATATATATATATACATTGGGTTATCAATCCAGCAGTTAAAGTATACTATATATATATATATATATATATATAAATGTGAAAGAAATTGCGAGAATAACGTTGCGTAGCTCAATCAAAGTTCCCCAGAGCTGTCCTCCCTTTTTGAAATTTTTGCAAAGGCTGAATATATATATATATATATATATGTGTGTGTGTGTGTGTGTGTGTGTGTGTGTGCGTGTGTGAACAGGTGCCTAACGACCCTGTTTTTGCACCCACTCCCAACCTCTATTCCTTTCTATTTCCTGTCTCTTATTCACAACTCGCTCCCTCCTTCTTTTCCTATAAACCCATGTAGGCATACATAATACTGTAATTTGTAACGCCTATGAAAATACTGGAATCTGTATCTTCTATCAAGTTTCTAGGAGTAACTGTTGATAACAAATTATCATGGAAAGATCAAATAGACAAGACATGCAAAACAATATCCCGCAACATTGGTGTCATAAATAGAGTCAAATCACATCTCCCGTTAGAATCTTTATTAACACTATACTATTCTATGATCCTATCCTTATTTAAATTACAGCTTACTTGCCTGGGGCAGTGCACATTCGACCTTTCTGGAAAGAATACTATTATTACAAAAAAGGGTCATTCGCATTATTTGTAATTCTAATTTCCGTTCTCATTTTGATCCTTTGTTCATTAAAACTATAAGATATTAAAGATAAATGATTTATACCTTCTTCAATTAGGACAATTTATGTATAACTATAACAAAAATTGTTTACCATCCATTTTCAATGATATGTTTTTTTTTAAATCAGTCCGTCCACACTTACCCAACGAGGCACAGTGTTGAATTCCATCTACCCCTTTTAAGAACACACTTTGCCCAAAGCACACTCTTCTATAAAGGCCCACAATTTTGGAACAACTTAAATAATGATATCAATAGTTCACCATCTATTTTTTCATTTAAAAGAAAATTAAAATCATTCCTATTGCAATCGTACACTGCCTCATGATTAATTTCCAAGATTCCAACCTACTTGTTTCATTTTGTCTTAGGTCGTCAAGTTTTTTTCACAATCTACTGTAGTTGGGTGCTTCTATCCACCTCTCTCCGCTTCCTTTATTATTTTTGCTTCATTTTAAACTTGTATATGCAGTCTTCTCTCTCTCTCTCTCCCTCTATCTCTCTTATTACATCTCCGTTTTTTCTCAACTGTTATACATGTATTTTGTTGTGTTTTGTTTTGTTTTGTCTTGTTTTGTCTTGTTTTGTCATGTACCTTCCTATCATGTATATCGTCCGAATTCCACCAGGTTCATATCTTATAGAAATTATGCGTTGTGTCTCTGTTGGCCTCCTAACATATTTTATAACCTAACAGCGAAAGAAATTCAGTGATCAGTTTTGCTTTTCTTTTGTCTTATTTTTTACTATGTTAATATTCTTTGAGGGATCCACGATTTACAAGCAATGCTTTTTTATAGTGGATTCCTCCATTTCCGCAGAAAGTAGAAAAAATGCAATGTTTTTTTTTTCCTCTTAATTATAATACTGTTATTTTCCATTTATTTAATTGTCACAATTATTTTATATCGTGTTATTTTGTTAAAATGCACTTTAATATGTACCTTTCTGTTGGAAATGAAAAATAAAATTGAATTGAATTGAATTGAATTAACTAAGTCTTTGGGGCATGCATCATACAAGCATTGTTTTATTAGCATGCCCCTCCGTTTCATTGTATATGCTAGGTCAATAATGATTGTGTAAATTATTTTTGTACTCTTCTTAATACCCTCACCTTTGTATTGTTAGTTTAATATATAAAAAGTTATTACATTGTTTTATGTTTAATCATCGAATCAATGTGTATCTTGTGTGATTATTTTCAAACGGACAAGTAAATAAATCAAAAATCAAATCAAATCTATAGTAGTACCTTGTTATTGTTTTAGCATATATCCAAAATCGAAAAACTACATCAAATAAAGAAAACAAATTGACACAGTGCTAATAATCATGATAAAAAATGTCATACAGCTACACTGTTTGTTTGACAATGCGAAGAGGCTGTAAAGGACATTATCATTTTCCTTTCCCAATGAAAGGGTTGGAATGGATTGGCAATAAGAAATTCACACTCTTTAGACCCTGCACACTCTATCAGTGTGAAAAACAGAAGAGCAGATTGATTTATGAATATTAAATGGAAATTCACTGTGGCATCAACTCTGGTAAAAAAATAAAAGAAAGAAAAAATAATAAAATGAATGTATAAGAGAGACAGAGAAGTGAAAAGCTTGAGGAAAATCCGATAATGGATAAGAATCTTAAAGTGACAGTAAATTGAAGCTCCTAATGTCGCCATCTCTCAACATGATTTGATAAGTGTCTGTCTGAAATATCAAATGTACCTGTTTACCAAACAGCTGTCTGTCGAAATTCAAAATAAATGCAATTAATTTTCAAATTATAATCTCAATTGAGCAGTTACTGTAATGAAAAAAAATGAGACGTCTAATCAAAATTACCATAACAAGTAATATCCAATATGAAACTAGAGGCCTTTGGGTACTGGAGGAATTAGATAAACCCCATCGAATGGCTTTTGCTAAACAGTCGGGTAACGTCGCGTCGCGTTGGTAGAAATTTTCGAACATTTTTCAGGAAGGTGTCTTCAAGGGGACAAATTGAAAAAGAGTCCATCTCAGTATGATTTTTCCCGTTTTCAGGCTAAAAACGACAAACAAGGGAATAAAGAAAACAATAGAAGGATAATGCAAAGAAAAGCATGACCTATAAAGAGAGAATAGAAGGGTAGGAAGGATGGAAGAAAATATGATGAAAGGAAACACAGGATTTTGGAACTCTGTCTCAAACATTAATTATGATGATTTGCTGCAATTTTTTTATCCCTTAATTTTTTTCTTTCCACCTTTTCTTTCATTATGTTATTCTTTGATCCCTTGTATCATCTTGTCTTCCCTCTTTCCCAATGATACTTTTTTTTTGCTTTCCATCTTTACTTTCGTTATGTTATTCTGTGATTCATTTTATCTGTTCTTCCATCTTTTATGTTACTCTTTATATTCATCCATCTATCATTCCTTAGTCTATCTTTCGTAGTGTCATTCTTTTTTGTCCCCGCCGAACGAAGTTCGCGAGGGGACTATGAAACGAACTCCGTTCATGTGTGCGTGTGTGTGTCCCTCCGTCCCTCCGTCCGTGTGTCCGTCCGTCCGTGTGTGCTCAAAAAGTTAGAAAATGCTACTTCTCCGTCATTTCTTGGCCGATTTTGATTCTGATTGTTTTATCTGATAGGGCTGGGTAGGGGCTGTCAAACCTCTATACACAGAATTTTGAAATTCATTAATTATGCAAATTTATTGTAATTTATTCAAAATCAACAGAAAATGCATTTATAATCATAAAACATTAATTTGATAATTCATTTCTCACATTTATCTTCAAGGTTCTATCAGAAATTACATAAATTAACAGCCATTCCACAGATCTACACTTCTGGCGGGGACATATTACGCGTCGCGTAATTACTAATTCAGTTGTTTTTAATCCTTTTATTAATTTTTTCTTTGAACCTTTTCTTTCATTACGTTATTCTTTTATTGCTTTTATCATTTTGTTTTCCATCTTTCATAATGTTACTGTTTATATTTATTCTTTTTATCCTCTTTTTGTTATTGCTTTCCATCTTCACTTTGTTATTCTTTGTTCCCTTTTATCATCTTCTCTTCCACCTTTCTTCATGTTTATATTTATCTTTTTATCATTTTTCTTTCTATCTCTCGCTTTGTCATTTCTTGCTTTTATCCTTCTATCAATTATCTTTCCATCCTTCCTCTCGTTATGACATTCTTTGTTTCCTGTTATCATTTTCTCCCCCACCTTCCTCACGTTAATCTTTATTCTTCTATCATTTCTCTCTCTATCTTTCTTTTAAACTTTTTTTATCCTATCATTTCTCTATCTTTCATATTATTCTTTTTAAAATCATTTTCTGCTTCCCATATTTACTTACTTTCCTTAAAACATTCTTTGCTTTTATCCTATCATTTTGTCTTCCTTTCATCTTTTCTTTCGTTATGTTATTCCTTTATTCAAATTATCATCTTCTCTTCTATCTTTCCTTATGTTACTCTTAATATCTTTATCCTTCTTTCATTTATGTCTCTATCTTTCTTTATGTTATTCTTTCTTTTTATCCACTTATTTTTACTTTCCAACTTTCCTTTTGTTGTATTCTTTGTTTCCTTTCATCATATTTTCTTCCATCCTTCCTATCCTTCTATTCTCTCTTTATAGTTCATGTTTTTCTTTGCATTATCCTTCTATTGTTTTCTTTATTCCCTTGTTTGTCGTTTTTAGCCTGAAAACGGGAAAAATCATACTGAGATGGACTCTTTTTCAATTTGTCCCCTTGAAGACACCTTCCTGAAAAATGTTCGAAAATTTCTACCAACGCGACGCGACGTTACCCGACTGTTTAGCAAAAGCCCATCGAATCGTTGAATAAAAATTGGTTTTATCTATCAGGGCCCCCTCTTATAAAGAGTTACGATTGATCCGAATCAGTCATTGTCCTCCAGTCAATCTCAAATCTACATTCTCCTATCTCTTATGTACAGAGTTGCCTTTGATATTAATCTACAATTAAGTTGCAGTCAGTCGAAACTCTTCATAATTAGACAGGGCTCAGACATAGGCCTATAAATTATTTCAATATCAACATAAATCATGAACTTCAATCGTATTCGAAATTGTCGGTGTTTGACCATCATGTTAGTTTTTGTTGCTTTGTTTTCTTGGGTAAACAGCCTATGTACTCACAGTTTTCTTTCCTCGATGATTTCGAGTTACTAGTTAGTTTACCTTAAGAAATAAAGGAGTGTTAATGGCTCAAATATGTATTGTTAATACTTAATATTATTTTCACCATCTTTACTCAATACATCTGTGATAGCAATGGTACTGACAGTAGTGAATAGTTCATGATTAAGTGAATATTTATATGTGTGCAAAATCTGTTTCTCTTCATAATATAGGTAACTGATTATTACTTGGCACAAAGAAGCAAAGTCAGCCGGCATTAGTTTACTTTAAAGTTAAAATCACACCGATTTACCATTCAATCTGTGTCTAATTGTTAATAGTGATCATGCCTTGGTAATATTGTAGTGATCTATTTATGTACATGTATTCTTCATGTTCTACATGTAATCTATGCAAACGATAAGCAACAGTTAAGGTCTTAGCGTTATTTCTTGGGGCAAAAGAAAACTATATCGCCAAACACAACAAGAAGACCGAGTTCTGTTATAAAGGTGAAAAATGATTTGTGAACTTTCCCATTCTTTTTATTCTGTAAAAGAATATCAGAGTAGCAGTGTTAAAGGGGAAGTCCACCCTGATATAAAGTTAGTTTTAAAAGAAGCAGAAAATTCAAAGAAAAAGATTAATGGAAGTTCGAGAAATATCCGATGAGAAATAAGAGAGCAATGATTTTTTGAAGTTGTTATGTATCAAGAAATTGGCAACTCCGTGACGTATTTGCCCTGTATAAAAATCATAAATGTAACTTTTCTCTAAAGAAAATATTCAATCATACATGCGCAGAGTTAACTACTACGAACTAGTAGTAGGCCTACTAGGTTCATTTTGGTAGTGAGTGACATTTTTCAGAACAAAAAAATGTCAGAAACTGTATTTTGGACTTTGTCCCTATTTTCTCTGCACTTAGTTCAAAACTGAAATCTTTCTCTTTTTCGCTCCGTCATGACGACACTTGTACTCTGAGCTGTTCTCAACAGCCTTGGCTGCCTGAACTTCGGGGGAGGAGTCCGGCAGTAAAAGCCACTGTGCTGCTTATTTGAAGAAATTTCACTTTTGGAAACATTCTACTTATCATTTATTTGAATAATAATAATATTTGATGATAAATTCATCGTACAGTATATTTTAGT
Organism: Heliocidaris erythrogramma; assembly: GCA_025617745.1. NCBI lineage: Eukaryota > Metazoa > Echinodermata > Echinoidea > Camarodonta > Echinometridae > Heliocidaris > Heliocidaris erythrogramma. Next base: position 16,983,345 of record CM046861.1, read on the forward strand.
AGATGACTGACACATTCTTACCAAATTTAGACACTCCCAAAATGAGACGTAAATTATATTATGTATTTCTGCGTTTTCAAAACACTTCTTTTATTTCTGAGGTATGAGAAAAACTACGGAGGTGTGACAGACAGTGTACTATATTCGTTTGTGAATGGTATAAAAAAGCAAATTTAGTCTCTTCAATTAAACACATATGGCTATCCAAGCCTACATCAAGCTTACACTCACATAGGCCTACACACACCCACGTCCACACACACAATGACATGAAAAGCCACTTATTAAACCCCATTCTCTCTCTCTCTCTCTCTTTGAATTGAATGACAATAGAGTACCGAAGTGTGACGTCATCAAATTTTGATTTTTGTATTTCAGTATTTTTAGGACCATATTTAGGTAGAGCATGATGGAAAACGTTCACACATCAAATTTGATATGAATCAGTTCATGGTGGCCCAAGGTATGGCTGTATGAATATCTAATTAGCCCCATTGAAGTCAGTGTAAATTGGCCTGGTTCTTAACAGTTTAGAACCAGGCCCATTTAACACTGACTTCAATGGGGCTAAGGAGGTATTCATGCGGCCATATCTCGCGGCCCAATGAGCCAATTGCCATAAAATTTGGGCTCTGGATGTTTTTCACCATGTTCCTTTGAGATATGGTATAAAAAATGTCAAAATGAAAAAAATAGCTTTTTGTGACGTCATCACTTCGGTACTCTATCGACACATTTAAGATAACAACTAAGCCCATCAAAATGGTCAAGAGTAGACTGATGTTGAATATGCAGTTCCTTTCATATTCTTATTTAATTTTCCTTTTTTTCTTTCCAGAACCTCCCAAATTTAAAAAATATTAAAATCTTGAGGTTGGGCAGGACCCCTGGAAAAAGAGTTTGTGTGGAGCTCTGTAATAGCCTTGTTTTTTCACATTTCTTTTGAAATGTCTCTTTTTAAAGACACTTTACTGTTTTTCTTATGATTTAGTTTTTTTATCATTATATGTTCGTGAACACTTTTGGGGTCCTTAATTTCATGATATGCTATGCTAATAATGCATGTCTCATTTTTTTCGTGTTTTAAAGTTAACCAGGCTGGGGTTTTGTGTGTGTTGAGAGGTTGGCATCTCTGCACGCACCGTTGATATAATCATGACAAGTATGAAACAAATCTATTCCTTCAACAACAACTAAGAAAACGAAAATTTAAGAAATTGTCTGTACTGAACAAATCCGTTGCCAATCCGTTTTTGATTGATTACACATTCAAAAATTAATAACTTTCTTATTTCGTATCAGATTTTCCTAAAACTTTCACCAATCTGTTTCTCTTATTGTCTGCTTTTATTAAAATCAATTTAATTCCAGGGTGGATTTTCCCATTAACTGACAGGCGTGGCTCGTGAATTGCTAACATGTCCAAACACGTCTGTATATATGTCTGTGTATAGTCCCATTTACCCAAATTTTTGTGTGCAGTGCATGATTTTCCAGGCTATACCTTTCCCTAATTGCTACTCTTCAAGTGGTGTGAAATAACAATTCTTCGGCCTTTTTGTCAGGTTTGCTAAAAAAATGGACTTGCAGGACTATATTCATTTAAGATTATAGATAACCTCGCATGCATGGAACTCGGGCTTTAATTGATATTTGTGCAATAATGCACAAATAACTTTCCATTCTATCACTTTGTAATTTGCATCATAAAGTTACTACTAACGTTATAAAAAATAATCAGTTTTGATCCTCTATTTTAAATTATAGGGATTTTTCGTTTTTAAAGGATTTGTGTCAGAGTGAGTCTCAATCTCGTTTAAACCATTTCGAAAAAAAAAATTAAAATGTTTGTTAAATTGTGATTTATATTATTGTGTCAAAATAAAAACAACAAAGAATACATAGCATTTTAAGGAATGGTACATGTTTCGGAGTCATGCAAACGCCATCTTCAGCCTGAAGTTTACAACAGAATCAACTTTTTATATACTTTCTGATTACAAAGAATATCTAACCATCATAAGTGAATAAATACAGGGTATGTCTTGAATTCATGTGATAGTGTGAAGGACCTGAATGGCCAACGATCAGAATAGACAATACATTAATCAAATAGACAGCATCATTAATTGTACACCTGTTGGTTGAGTTGTCGTTTGGTCCATTTGATGTATAGGCCTTCTTTTATTTTGAGTTGGAAATCTGTGTGGACAATACCATTCCTTAAAATGCTATGTTTTCTATGTTGTTTTTATTTTGAAACTGTTAAGTTTAAGTTACTCTAACTCAATATAGTTTTCCAACTTTTTATCATCTTTTGGACGATTTTCTGGTCGTTGTATTTGAGGAGAGTAGCGTGCATTGGATGGAGGGATAGGTAAGAGTAGTTCAGGAACAAGATATCCATCCTCAGATATTCGGCTTGCCACCTTGCCTATGAGTGGGCTTGGTGGTTGGTCGGGATGGTTGTACACGTGATGATGTAGATCAGGGTCCGCGTAAGTGTTATCGGACACAGCAATTCTCGCTTGGTTCATACTGGACACAAGAGAGGTCACGCCATAGTGTGCTTCAGCGTAGAGGCCATCTGCAGCTGAACTCTCCAGTGGCCTCCTTGTGGTGTCACTGGTCGCTCCTGGCGACGAAGGTCCTTGTGGAAACGAGGGCGTGCTGTACTCAACACTAATCAGTGATGTGGTCTGTGGAAATTCTGTCTGGCCCGCGTTCTCATCTAAGTCATGTCGGATACGGTATGCTCCCTCGCTTATGTCGCCACCCCTTGTATTCATCTTAACATCAACGATGGTCATGATGGGATTTCTGTTTGCATTAAAACGTAGTAGTATAGGAACGCTAGCGATAACCATGAACACCACACAAATGGCGACGGGAATGGTAATGTGTATAATGAGTTGAATGTGATGATTATCTGTATGGAATAAGAGGGAGCAGATGATGAAGGAGAAACGAGAAGGGGAAAAGGGGAGGAAGGAGGAAGAGACGTTATGATACATATGGTCATACAATGAAACGATCGTGTAATAAATATTGTGAAATGCTTGGCAAGATAGTGAAAGTTAAAAGCTCACTAAAAGTTGATTAAGTTGGTCCACTGAATTATAGAGCTGAAAGGTTGATATTCTATTGATTCAGTTAAACCCGATGCTTGGTCTAAAGTCATATTTGATTAAGAGGTGATCTGTAGATGACGTCAGACCACCTAACAAAAGGAAAACCTAGACCCAAATTCCTTTGTTAAAACTCGACTTTGGTCCTATAGGGACGGGTTTAACTTTAAGCAGAATACGGGCCGAAGTATCCATCTCCTCCTGGCAAATACTATTATTCCGTAGCTAGATGAATAACTTAACTTCATGTCGTCATTGAAAATGATTCCTCAAATTAAATAAAGTTCGTTTTCTTGTTTCAGTACAGCCGTCAAGAATACAGGCTTTATAAATAAGACAATACAACGCGCGAGATAGCATAATACACTATATCAAACGATCGACAGTAAGACTGTTTATCATTTTACATAAAATTTCAAAGTGGAATAACTTGAATACTTGCTATTTTTATGTACTGGGGTAAATGTGACATGCAGCAATATCAACAATGTAAGCCTACAAAATCAGCCCTTCAAGAATCCCATTCATCTTTTTATTTTCACAGTAATGTTTTGAAATAAATCATCCGCACTTACCACTTCCGTCTTTTTCACCAACCACGTGTTTGATACATGCATCCTTGGTGTTGGAAGTTCTTGAATATTTAACTGCAGAGGAAAATGCATTATAGGCATTTATATTATTATTATTATTATTATTTATTCGTCAAAGACAAAAATCAAGAAATCAGAGTCACATGGATGCCGGGAAAAGAAAAAGATTAACCAAATAACTATGACCCGAAGGTCTTCTTTTCCAATCCATGTGACTTTACATAAATGAAATAGAATAAAATGATAAGATATAATTAATGAATTACAGTTACAATTTTCAGAGATATTAATCGTTAACCTAAAGGGAAAGTCCACACCGGTATTGAACTAACTGCAAGAAAAAGCAAAAAAGCAGAAAAATAAGAAATAATAAAGCTATGAATTTCCGAAACCGCAAACAATCCAACACAAGCCGACAACTCCGCGACGCATCCCACGAGCCCCCTCCCCCAGTGCTCCGCACCTGAAAAATCAAAAACTTTAAATATATTTTATTTGGAATAGGACAGGGTTAAGACGTAACTGATAAGACGTAACTGATTTAAGTGTCAAGCAAGGTTGATAGTATAGTTGATTTGCAGACACAATTTTGCCATACACAATTGTTAAAGGGGTACTCCGGCCTGAAATTAATATGAATTGAATAAATAGAGTAAAATTAAACAAACAAATCACTGAAAAATTCCATCGAAATCGGATGAAAAATAATGAAGTTATGGAATTTGCATTATTTTGGTAAAATAGTTATGTGCACATCATCATGAATATGCAGTGGTGAGCTGATGATGTCATATCCCCACTTTTTCTTTTGTATTTTATTATATGAAATTGCAATTATTCAAATTTTCTGCTCCAAGCCTATAACTAAAAGGACTGACTCCATATTTAATGTGTAAGTTCATCATTGCTGTAACTTATTTTGTAACAAGGGCGATATTTTTTATAGACATGTATGAAAAAATGAAATAATGAAGATTTCATATAATATAGTTAAAAAAGGAAAGTGGGGACGTGACATCATCAGCTCACTCATTACATATTCATGATGACATGCATAGAACTGTTTCCCAAAATAATGCAAAACTTTAAAATTCAATAACTTCGTTATTTTTTATCGGATTTCGATGAAATTTTCAGTGTTTTGCTTGTTTAATTTTACTCTATTCATTCGATTAATCTCATTTTCAGTAGTCCTCTTCTTAGAGATGACTGTTTGAAAACGACAATGTAGTCAGTCCGTCGTTTCCAAATCATTATAAGAAAATGTACATATAATCATGTACAACATTCAGACACAAGTGAATTTGTCTGTCAAAGGCGCCGGAACCGGGGGTATCCACCCCCCCCCCCTTTCTCCAAAGCTTGTGGACACCCCTTCATTACCCTCGCATAGCAATTTTCTGTCTCTACCCTCTCGTGTCAAATTACGATGCTACCAGTGGAGACAGTGATTGATCTTTTTTTCCAAACCTCGCTTTTGACATGCAAAGAAATATCTATTAAAAGGGGCCGGGGAAATATGCTTGTTCGAAGGGGGTTGGGGGGGGGGGGGAGGGGTGTACGCAGGTAGAAAGTGTTTGACGGAGGTGGCAACCTTATTACCCGTTTGAGGTGTGCCCCCCCCCCCCCCCCCCTCTTGAATGTTTTCCCCAAAAGCGGAAACCCTACCTTGAATGCAAAATTATAATCGCAATGCTCTGTTGCCTGATAAAAAAATATTTCTCTATTATGTAAATAGCAGTTTTAAATTATGCTGTATAATATATGCTCTAGAAAGCTATGTTCCAATACAGTAAAAATCCAATACCTCCTAGGCCTGTGGATATCTCTTCCGTGTCACCCCACCATGCTACAAGTGGAGACAAGTTATCCCGTCTGAGGTGTGATGACCTGACACGATATCAAATTTTCTTGAGGGGATCGTTGTCACGCTATGGTTTAAATTTCGAACTGTATGGGGATCTTTAAGAACTTTCATTTATTGAAAGTTATATTGTTCTTTATTCCCATTTTTTTACATTATACAATTCTTATTACCGAAAATGGCGTTGAAGAGAGACATACTGAAGCTTTTCGTCTTGCACTCATCATAGTATACCGCAAGAAATAAACAGAAAGCTCCCGTTATTACAAAACCGACTGGCAATAAGCCTAATTTCCCGTTATTTTCAGGCACCCAATCAAAACCCGTTTAATATTTCGCGCGCTTTGTTCCTTTAGTGTCCGGTTATATTGTTCGATTTCGGCTTTCTGTTCATTCATGCGGTATACTCCGATGAGTGTAAGACAAAAAGCTTCATTATGTCTCTCTTCAACGCCATTTCCGATTCTGTAGTACCAAAACATCTTTTCAATTCTTATTACAAGTTGGTTATGACCAAGTGAGCTTCTGAGTGGGTCCTTATTATTACTTTCCTTTTGGTTCTTCCTTCTTTTTCCTTTCATTGATATCAATTTTTTATTATTTTTTTTTTTTGTAATTTTATTTATTTATTTTTTATTTTTTATTTTTTATTTTTTATTTTTTTTATTTATTTATTTTTTATTTTATTTTATTTATTTATTTTTTTTTTTTTTTGGGGGGGGGGGTGGGGGTAACTGTACATTGATTCGTCTAGTGATATGACTCTTCTTTAGTATGTTTTCGTTATGTACAGACCGAATTCAATTCCTGCTGCCACTCTCTTGATTAATACTGAATTCGTCATTTATTGAATTAGCAATGGTAATTATGTATTGTCACCATGATTGACTTAGCTCCTCCAACCATAGCATTGAATTTGATTTATAATGCTGCTTAGTTGATGATATATTTTGCAAGATACTTTTGTCATTACTTGAGACTTCCTCATTCACAACTATTATTATAAAGGCTTTATTGCTGATAGCTGGCTTTATTGTGGTACGACACGCTTTCGATTGCCTTCACATGTTTGTCATGCCAACAGAGCTCCTTTTTTTAATATGTTTCTGTTTTTGTTTTCATATCCACAATGTATGTCTTTTCCCCTTTCCTATAGCTGCTTGTGGTTATCCCATTCGTGTTTCTTGTCTATCTTGTCTATCCAGTTTTGTCTGAGTCTTATTCAGTTCTTCTTTCTCCTTAGTGCATGACTTGTGGATGCTCTACTTCTCTTTTCCTTTCCCCATATCTCCTTGACAGTGCCAAAATTTATTCTCTACTGTATTTGATTATATCTTCAATTATTCAAGTTCAGATACTAATTTTAAATTCATAATGGCAAGCTCACATGATAAGTTGCAGCTGCCCTTCCATACGCTAAGTGATGATGCTTTCTTTTGCTTACACAGACATATTCGTTCTGAGGATGAGAATAATACTCCTGCTAATCATTATGGTAATTGTGTTATAGATAGTATCAACTCTTCATTTGAAGAGCTAGAATTCGATTTGATTTTAATGATCCTCCTCACGTAACGTTACTAATAACTGTTAATCAGTTTTCTAATCTGAAAGAATTTCACAATGATACCTTTTCCTTGCTTAATTTAAATAACATAAGTTTGAATAGGCGTTTTGATGATCTACTTTCGCTTGTAGATAAGCCCTCGCAAAACCCATATTCCCTAAATGGTCTAAAAAAAAACGTTATATGTATGGAATCCGTGGCATAGCACTCGATTGGTTTGCCAGTTATCTTAGCAATCGCCTTCAGTGCACTAAATTTGACTCGGTCGTCGCAAACATGAGTGTAGTGTACTTCAAGGGTCGTTGCTTGGTCCATTACTTTTTATTCTTTATATAAACAACATCTTCAAATCAACGGAACATTAACTTTCGTTCTTTATGCCTACGACACGAATAGTTTATGTAGCGGACTTAATCTTACCCCATTGTGCAGTAATAAAGGCATTCGTTAACTTTATGGAGACTTGATTTAATAAATAAATTTTGATATCTGTCTTGTATAATGATGTTCAGAAGGATAAATAAATAGGCAGGCATAGAAAGGTTTTCAAATATATAATGCTATTATTAAGATATCTATGACTGAATACTCTCATTTTATACGAAAGCGTATGGCCATACGCTTTAGTCTAACACTGAGCCTATGGGGAAAATGAGTCTGGCATTTCCGGTCACTTGCATATGTTTACTTTTGTGAAGGATATGATTTTGAAGTGCTTTTTCCCCCTGGGCTTCATTTTTACATCATATTACATACACTGATAGCATGTAAAGCCAGCCAGTTCAGATTTTATCAAGCCTCTACAAAGTTACCAAATCACTTTAATCAACAGCTAACCCTTGTATGCGAGTGGTTTAAGGCTAATAAATTGTCAATTAAAACAAATGTAACTATATGATCTTTAATAACAATAAAAACATTTATTTAGACAGCATTTCCATATATCTCGACAACGTACTACCTAGAGTTGAAAATATTAAAAATTTCTAGGTGTGCACATCGATAGTTCTATGTTTTGGAAATAACATATTCTTGAAACAGAAAGCAAAGTCTCTAAAAACATTGGCATCATTTCTAGACTGCAACACAATTTACCAAACAACATCCTCCGTATGATTTACAATGCCCTTATCCTACTATATCTATCATATTGCAACCTAGGCCGGGGGAATTCTACAACCTCCACATTACACAAAATAATCACTCTACAAAACAAAATAATTCGTATAACTGCAGGCAGTGCTCCCCGTTGTCACGTGGACCATTTGAACAATTTAACATACTTTTAAATTTACCGATATAAATAAACATCAACCAAGCATATCTTTGTACAGATGTACAGTTTATTTCCTGACGAATCTTGTAACCTCTTTCATAAATACGAAACCAGACACGCGAATCCAGGCGCGTAGCCAGGGGCGTTAGGGCGGTCGCCCCCCCCCCAAAAAAAAAAAAAAGAGGACCGAGAGCGAAAAAACGGTGGGGGGGGGGGGAGTGAGAGGAAAAAGCCTAAAAAGGCGTAACGAGCCATTATCTTTCTCTCAAAATTTGCTAAAAAGCCAAAGTTTTCGCTCTTCGCACGGAAGGGGGAAGTCCCCCTACCTTCACCCATCCCTGTTACATACAGGACAGTATTACGTCTAAATAAGTGAAAAGCAGTCAGGGCGTCGAACTATAACTTTTCGCCTATAAAAATGTTTGCTACGAGCCGTTATCTTTCTCCTAAATTTGCTAAAACGTCAGAGCTTTCCCGTTTCGCACGGGAAGGGGGAAACTCCCCCCCCCCCCCCCCCCTCCCTGCACCCAGCCCTGTTACATACAGTGTAGTAATGCGTCCAAATAATTGAGAAGCAGTCTGGGCTTCGAACTAACTTTCCGCCACCTAAATAAAAGGTGCTAAGAGCCGTTGTCTTTCTCTCAAATTTGCTATAAAACGTCAGAACTTTCGCACTTTGCGCGTGAGTGGTGAAACTCCTCTCTCCCTGCATCCACCCCTGTTACATACAGTGCAATATTGCGTCCAAATATTTGAAAAGCAGTCCGGGCGTCGAACTAACTTCCGCCAATTAAAAGCTTCTACGAGCCGTTATCTTTCAAAGTTCAAAAAAAAAAACACGTCAGAGCTTTCGCGCTTCTCACAGGAGGGGGAAACTCCCACCTCCCTGCACCCACACCCCTGGGGAGCACGCTTCGTGTGCTCACAGCCGCCGCCCCAAGCACAGAACCTTATTATTCCAACATAACACTCGGACCTAAGCTGTGGAACGTTATCCCAGACACAATAAAATACTCCGCATCTTTTGCCAGCCTCCATCGGGGATATTTTCTCCCTTTCTTCTCTCTGCTTCTTCTTCTCTTTTCCGTATTCCTTTATGCTGCATCTCCATTCTCTTCCCCTCCTTTTCCTCTTTCCCCCTCTTTTTTTTTCATTCCCCTTTTCTTTTTTCCCCTCCAATCAAGCTCAGCTTGGAATGTTATCTTTTTGTATGTAGTTGTTTTATTTATATATATTTATTATGTACTATTATGTATTATGTACTAAGGGCACCCTCACACCAAGCATTTGCTTTTAGAATAGTGTCCTCCAACTATGTATGTACCACATGAATGTATATTTTTTCATAATTTTGTTAAAAATACATGTACATTATTTTGTTCATTTATGACTTTGTACACTGAAAATTTGGAAACGAATGTCATTAAATTGAAATTAAATTGAAATTAAATTGAAACCACGCATTTTTATTGGTAATTATGATTTTATTCATAAAACAGGCAAAATAAAGTAGGTGGTGGTGTTGCTTCATATATTCTTAATACATTTAGATCATATTGTTTTAGATCAGATCTCGGCTTGCAATAATATAATAGAATCCCTTTTTATTGAAATTATGATTTCTGGTATTAAAAGCATTATTATTGGCGTTATTCATTCATTACGAAACGTCAACTTTGAAAATAAAGGCTTTTATTATGCGGGGAGATTTAAACACTGGACTGGAGATGGGAAGGTCGTGGATTCGAACCCCGGCGCGGCACTACTGTTCTTTGGCAAGACATTAATCTACATTTGCCACCCTCCACCCAGGTGTTAAATGGGTACCGGCAGGAATTAATTCCTTGAATGCTGTGAGCACCGAAATCGGTATAGCCTATAGCTAGAGCCGGGTAATATTGGAGCGCCTTGAGCACCATTCATGGTGGATATGAGCGCTATATAAATATCCAATATTATTATTATTATTATTATTATTATTATTATAGACTTATCGAAGCATGCACATAGTAGTGTATCTCAAGAATTTCTTGACATAATTTTGTCCGCCTCTCTTTTGCCACTCATTTCAAAGCCAACTCTTGTTGTAAATGCGTCTGCTACTTTAATAAATAATTCACGTTCTGATTCTTACATTATTCTTTCGGACATACTAGTAACTGATCATTATCCTATTGTGACACACTATGCCTAGTGTGTATTCCAAAGATAAAGCTAATTGTTCATAATATTTTCCATTATATTAAACAACCAATTAGACATTAACACGCCGAAACAAAGAATTAAAACTAATTATAAGAAAGCACCTTAACCACCTTGGATTTCTAGGTCTATATTACGGTCAATAAATCGGAAGGATAATCTCTTTTACAAATATAAAATATAGGAGGCACTGAACAATCCAAAAGAAAGAACATATGCTATAAAAAACATTTTGACTAGGATTATTCGCCTAGAAAAGAGAAAATACTTTGTAAATCATTGTACATGATATGTAAAACACCTGGAAAGTAATAACACAGGCAAATAACTTAGTTAAGAATAGATCTAAGGCAAATAAAATAAAGTTTGACAATACAATATCTGAAGACCTCAAAGATAAAGTAAACATTTTTAATTTTCTTTAATACATGTAGGTGATAATCTAGCTAAAATTATTCTCCCATCAAAAAAAACTTTGTGGATTTTTTAGGCCCTCATAATCTAAAATCTATTTTTTTATTCCAACAAAATAAATAGGCAAGAAAACATGAACATTGTTTCTGACTTTGATAATAAGAAAAGTTCAGGATATGATTGAATTAATAATGTCATACTGAAAGCTATCACTATTTTCATTGTAGATCCATTGATTCACATCTTTAATGGAAGTTTGAGTTCTGGGGAAAGGTAAATTATTATTCCACTGTTATAAAAGATTGATAAAATTTATGTTGGTATAATTTTCGCCTGACTTCTTTATCATCTTCCTTTTCTAAAGTTTTGGAAATAATAATTCATAATGTATGTATGTATTATGATAATTTTATTTTGTATTTGTATTTTGATGGAAATTCAAAAAAAATAAATTAAGGGGGATATGAAATATATGAATATGAGGAATGATGCATAACAGTGGACGATAACGGTGCTTCAAAGATCGGTTTATTTTTTTTTTTCTCAAAACGTTTCGAAATACCAAGAAAATGTCTTTAAAAGGGGAACATATGCTGTTCGGGTGGGGGGGGGGGGGGGGGGGGGGGGGGGTAAGGATGTACGCAGGTAATAAGCGTTTGAGGGATGTGGGGACTCTTATCCGTTTGAGGTGAGCCCCCATAGTGTTTGCCCCCAAAGCTGGAACCTTTCCAGTGCGCCTGAAGGTTGTAAATTACCCCCTTAACATTGCGCATTCGAACGGAATTTTATTTCCACTTTACAACAGCACATAAAGGAAGTGTACGTTTTATTCCACAGTAGCGTTGACGTAGAATTTTTAAATCTACTAAAAATGAGTAGATTTAAAAACCTACGTCAAGGCTACTGTGGAAACTTATTATTAAAACACGACACCATACCAATATAAACAGAAGCTCCAGTATAACCGCCACACAGTTTTGTCTCGTCCTCTCGACATGGCAAGTCACAGAGCGCATCATCCAGAGCTTTGGTAAGACATACTTGTTCACAGGAGCAAGAACATCCAGTTCGATTGTCATGATGGTACAGAGCTGCAAGTGTAAATCCTTCATCCTTACATGTTGATGTGCAAGAATCGGGTGTGTGATCTAATGGCAATTCATTAATATTGTAGGCGAATATCAAACATCTTTGAGCGAAGCAGCCGATGTACTCACCATCTGCAAAAGGAAGAAATATACATATTACATTCTAACAATTTAGTTCGATGGTAAAATTTTACCCAATATTGGCGAGCCATTATATTGGTCATCTACGCGTTTTTATTCAAAAATATTTCCTTCTCTTTCTATTATCTTATTCACTTTTAACTTATTTTCGTTACACTTGCAAGCGTCAATCTCCTTTCTTATCCACTGCAAGTTTGCATCTAAAGTATATTGGTACTGGTTAATTCGGTAATTCGTTGTACTTACCGATAGCATACCTATCTCGAAATGTGTCCGTTTCATTCTCTGAAAGACTCAAATGAGCCAAGTTTACGACAAGGTAGACAATGATTACCAATTTATCCATTGCAGACATGGGTTGTGTTTGAAAGAACAAACTGTACTACCGTACTAGGGGATAAGGAGAAAAGAGTACGTACTGAATCGCTGGCATTTCCCCCACATCATCAAATGAATATTGTTTCATTTTCAAAAAGCCTATCATGCATTTATGAGCGTGTAAAATTGCTTTTAGAAACCACACAAATGAAACCTTTACAATTGCTTGAGTGTTCTCCCAACTGACAGATTTCATATCCACCTCATTTATTACTTTCATCCTGATCTCCTAAAGTACAGATTCTATTAACAATTGAACACTATACTTAAAACTTCCTGTAAGATGTATTATTACGTTTCTTAGTTCATCGATTCATAAGTAGTTCAAGTAGCACCTCTCCGAGATCCAAGATAAACCCATTTCTATTGATTTATACGGCATCCCTACAACGCTGTTTCTTGAGATATTCGTTTTTTCTTCAACAAATTTTGCCATTCGGACATATATTTTCATACATTTTGATTATGTTATTTTACGGAAATATGAGAGGTATGGTTGGCTGAATACTCGAAATATTGTTTGAAGAATATTTTATGTACGAGTACTAGATGCTCATCTGCTGCTAACAATGACAGATAAAAACTAAGATGCAATTATAACAATTGTTATTGTGGTCATTCATATATCACTTTCTCGTCAATAGTAATATCAGGGACGGATTCAGGATTTTGTAAGTGGTCGGAGCCCCCCCCCCCCCCCCCCCCCCCCCCCCCCCCTCCATGAAAAAAAAGATGAAAGAACCATTTATCGCATTTTCAAGTGGTTTTGAGATCGGAAATTCGAAAGAGGTCCCCACACACAAGGTAATTATGGATAGTGGTGTAAAGATGGTTAATACTGAATGTTTCTTTTCTTCGCTTAAAATAACTTGGTTACGAAGAATGTATAACGGATTCATTGACAGCGTGTGTTTAAGTTCTTTTCTGAGCTCTGTCCCTTTCTCAGATTGCATTTTTCTTCTTTTTAATTGTGGTTATTTAGAAAGGTTTATTGATGTAATAACGAACCCTTTTTGGAAAGATATAATTTCTTCATGGTGTGTCTTTAGGAAAGCAAATAAATGCTCAAGCAAAGAAGAATTTTGTTCTGAACTTCTTTGCCACAATGATGATATTGTAGTAAATAAAAACCTTGTTAATTGGAAAAATTGGAGCCAAAAAGGTGTGAGATTTGTCAATGACTTAACAAGGACAGATGGCCGAGTTTTAAGTAGGCAGAAAATCATCGAAATTTACGATATTTCTATTGATTACCTGGCATATTTTATTACAAATCAACAGATTAGTGAAAAGTTACAAAGTTTTTCACAGCCTGTCAATGTTTTTGTGAAGTTAACTAACCCATTTAGACCACATATTCTAAATATTTTGATGAAACAAAGAAAAGGATGTAAAAATATCTACCTTCCAATGATAAAAGAAAGGGTATCAAATAATGAAAAAAGGAAAGAAAAATAGGAAAAGAAATTAATCCTACCAATTCCCTTAAACAAATGGCGTAGTTTTAATTCTATGCCATACCAAACTATACAAGATGTTACACTCAGATGGTTTCAATACTGCCTGATTAATAGTATTACTCCAACGAATTCTTATTTGTGTAAAATACTAGCTAAATCAAGTAGAGCATGTACATTTTGTTAACGGGATGAAGAAACAACACTTATTCTCTGAGGGCGTCATCCCTATAGCTAGAAGGTCCGATAGTTAGCGGGTCCGATAGACCGACACCCAATAGATAGAAGGCTCGATAGACCGAATGTACGAGAGGGTCCAGTAGACAGAAGGTTCTATAGACCCAATCGGCAGGAGGGTCCAATAGTCCGAAGGTTCTATAGATCGAATGACCAACGGGTCCGGTAGTCAGAAGGTCCAATAGATAGAAGGTTCGATAGTCCTATTGTACATGAGGGTCCAATAGACAGAAGGTTTTATAGACCGACTCGGCAAAAGGGTCCGATAGTCTGAAGGTTCAGTAGGGGTCCGATAGTTAGAAGGTGCGATAGACCGACAATAAATACGTAAAAAAGGGTAAAAAATAAGTGGTTAAAATAAGTGGGGGCGTTATATGTTCTCAGATGTTTTCATGTGGGGCGGGAATACCCTCCCCTCCCACTTTTCATGCCTGAAAGGGGGGTTCCAACCTCAGAAAAAGCAAAAAAGGAAGAGGTTGAAAAGGAAAGAAGGAAAGAAAGGAAAGAGAAGAAAACAGAAATTAAAAAACTTCGCTCATTAGCATTATTAGGGTTATTTACCAGTGCCCATTATATTTTCATTATTGATATTAGTTATTAATATAATCGCCATATTTATGTATATAAACCAACGCCAACTATATTAATAAGTCATATTCTTATGGAAGTTATTTGGTTTGCATCTTGAATCTCTAGCTTATGTTTCTATTTTTCTACTCAAAAATTGTAAGCAACATAACTTAAAGGAATCGAGCGGCAAGTTGACTTAAAGGGGCAGCTAAAGAGATGAATTTTCAGAAATAATGGCCTGTGACCAATAGTCTCTTCCCAATATGAGAACGGAAGATGCCGATAACATGTTACACAGATTATGAGAACGGAATAACAATACGCTAGAACCTATTCTCAGGATACAAAATTCTTCTTTTTTTTCTCTCTCTCTCGTTCGCTCGCTTTGCTGGCTCATACAATCAAGAAACTAGGCCTAGATTGTTTCTTGCAGCAAGCCCCTCTTACGTCCTGCAGCAACAAGAAGCCCGAATATCATAATATTCGGCAGTGAGGTATCCGACTATTCTCGAATTCCCCCCCCCCCCCCAAAAAAAAAAAAAAAGAAACTGGTATTATTTACCCGACAGAGTCCACAGATTTAAATTTGCCACAAGGTAGTATTAGTATAAAAAGTATAAAAGCTGACATCATAGCTGGTAGGAAAATATCACCTGACAACCCTCAAAAAAAATGAAAAACGCCCCCTCCCAAGAAGGTGGTAGGGCCTAATTGAAACAATTTCATTTTTATCGGTCAGAATTTTTTGTTGCCAGAATCTTAATTTTGTTACTTTTAATGAAAAATTAACTATAAAGTGTGCACCCCATAAGATTTCTTTGTTTAAAAAAAAATACTTGTGTTAGAAGGGGACGCCCTTTCCTCAGCTTGCTCCACTAGAAAAACAATGTTTCGGGCATGATGGGCCTCGGGGCTTTAGTGTGCACCATATACATGTAATTAGATTTACATGTTTCAAAAATGGTCAGCGTTCCCCATTGCTAATACATCGGTTTAGTAGCAAAATAACCGGGGGTGGGGGCTAAGCTGCAGGGGTGGATCACCCCCGCCCCACGGTGATGATGATGATGCTCTGATAAAAATACTTTTAACATGTTGAAAATGTAAAAAACAAAACTTTAAAATAAGTTCCTCATTTATTTCTTTTTTGGGGGGGGGGGGGAGGGTGGGCCTACAGACCTAGTGCATCGTTTATTACAATATAAACATAGAAGAAGATTACCCTTTTATGAGATAAAACTATTAAAAACTTATTGTATCCACTTATTTAACCTTTTTTACGTTATTGTCGGTCTATCGGACCTCCTAACTATCGGACCCCGTTGGACATTCGATCTATAGAACCTTCGGACTATCGGACCTTCTTACTATCGGACCCCGTTGGACATTCGATCTATAGAACCCTCGGACTATCGGACCCTCCGCCGATTCGGTCAATAGAACCGTCTGTCTATTGGACCCTCTCGTAGATTGGGTCTATCGAACCTTCTATCTATTGGGTGTCGGTCTATCGGACCCGCTAACTATTGGACCTTCTAGCTATAGGGCTGTAACCTTCTCTGAGTGCCACATGGTCAGGAAAGTATGGGGAAATTTTTAAAAGAAATTATACGATAGGTGCAAATTTGTATTGAAATTAACCACCGAAAATATCCTTTTTGGAATCACACCAAGTAAATTTAATAAGGTTTTAAACTCGCTCATTATTTGGTTTAAATGAGTGATTTATAAAACCAAACTGGCTGGAGTTTTCCCTACACTTCAAAAAATATTTAATGAGGTGAAGATGTATTTCGTTTAAAAAAAAAATATTTTCCATGAAAATATGAAGCAAGATTCATTTGAAAGATTATGGTCTCACTTCAATTACCTCTTTGATCATTGAGATGATAAATGCCGGGGATAAATGCTTTAATCCGTGATAATTGTATGACTAGGGTTTGTATCTAGACTCCAAGGTTCTCTACTTTATCTGTTCATGTAAATGTTCTAGCAGTAATACAATGTATACATATAATTACTACAATGTACAATATTGTGACCAGTCATTGTACTCAATAGATGTTTATGTACCATACATGTATGTATGTATGTACACAACGTTGCAAGTTTATTACTCAATGAAACGCACTACTGTGGGTGGGTGGGGGGGTGAGTTGGATTTGAAGTATGTTTTAAATTCCAGGGCAAGGGTTTTTTAAGTGACACGACACTTGTTACCAACACACAAAAGTGTTTTAGATTCCGAATTTCACTATATAGGGCGGGATGCAGTAGGGTGAGAGCAAATGTCCGCCAGTTTTCTGCATACGCAGATGTGGTGAATGATTGTCCAACAAAAAATTATTCATAGGCTTTCTTCGTTAATAAAATTGCCCAAATGAAATCAAATCAGTTTCATAGGTTCAAAAACAGGTTCATCATAAGATGATTTAAGAGTGAAAGTTGGAGAAATTTATAGAACAAGTCAACAACTTCAGAATATGTTTTTATAAAAATGATTCGTTTTGACGGGTGCAGTAGGAAATATGAAGGTTGCTTGCCGGTCAGTGGCGCCTGAAGTGGGGGGCGGGGGCGGTGGTCCCCCCCCCCCAAAAAAAAAAAAAACGCCCCCCGAAAAAAAATAAAGAAAATGGAAAAAAAAGAAAAATAGTTTACATTACAAAGAAGACTAGGTGTTGGTGCTGTTAAATTTCTTTTTTGCAAACAATAACTTATATACGGTACCAAGTTCAATATTTTTCTTGGGCGTTTCGCGCGCTCACACTACCTATTAGTTTGCATTAAGAGCTAGGATAGGAAAGCATGTCAGTATGAATGTTCATAGACTGTCTAACGTTAATATGGGCAGTGCCCCCTTGTAGCCGCGTAGGTGCACTTTTCCTTCCATCGGTGGCGTCGAAAATCGGGCATTGTGAAAAAGGGGGACGATACGAATTTCCCTTCTGCCTCGGTAATCGCAAAATGAAAAGGAATAAGACGAGTGAAGTGAACCCGAAAAAACCTGTTTACAAATAAATTGTAGTAATAAGAACCACACCTATTTTAATGTTTTTATATTTACAATCAACTATGCTTTAGCAACTACCTGTACATATTGACCACCTGTCTATAAAGGCGGCAAACCTTGTGTCTCTGAAATAGTTTTATCCGTTGTCTTTCATTATTATCATTGCATAAACCATTATGATTTCATAATTATGGAAGGGCAATACGGTCTAATCAGTAATTATCATCTTTGTAACATACTTGAAGCATGCAGTCAGCCAGACTGTGTTGCATTCAACTCTTTCCAAATTTCAAGAAGTTTTCCATCATGCTTATAATGAAGTAAATTTATCTAGTTTGTTCATTGTTCTTTGCTGCTTTTTATTGACTTTTGTTTTATTCAAAATACGTCTTTATGTCTTTTTAAGAGACTCCAAATTTAGATACACTCTATTATGTCCCTGCTTGATTTTACTATCGTTCTAATTCTTTGATTTGTTTTTAAAGGAAAGCATTACCACCCAATAGACGTTGGCCCCGTCATCGAAAAAGATTTGTAAACGTTTTACCATTTTGATTCATATGATCATATGCATTGCATAAACATTATTATTATTATTATTATTATTATTATAATTATTATTATTGTTATTATTATTATTATTACTAGTGGTAGTATTATTGGTATTATTAGTATTATTTTATTATTATTGCATAAACATTGTCATTATGTTTTCATAATATGATTATCATAATTATTATGATGGGTATACGATCTAATAAGTAATTATCATCTTTGTAACCTATTTGAAGCATGCAGTCTGCCAGACTGTGTTGCATTCAACTCTTTCCAAATGTCAAGAAAGTTTTCCATCTGACATTATGCTTATGATGAAGTAATTTTATATTCTTTGCTGTTTTTTATTAAGTTTTGTTTCATTCAACATACGTCTTAATGTCTTTTCAATAAACTCCAATCCTTTAGATACACTCTATTATGTCCCTGCTTGATTTTGCTATCGTTCTAATTCTTTGATGTTTTAAAAGTAAAGCATTACTACCCTATAGACGTTGGGCCCCATCATCAAAAAAGATTTGTAAACATTTTACCATTTTGATTCATATGATCATTATGATCATATGATGATGATGATGATTATGATGATGATGATTATTATTATTATTATTATTATTATTATTATTACTATTATTATTATTGTTATTATTATTATTATTATCATCATTATTATTAGCATTATTATTGTCATTATCATTATCATTACTATTATTATTACAGTTGTTTTATAATCAGTTATTTTGTTTATTGGTATTGTATTGGAGTGCGTATTGTGAGAAGATATAAGGAAAAGGTGAGGTTTTAT
The DNA here is from genome assembly GCA_025617745.1 of Heliocidaris erythrogramma. Classification (NCBI taxonomy): domain Eukaryota; kingdom Metazoa; phylum Echinodermata; class Echinoidea; order Camarodonta; family Echinometridae; genus Heliocidaris; species Heliocidaris erythrogramma. The sequence goes on from CM046861.1 coordinate 17,002,630, forward strand.
TTTTATCAAAAAGTAACAGCATCATCAGCATGAGCCCCTCTTTCCATGAAAAGTGAGCCCCCCTGGAAGGTTTGCCCCTCCAATCCAAAACTACTCCCGGCGCGCCTGTTGCCGGTTATAGTCGCAATAAGGAAATGAACGATGCTTCTTTCCCCCGCTCATTATCACTAATGCACGAGCTACAACGCATCAATAATTTGGTGTTTAAATGTACCTGAAGTATGGATGAACGGCACGCCGAGTCAAATGCTTATTTTTTTTTCCTGGTAGGAAAAATTTCACTAGGGCGGGAAGCGGGAGGGTGAGAGCAAATGTCTACATAGGCACTTCATCATGTTGTTAACAAACGGAACTAATAGACAAATATATTGCAGGATTTTACTTCGACTCCGCTCCTTTAGTCATGTTAGTTGTACGTAACAATATACTCAGGCGATAATTGCTCAGCGGTCAATATCCTACACTAACCGAATTCCCAACTTCAACCCGGACCAAACACTCCCTAGATTTGGTCCTAACTCTAAACCTAACCTCGAATCCAATTTGCAACCCTAACACTAATTCCGTATATTTGACAAAAAAGCCGAATGTTGAAGGGACAAATGTCGAATCACCCCCCCCCCCCCCCCCCCCCTTTACAACGAGATAAATATGCACTGAGTAACATTTCTTTCCTCCGGATCCGCTCGCTATTCATAAGAACCGCTATTCTTAGAAAATTCGTTTAACACGCGTTCTGAATGGCGGTCCTTATGAATAGTTAATATTAGTGGTCCTTATGAATGGAGGTCCTTATGAATAGCGAGGTAATTTGTCTATGGCTTTCTCGCTATTTAGAAGGACCGCTTTTTATTTAGTCACGCGTTATAGTTATGTAGTGATATTTATCGTTCCGTGTATACAGCACTAGAGTTTATGATATTAAGGTAATTTTTTAGGCAGTTATAAAGATTATAAAAGAGGTAAGAACATGACAGGTGTTTCTGATGCTGCTTTACTGATGCGGATGTATACATTATTGGCTACAAATCGCCGATCTTTCCTTCTGATGTTATGAAGAAAAGGGGCTTCAAACTAACCTTTAAACATAACAGACTGAACCCATCTTATATTCGTCTCCCTCATTATTTCCTATATTATTCTTTATAATAACATGCTCCATGACAGATATAATAAAGTAACTCCACTCAACCTATTATTAACCTTCACTGCACAACGCCACCTAAGGCCATTGTCGATCCCACATAGCAAAATACGGCACGATCCGTGACATCGAGGAGAGGAAAACAACGCCTTTCATACTTGAAGATTGTATTCGCGATTGTATTCGCGATGTATTCGCGATGTACGGAAGTGGATGAATGATTGTTATCTAAAACTCAATGTTGATAAAACAGAATTTCTGATGTTAGGCTCTACGCAACAACTTGTAAAGATTAATATTACCCATATATGTGTTGGCTCTGTTCATATTGCTCCTACTGAGAAGGCAAATGTCCCTAGATTCACACATCTACGCGCTATAAGGAAACCATGCTTTTGTAACGTCTTACCTGGATAATTCCAACTCTCTACTGTGTGGCCTTCCAAAATACCAAATCCAAAGACTACAGAAAGTTCAAAATGCAGCTGCCCGTCTTGTGAACAAATCCACACGTTCAGTCCATACTACCCCAATACTTCCTCCACTGGCTCCCTATAGACCAACGAATCAAATATAAAATGTTACTACTTACTTACCGTTCGCTTCATAATCTTGCCCTTTCATTCCTCTTCAACTGCTCTGCCTTCGCCTCCATAAAGTTTAAGGAATTACGAACAAAGAGAAACTGGGGTAACAGAGCGTTTACTGCTGCTGCACCCCGGCTCTGGAACTCTCTACCCCACTCAATTAGAATATCACCCACTCAAAATCTGTTTCAAAAACACTTGAAAACATATCTCATATCAAAGTATTTTAGTCGATTTTTTATAATTTCACAGTGTTACCTATTCAATATTACTTTTTTTGTCCTATGTAATTTTCTCATCTTTCTTGTATAATTATTATGTACTAGCAGAAGCAGCCCGATGACATCCACGGGCGCTAGCTGTGTTTATGATTAATCACCGTACCGTATATTTGTCACAACAATCAAGTGAATTAAAAAAAAGTCGGGTAAAGTGTTATTTTTTTTACCAAGAAGTATTTACAACATGAGTATGTGTTATTTATCCAAATCTTGCATGAGTTCTGAAGAAAATACATTTGCATCTTGATGAAAAGTAAATGATATGGATATAATTATGTAGTATATGTATATCCATGCATAGTGCTAGAGGGAGCAATTTGATCTTGCCATGTTTCCGTGGTTTAATTAAGGCCATGAAAACATAACCTGCATAATTAGCGGTACGTCCCCTGTAAATGATGCAAAAATGAGAAAAAATTAATTTATTGTCATTTTATTTTCAGGAGGATTATGGCCCCCTTATATGGGTCTTGGGAGGAGCGACGGATTGATTTTTCCCTACTACTCCACCCCCCCCCCCCCATTCCATTGGCATCCCGTCACCCCCAGCGCGAGGGGAGAAGGGATTAATATCCTACACGTATCCATATCATAAACACTAACCCTAACCCTAAACTCCAAAGCCTACCACCCCCCCCCCCCCCCCCCACCCTTCCGCGAATCTTCTTCTTATCATCTCTGAATTTGGTTAACGACATGATCTGGTAGCGCCCACGATGCCCTCTCGCCATGCTCGCGGCATCAAAATGTCCACAATTTGCGGATGAGTATCCTTTTAATTTGTTAGGCGCCTTAAGCATCCCTTGGGATGGATATGTGCGCATTATAAATGATGCTATTATTATTCTTATTATGAATAAGTGGTCCTTATGAATAGCGGTCCGTATGACTAGCGAGGTTACCCCCTTTAATCTATAGTGTATACTATGTGTTTGTCCAATATTGCGATCAGATTATCTTTTATAGGTTTTCCCGCTCGATTTCATATTTTTGTCAGTCAAATTAATTTAGATGCATTCAAATTCAGACACTATCGTCTAACGATCGATATCGGTCTTTCAAATTTTGAATGGAGTCATTGAAATTCTTTTCGAGACCAGCGGATTAATTTACGAACAATTACGATTTTTTCAATTAATATCATTCCATTTTTCTTTATCCGCATTCGATTTATTTTAAGGGCATTCAAATTAGCGATCGTTAATTCTTACGAATTCGTTTTAGTACTATACGGTTTCAAATTTCGTGCATTAGATTTTAATGTTCATGCATTCAAATTAAGAAAGTATCCCAGAGGGACTTGTTTGGGCATTCACTTTCATTTTAAGGAATTCATTTTAAAATCATAGATCCGTTGATCAACTTTCACGGATTTCGTGGTTTTTAATGTACTCAAACTTGTACTGTCACGTATATTTAAAGGGAGGGAATTCCAAAATTTAGGAGCTGTATATGAACAAGTATTCTGGGTTAATGCCGTACGAGTTCTCGGCAAGTGATATAGATTGATTTGTCTGGTGGGGGTAATGATGGATCCCATTATTTGCTGTAAATATATTATTGAAGACAGTGGGCAATTCATGATTATGATACTGAAACATATAAGTACAGCAAGATTGAGGCGGTAAATATCATAATTTTTGAGTACATTATTAGAGTGAAAAAGACCATCAGTGTGGTTGCGATAATTAACATTACTTATAATTCGCATAGCCTTTTTCTGTAATAAAAAACTCTGTCTAACAGGCATGGCGCACTGTTTCCCCAGGCTAATATTCCATAATTTAGATTTGGCTAAACTAGTGTGGAGTATATAGTTTTCAAAAAACTTACAAAACACATTAAATTAGAAGAGTAACAGAAGCCGGAGGCAGGTGAAATTGGATGCTTCGATTTCAAACTTTTGCTTGTAAGTCAAATTTGAATCAAGAATTTTAAGAATCTGTTGCACAAAAATTTAATTTGCACGTGTATAAATGAATTTGGATGCTCACTGGTTAAACCCCTGAGTACAAATCTACTTATATTGAAAGGTGTAATATATTCCTACTTATAGGCTTAAATCATTTTCTAATAAGATATTAGAAAAGGGTATAAATAAAGATATTCCAACACCCGGTATCGTCTCCTACTCATTTACATGGGGGCTGCCATTTTCTTGCTGATTTGGATTTGTACATGAACCATTGAGAAATGTTCCAGTCAGGAAGATATTTTGAATCCAAGACCTAAATTGATTTTCTTCATTACCTAAAATCCCATATGTGACGAAAAATATAAAGTGGGTGTTTACATGATTTATAAAAATTAAATCTTTATAATGATACTTTTAAATTGTCTGGTTTTGCTTAACAAAAATCTATTTTCTTGGGTTTGCCAAACAGAGCAGAACATAATATATGCAGCATGCATTCTGACTTTTGAAGTCCCATTATCCAAAAGCAGGTGAATGCATAGTTTGCCGCTATAGATGCTCAGGGAAGAAGCATCCATAAAATTTGAATTAATTTGCTCCGTCCATTGCGTCACAGTATCTAGAAAATAGATTTATATTAAGCGAATATCGATTTTCAACAGAAATATATAAGGAAATCTTCAGTTTAAAAATAAATTGACATATCTATTCTATATTTTTAATCTCAAATGGGTTTTCAATTTTGAAAAAGGCAATTGGGCATTTGGATTAAGAAAATCTTCTTGTACACATAAAAAAATGGCAGCCCCCATGTATTGCTAGCAGACGATACATATTGCTAGCAGATGATAAATTTTGCTCAGAAAATTTTGATTCGTATCGATCTCGTATATTTTGACGCGAAGCCATATAGTCTAACAAGTAGGAATAAATAACACCTTTGAACACTATCGTCTTTATTGTTTGAGGTTAATTCTCCTTTAAATCTTTTGCTCTTTCTTCAGATGAGAATGAACCATTTGAAGAATTTGTTGCACGAATAGTGAATTTGGACGAATCAAAGTGAAATTGATTGCTCTTTCCTTAAATCGTTTGCTCTTTATAGGAATCTTGATGACCCATTTGAAATATTCGTTGCACAGATCACGAATTTGAAGGAGTAAAAACGAAATTGAATTTACATGTACCATGGCGATCATATCGTTTGTGAATTCGAATGCTCGAAATGTGAAATAGATTGAACAAATTGTGAAAGTGAACGGGAAAACCTACAGTTCAAAGAGTTAGTTAAACATAATGATTCCAATCTCTGTTAAGCATGTTAAGTCTATCAGTAAGCAAAAGTACACTTTGAGAATAGAAAAAAAGTTACTATCATTTTAGACATGATAGACAAACATCTGCTGTTTTCAGCGCATGGTGCAAAAATGGTGGCCTAATGATGACGAACCTTGTCGTAACTAAATACTCTCTCTCTCTCTCTCTCTCTAACTCCTTATATTTTTCTTCCAAAACAAGTATCCCGTGAGTGGGATATTAATGCCAAATCTACTTTGTTTATGCAAGTATAAACAACTTCAAGATCGTCAGAGCACGCGTGAGGGAACGATCATTAAATTAAAGGAGAAATCCATATCTATTTTTTGTTTGGTTGTTATCTTTTGGCATTGCATGGTATCATGCTCTTGTGCTTATAATTTTGTGACATTTCAGGTAAATTTAGTGAACACTGAACAATCTGAAAATCTAGATTCATTGACGGGTTTCATTAGCATGGAACCCCTTTTTACTTTTTTTTTATTTTATTTGATTTGATTTATTGTTTTACATTTCACAAAATAACAATTTTCACATAAAAGTTCAAAAAGATAAGGCATAATGACAAAAACAACAACAATGGTAGTAAGCATAACGTGAAATATGAGGAACCTATTAAAAAGCACAATATACCAATGATTGTATAAAATATCTAACGCAATGAAGGGAGACGAACCTAGGAAAATTAATGATACGCATAAAGTACAGGTAAGCAAGTCACTCAAGCGAAGCAATATAAAGAACAAGAAAAAAATCTTCCATACTTGTATATGGTTGCAAAAGGAAATCTTGAATGAATACAACGAGGGAGATTGAATTATCTTAGTGTCTAAACTTTTCGAAAACGAGGGTCCTATATGGTTATTGTCTTTAAGGGCAAGAACAGTACGCATGGAGGAAAGATGCAAATTATGTTATTGCCTGTTGGGATAGGAATGAATTTCATTATTTCTTACACACATATTGGTAAAAACACTTATTAAGTTGATACATAAATATCCCGACAAAATAATGGTATAAGTCTGTTACTTTCAATAACATGTTTGAATGAAATATTGGATTTGTATGTGCCAGAAAATCAGCAGAAGAAATTGTCCTTACAGCTCTTTTTTGTATTTTGAGTATGGATTCAAGTTTTGTCTTGGAAGAATTTCCCCAAAGCTAATATTTCATTACTTAAATATGGTAATAAAGTGGAGTATAAAAATTTCAAAATGTGATGATTAATAACTGCAATATTTCTTGAAAGCAATTTACAAAAGTGGTCAATGTAGACTTTCCAGGATAATTTACAATCAATGTAAAGCCCAAGAAATTTTGTTGAGTCTATTTGTTCTAACTCACTACCATTCATTAAAACGGGATCATCCCTATAGCTAGAAGGTCCGATAGTTAGCGGGTCCGATAGACCGACACCCAATAGATAGAAGGTTCGATAGACCGAATGTACGAGAGGGTCCATTAGACAGAAGGTTCTATAGACCGAATCGGCAGGAGGGTCCAATAGTCCGAAGGCTCTATAGATCGAAGGGGTCCAACAGTCAGAAGGCCCAATAGATAGAAGGTTCAATAGTCCGAATGTACATGAGGGTCCAATAGACAGAAGGTTCTATAGACCGATCGGCAAAAGTGTCCGATAGACCGACAATAAAACGGGTAAAATAGTGGATAAAATGATAGCGGGTAAAAAAGTGGTTAAAATAAGTGGGGGCGTTATGTTTTCAGATGTTTTCAAATGTGGGGGCGGGAATACTCTCCCCCTCCCACTTTTCATGCCTGAAAAGGGGGTTCCAACCAAAGAAAAGCAAAAAAGGAAGAGCTTGAAAAGGAAAGAAGAAAAGAAAAGAAGGAAAAGAAGGGAAAAAGAAAAGAAATCAGAAAGGAAAGAGAAGAAAACAAAAATTCAAAAACTTCGCTCACTAGCATTACTAGGGTTATATACCAATGCCCATTATATTCTCATTATTGATATTAGTTATTAATATGATCGCCATAATGTATATAAACCAATGGCAATTATATTAATAATTCATATGCTTATGGAAGTTATTTGGTTTGCATGAATCTCGAGCTAATGTTAGACTATGCTATATTTCTACTCAAAGAATGTTCAATTCAATTCAATTCAATTCAGTTTATTCAAATTCCGATAAAAAGTATACAAACTTGAAATAGATACATTAAAACAGTATAATATAGGGATTAAATATTCAATAAAATGCAATACAGGATTTTAACTATAAAAGGAATAGGGATGACCATTAAAAGACCAGGTGCTGGTCTTGTCGAGACAGCCAACCATGTGTAGATTAATAGTATTGCAGTCATGTTACACGTTTAACTCAATACAATATTGTAATACATATAGAACCTTAAACAGAAACAAACAAAACCTAACAAACCCTACACAAATGCAGTATATATATATATAAGATGACAGTAATAATCATTAAAAACTATTCAGATAATAAATATTTCTTCAATGTTCTTTTAAATATTGTTAAAGATTTCATTAATTGCATTTCTATGGGGAGATTGTTCCAAACAACTGGTGCATGATGACGAAATGAGAAGAGTACATAATTTCTATTGACAGGCCATAAGTGATATTTTTTACTACTTCTTGTGTTATGTTCATGTATATGTGAGTTTAAAGTTAACATGGCAGACATAGAATTATGGAGTAAGTTTTGCTTATGTTTAAACAATAATATTGCACTATAGTATACATTCAATTGATAGATATTAAGTAAATTTAGTTGAATAAACAATTCTTTAGTGTGTGCTAATTGGTATGATAATGTACAGATTCTAACAACTCTTTTTTGCAAAACAAATAATCGTTGTAATTTAGTAGGGTAGGTATTTGCCCAAACTGTATTACAATAAGTTAAATAAGGTAAAATTAAAGTATTATACAAGATTACAAGGATATGTTTTGGCAAGAAATGGCGAAGTTTACTGATAATACCAACATTCTTCGATATTTTATTTGAAATTTCTAAAATATGATTATTCCAAGATAACTTTTCATCTATTAATACTCCTAAAAATTTGGTGTGAGTTACACGCTTTATAATTTCATTATCCATTTTTATATGTAGGTCCATAAAATTATTTACATTTTTATTATAAAAATATATAAAATTTGATTTATCCATATTCAATAATAATTTATTACACTTAAACCACTTACATACTTTTCCTAATTCTAAATCCAAAGTGTTATTCAAAGATTGTATATTTTTATCTGAAGCAAGTATGTTGGTATCATCAGCAAAGAGTATAAATTTTAAAATATCAGAAGATCGAGGTAGATCATTAATAAAAATTAAAAACAACAAAGGTCCTAAAATAGACCCTTGGGGTACACCACATAAAATATCCAAGGGATCAGATAAAGTTTCATTAAAAGAGACATACTGTATGCGATTATGTAAATAGCTATTAAACCACATTAGAGGAAGCCCTCTTACTCCGTATATTTGCAATTTATTCAATAGGATAGGATAATCAATACAATCAAATGCCTTACTTAAATCTAAGAAGATCCCAATTGTATGAAGTTTGTTATTTAAAGCATTAATAACATAATCATGTAAATTAATCAAGGCTATTTCAGTTGAAACATTTTTTAAAAATCCGTATTGAGTTTCGGTTAAAAGAGAATTGCATGATAAAAAATCATAAAATCGATTATAAATAATTCTTTCTAAAATTTTGGAAAAGTAAGGGAGTATAGAAATAGGGCGATAATTAGAAATATCATGTACATCACCCTTTTTATGAATGGGAATTACTTTAGCAATCTTTAAATTAAATGGGACTGTACCCAATGACAAGGATAAATTAAATATATGACATAATGGTTTCAAAATAAAATATATAACTTGCTTAATGACGGGGGGACTTAAATCATCTATACCACAACTATTTGTGCACTTTAATTTCTTAACAATATCGCATATTTCATTTTCAGTTACAGGATTAAAAAATACAGAACTAGAAAAGGGTTTAGGCAAGAAAATGGCATGAGCATTCTTATCTGAACAATTAGCGGCGTCATGTATAGAAAATCCTATTTTTACAAAAAAATCATTAAAACAGTCTGCTATATTTTTATCACCATGTACATCACTACCTTCAACATTAATATATTCTGGCAAACTTTTATTCTTATTACCAAGTATTTCCTTAATAACATTCCAAGTTTTCTTCAAATTCCCATTAGATTCTTGAAATTTTCTTCCATAAAAACTTTTACGTGCTATTTTCAACAATTTATTTACTTCATTTCTTAATATAACATACCTTTTCTTATTTCTATCAATTGGATGTTCACGATATTTCTTAAAACTCCTATTTTTTTTCCTTATCTTCCTTAACAAATCCGAATCAATCCAAGGCTTCTTGGGTTTACTTTTTTTCTTTTTAAAGACCTTTTTAAAAACATTTTCATATAACAAAGTAAATTTCATTAAAAATCTATTATAAGCATTATCAACATTTTCACAATATAATATATCATTCCAATCAATTAATATTAATTTTTCTTTAAATAAATCTATCGTTTTATCGTTTATAATTCGTTTTTTAAGTACAATATTCTTCTTATCTAAATTATATTTCTGAGTGATTTGGAAAACTGGAAAATGGTCAGATATATCATTAAGAAATAAGCCAGAAGAAATATCTAAATCAAAATTGTTTGTAAATATATTATCAATAAGAGAAAAAGATGATTCTGTTACCCTAGATGGTTTATCAATAAGAGGTAAAAAGCTATATGAATATATTGCACCTAAAAATTGATTTACATTATTATTTGAATATTTAATTAAGTCAATATTAAAATCACCCATAATGTAAGATGGCTTTGATTCTAAATTAATCTTTTTAAGACAATTTTCAAATGCAATAATAAACTCATTAATATTTGCTTGTGGTTTTCTATATACAATGCCGACAATAATATTCTTTTGATTCAATAACATAATTTCAATAAACAATGACTCATAATTTTTAGAAATATCTAATAAATCACTTCTTATTCTAAAACGTAATAAAATTGAAATTAAAAGAGCAACACCTCCACCATTTCCATATTTACGATCAGAATGTATGAAGGTATAACCATCTACATTGAATAAAAGGGGTGTATGCTCATTAATCCATGTTTCTGAAAAACCATATATAGAAAACTTAAAAAGTAAGGTTGATAAAAAGTCTGATATTGCACTGAAATTTTTATTTAAACTACGGGAATTAAAATGTAATAAACTAAAATTATCTTGTACATTCTCAAATTTACTCTCAAAATGTTCATCTAAGTAATATTTACAATTAAAATTATTTTGTATTTGCAAATCAAAGTCATCAAATCTGTTTGAATCTGTATTTCTAAATACGTTGTTTAAATCATGAAGATAATTAAATTTGGAACGAGTGTCATGACGAAATATGTTAATAAAATCATTATCATCAATATCATGAAATGGAAATAAACTATGTGAACATCTTGAGAACGAACATTTACATATCTTAGATTCATCATCCATTTGGTTGGTGACATTAGTACAATCGTTTTTGCACAAAGAACAAGTAAGTAAATCGGTTTTTACTGCAAGTTTACAATCTACGCAAATTAACATTTAAAAGAAGAAGAAGAAGAAACATATATACAGATATCCAAAAATAAAGTTCAGGTTAAATGGTGAATCAACCAAGAGTACACAACATATTTGAAAGGAATCGAGCAGCAAGTTGACCAAAAAGGGCTAAAGAGATGAATTTTCAGAAATAATGGCCTGTGACAATAGTCTCTTCCCAATATGAGAACGGAAGATGCCGATAACATGTTAAACAGATTATGAGAACGGAATAACAATACGCTAGCCTATTCTCAGGATACAATTTTTGACCTTTTTTTCTCTCTCTCTCTCTCGTTCGCTTGCTTTGCTCGCTCATACAATCAAGAAACTAGGCCTAGATTGTTGCAGCAAGCACCTCTTACGTCCTGCAGAAACAAGAAGCCCGAATATCATAATATTTGGGCGGTGAGGTATCCGACTATTCTCGAATTCCCCCACCCCCCCCCCCCCCCCCAAAAAAAAAATGGTATAATTTACCCGACAGAGTCCACAGACTAAAATTTGCAACAAGGTAGTAGTATGGGTAGTCAGTAAACATTCAAAAAAGTATAAAAGCTGACATCATAGCTGGTAGGAAAATATCACCTGACAACCCTTTAAAAAAATGGAAACGCCCCCCTCCCAAGAAGGTGGTAGGGCCTACTTGAAACAATTTCATTTTTATCGGTCAGAATCTTTTGTTGTCCGAATCTTATCTTTTGTTACTTTTAATGAAAATTCAACTATAAAGTGTGCACCCCATAAGATTTCTTTGTTTAAAAAATAACACTTGTGTTAGAAGGGGGCGCCCTTTCCTCAGCTTGCTCCACTAGAAAAAAATGCTTCGGGCATGATGGGCCTCGGGGCTTTAGTGTGCACCATATAATTAGATTTCCATGTTTCAAGAAATGGTCAGCGTTCCCCATTGCCAATACATCGGTTAAGTGGCAACATTAACCGGGGGAGGGGGGGGGGGTGAGCTGCATGGGTGGACCACCCCCGTCCCACGGTGATGATGATGATGCTCTGATAAAAATACTTTTAACATGTTGAAAATGCATAAAACAAAACTTTAAAATAAGTTCCACATTTTTTTTTTTTTGGGGGGGGGGAGGGTGGGCCTACAGACCTAGTGCATCGGTTTATTACAATACACATGGAAGAAGATAAGGCATTACCCTTATCCTTTTATGAGATAAAATTATTGAAAATTTATTGTATCCACTTATTTTACTTTTTTACGTTATTGTCGGTCTATCGGACCTTCTAACTATCGGACCCCTACTGAACCTTTGGACTATCGGACCCTTTTGCCGATTCGGTCTATCGAACCTTCTATCTATCGGACCTTCTGACTATAGGACCCCGTTGGACATTCGATCTATAGAACCTTCGGACTATCGGACCCTCCGCCGATTCGGTCTATAGAACCGTCTGTCTATTGGACCCTCTCGTACATTCGGTCTATGGAACCTTCTATCTATTGGGTGTCGGTCTATCGGACCCGCTAACTATCGGACCTTCTAGCTATAGGACTGTAACCCATTAAAAAATGACCAGGTAAAGTATGCAAAGAATTACTAAAAACCATGTAGTTTGTTTTCTTAAAATTAAGGGATAACTTATTTGCTTGCATCCAATCACATAACATATCTCAATTCAGTATTTAATCTATCAAGAAGGATTTGAGGATTATCGTGTGTAAAGTTATACTTGTGTCATCTGCAAAGAGATGAAAGGAGAGTATCGAGGATGAGTTTTGAAACTCGTTGATGTATAAAATAAACAAAAGTGGGCCCAACATGGAACCTTGAGGTACTCCACAAGTAATGGGTTGTATCTTAGAATTAGAACTATTAATAGCTACGAATTGAGTCCTGTTTGTAAGATAGCTTCTGAACCACTCCAAGGCCCTTCCACGAATTCCATAGTAAAAAAGTTTGTATAAAAGTATTTCGTGGTTAATCGTGGCAAATGCCTTGGAGAAGTCCAGAAAGATACCAGCACCGGGAGACTTCCTGTCAATCGCCTTTGTAACTTTATCAATTAATAACATTATGGCATGCACAGTTGAATGTTTTTGACGAAAACCGAATTGAGAGTTGATGAAAATATTACAACTGGTAAAAAAATTAACTGTTTTTTCAAGAATTTTGGAGAATGTAGTTAACGGATATTGGACGATAATTACCCAAATCATCCGCTGAACCTTTTTTGTAGATGGGTATTACTTTAACAAACTTCATTTTATCAGGGACAACATTATCCTGCAAGGAAAAATTCTACATATGAGTCCAGGGTAAGACAATTTCATGTATAATTTTTTTTGAAGATCATAAGAAATACCATCATAGCCCGAACTTTTTAAGCCGGTATGTTTTTAACTATGTCTATGATTTCAGGTTCAATGATTGCTGAAAAAAAGATGGTTTGGGGATTTCGATTTGTTAAAAAATAGTGAAAAAATTTATTTGCAGTAGGAATATCATTAGCCAAATTTGGTCCAATGTTTCAACAAAAAAAAAGTTAAATGCTTCATCAATATCTGGGGGTCCGTTACTTCTTTAGCCTTGTGGACAATTCTATTAATATCCTTTTTCGTTCTGTCCTTTTTTTTAAACATCATTAATTACTTTCCAACTCGACTTTGTATCTATTCTGTGAGCTTGGAACAAGGACAAACATAATTCCTTTTTGCTTGCCTTAGCACAGATGTTAGAGCATTTCTATAAGTAAGCATTTCTGAGTAAGGACTTTGTGGTCCAAGGAGACCAAGGTATTTTTTTTAATAATTTGTGCTGGATGATGTTCTTAATGGAAAATGATGATCATATAAAGGCAGAATTATATTACGAAAATTATCATAAGGTTGATTTGCATTGCATGCATCGAGGAGTGCACCAGAAATTCGAGTGGGCTTTGTAATACACGGAATAAAAGAATTAGAGATCATTGTATCTAGAAAATCCTGGCAATGTGGCTTTTCATAGTAGTGAAGCAAATCTATATTAAATTCACCTATTATAAAACAATTAAAAAGCAAGGTAAATCAAAAGTAGAATACAAGATGTCAGTAAAGTCCGTTAGATTGCCGTTTGGTGGCTTATAAATTTCACCAACATCCATGGGTTTTTTTCCACTTGGGATTTCAATTTCAATAAATATACTTTCAAAAGCTCATTTTTAATGTAAAAGGCCACACCACCACCGCTTTTTATCCACTCTGTTGTTAACTCCACTCTGTTGTTAACTCCGAGTGAATAATCATCCAACTGAACAAGGGAAGTAAGTGAATCAGATAACCACGTTATACCAAGTTATACCTGTTCGATTGATTATCTATGTCTGCGAATAAACGCGGATAAACAATCGAGAAACATTTTTTTAACCAACTTTTTTTATAATGCCTGAGGTGTCTAGTTAATGATTATTTATGTTCCCATTGCTAAATCGTGTCCAATTTTGGCGGCCATCTTGATTTTTTGATGAAATTCCATAATTAGCATATCTTTTGAATTAGACATCATGCAATAAATAAAACAGCTTTTCTGAGTAATAAACAGTGTGAAAAAGTGATAAAATTTGCACTAAAAATCGTGCATCCTAACATCATCTTGTTTTAATTTCAACTAGTAAAGACAATGCTAACCTGCTAACTTTTACTTAAATATGTTGAGAGGGATATTACCATGAATTTCATGCAATAATTTACATATATACCTTAAAGTGTACCAGTATGGTCAACTTAATGACACCTCTCAGATTCGGAAGTAGATGCGTTTTCCATGCACAATCGAGGCCCATTGGCTATTGTGTGAGAAACCCCATAAACTTCCGTGTCTTAGAAACGGCACAGTTTAGACGCTTTACCAGCATGTTTGGTAAGAGTTATACCATGAGTTATGGGCATAAAAACATGAAATTTAATTGACTTTTTCTAGTGTACATTGATTACTTTGTAGTGCTTGATGTTTTATAGTCAAAGGCAGTAAAATTAATCATTTCAGACCAAATCGAACATAGATACACATTGCAGTAGATTCGGGTAACGTTAACCTGTTAGAGAAGGCACGTTTCGAACCCTCTCCCAATATGATTGGTAAGATTCATGCATGTTCAAACCATAGACGTATGGTTCAAACATACATTAATGCTTTAAAATTCATATGATATGTGTCAATAATGCTGTACGTAACGGAATGGTTTAAGAATAACAAAATTTCGTTGTTTAAGATAGAAATATGCATTCTTGCGATCGAACACATAGTTTGGGTCCCAGAATTTACACTGGAAGAACAAATTTACTAGCAAATATAAATGATTATCTTTAATGTCATTTTGGAATGCGTTGAAATGATAGTTTCATGATTCATAAACGTAGGTTTTTGTAAAGATACTCAGGAACAAAATATACGCGAATGGCAAGATTAAGTACTTTTGAGATGGATAACTAAAGTTAAGCCTATATTGTACATGATCCAGATTTTCGTTACAAGTAAAATCACCTCCCTGCCAGAATTTGAAGTAACAGTTGCCCAAATAAGGTGTCAGCTGTAACACTCTTAAATTTTAGTCATTTGTTGAAGATATCGTAGTGTGGATAATGGCGAGCGTTAACCAAGATCACGACACGACGAAGGAGAGTCCATTCACAATGCGAAAATATAAATGTATAAAACAACATTTATTGTATAAACATCGAAGTGGAACAGTTTTATATATATACGGCTGACTATGAGAACTCGGTACTCCTTAATCAAGGCCTGTCCAGACAGGAGCAAATGCACATCGCAGAAGTAGTAAATGATGATGAAGTATCACAGTTGAACATATACATATATATATATAATAATAATAATAATACATTTATAAAGCGCAGTAACTATCCAACAATTTGTATATATTCTACTGCGCTGCATGATGTCCTGATATGCTTGTTATTAATTGAATAGATACGCTTTGAGTTTTGATTTAAACATATTCACAGATGGGGATTTCCTGACTTCCAATGGCAAGTTATTCCAGAGTTTAGGGGCTGCACAAGCAAATGAACGATCACCCAGTGTTACTTTTGTTTTTACGAATGGAATTTGGAGAAGCAGAGTATCTTGGGAACTGCGCAAGTTTCGACTATGTTGATTGACTCTGAGATTCAGCAATTCTCTGATGTACATAGGAGCTTGACCATGAAGCGCCTTATATACAATAAGCAAGATTTTGTAAGATATTCTTTGGCGAACAGGTAGCCAATGCAGATTTCTCAAAATTGGGGTGATACGGGTGAATTTGGAACAGTCACTAATTAGCCTTGCACAAGTGTTTTGAACTCTTTGCAGTCTCGATATTTGACAGTCAGGAATCCCATACAGTAGACCATTACAATAGTCCAACTTATTAGTGATGCATGCATGAACAATATCTCTCATAAAGTATTATTTAAGTATTTCCGAATACGTCTGAGATTATAGATCATGTAGTATGATGATTTACAGACATTTGTGATATGATCACCCATACTCAAGTGCACATCAAACTGTACTCCGAGATTCCTTGCATTCACAGATGGTTTGATTATAGAATCTCCAATTGACACGCCATTTAAGTTGATTTTGGATGTCTGTTTAGGTGTGCCAATGATCATTAATTCTGTTTTACTATCATTGAGCATTAGCCTATTTTTCAACATCCATCCACGTACATAGTTGACGCATGTTTCGAGGAGTAGTACACATCGCTCTTGAGCATGTTCATCAGGTCTAAATGATACATAGAGCTGTGTGTCATCTGCGTAGCAATGGCAAGATATCTCGGGGAAGTTCGTTTGGACACCTGAAATGAGTTTAGCAGTGTACAAGGTAAACAGCAGAGGACCCAGCCGAGAGCCCTGTGGAACACCGAAAGGTGCTGAAAAATCATCTGAGATGACCCCATCTACTTTGATCTTTTGATGTCTATTTGTCAGATACGACTCTATCCAATCCAGAACGACACCATCAATTCCAAATTGGGTATTTAAGGTTTCTAATAAGCAAGAATGGTCAATGGTGTCAAACGCACTACTTAAATCCAATAAAAGTAAGAGAGTAACCCTCTGAGAATCCATGGCCATTAACAGATCACTTTTTATTCTTAGTAATGCAGTTTCAGTACTATAGTATTGTCTATATGCAGACTGAGTACATGGTAGAAGTGAGTTTTGATTGATGTGATCCATGATTTGCCGGGTAGCAGCACCCTCGACCAGCTTCGAGATGTATTTCAGATTGCTTACAGGCCTTAAGTTCTTAAAATCTGCATCAAGACCAGGTTTTTTAAATAATGGTGTGACAAGAGCAGTTTTCCATGACATTGGAAAAAGACCAGTCGAAAGAGAAAGATTGATTAATGATGTGAGCACAGGTAGCATTATGTTAGTGCATTGTAGTAGGAGTTGCGTGGGCATAGGGTCTAATGAGCATGATTTTTTACTGATGTTAAGGATAAGTTTTTCAACTTCATACTCCGAAAGAGATTTAAAATTGCTCAGAACATCAACATCGTGGTAGGTTGAGCCAGAATAAGTCCCGGGTTCATTCATCGCATCTAATCTTATTTCAATGTTCTTGTGGATTTTCAGAACTTTGTCACAAAAATAATCACCCAAGTCGTTAACGAACTTATGTTTATCAGTATTACAAGGTATCACAGGTTGTTTATTTGACTTGTTTAATAGATCATTGACAACCTTGAATAGTTTCCTTTGATTAAGTTTATTCTCTATGATCAGATCTCTATGATATTTTCTACGAGCTTTATTCAAAAGTTGTACTGTTGCATTTCGAACTAATTTATATTGATTCCAGTCACTATCAGCCTTAGTTTTTAACCATCGCTTCTCAGCCTTTCTCTTTTCCCTTTTTTGTGTCCTAATACCGTTAGTATACCACGGTACTTGAGGACGTACAGCTACCTGTTTGGTGACAACAGGAGCATGTTTCTCTAAGATTTCACTGAGCGTGATATCGTACAACCAGGCTAGTTCAGAGAGGGTATTAGGTCTTTGCTTACAAAGCTTACTTTCTGCTATGTCTAACTTCAATCTATGGACATCGATGGCAGAAAGCTTTCGATATGATATCTCTTTAGTAGGTAGTGGAGGTTTATAAGAATTCAGAGAACACATAACTGGAATGTGATCAGATATCAAAGAACAATGTGGCCATGGTGTCCCTAGTACAATGTCATCAGAGTGACGGCATATCATTAGGTCAAGGGTGTGACCATGTACATGTGTAGAGAAATTAACCAACTGTTTACAACAAAGAGATTCAACAAGATCTACAAAGGATTTAGTATCTGCGTTGGTAGTGTCCACATGAATATTGAAATCTCCAACGATTAATAAAGGATTGTTTGACAGTAAATGACTCTGTATGTAGTCACTGAATTCTGAAACAAACGCTGTAACTGTAACTGGGTGAATTTCTGAGTAGGGGGGTCTATAGATATTAATTACTTGTAAACGAAATGATTTACATGAAATAGAATATTCTGCAAATTCAAAAGAGTTCTTTTCACCAGCAGCAGCTTGATGGACATTGATTGTGTCTCTATAAACGAGACCAGTTCCGCCACCACGACGACCCTTTCGTGGTTGGTGAACAAAACTATATCCAGTAGGGATGAGTTCATAAAGAACTGTTGCATCATTGTCCGTCAGCCAGGTTTCTGTCATGGCAATCAAGTCTGCGTTGCTATCACATATGAAATCTTGTATCAAAGCAGTCTTGTTACAGACAGACCTAACATTCACTGAGCAGAGGTGAAAGTTTGAAGATGGATTTCCTTGTCTCTTCCATGTGATACTGTTCTTTCTTTTACCTCCCCGAGATCCTCTTCGTGTTCTCCTTCGATGAATTCCAAGTGAATGAATGATGTTGTGAACAGCCTCAGCAAGATGAATCCTTGGATGTCTCAGTTGCAGGAGTTCAGCTGGGGAATACTTAATCGCATGTTGAAGACGATGAGCAGTATGGTGTCTTGCCAAAGACGAGAGCGTATCACCGTCATCTCTGTCAGGTCCTAGATTGGGATGAACATCTCCAGCATGCAAGAGTTCTATTTGTAAAGACGCTGTACAATTTGGGTGATACGAAAAGGCTAGATATGAAGACTTGGTACTCCCCTAATCAAGGCCAGCACAAGCAGGAGCACAGCACGAAGGAAGAAGTCCGAAGATTTAATCAAACAGGAGGGGAGTCACCAGTAGGAATCGTGTGCTGCACGTAGTCAGTGTGGCCATAGTCATCAGGAGTCTGACTGAAAATATCAGCAAAATCTGCCAACGACTCTTGAACCTGGCCTTGCTCAAGTTGATGAAAGAGATGACGATGACATGTCAAAGCGAGACAGTATAGATGAAGATGACGATGAAAGTGGGGTAGAAGTAGAAGAAACGGAAGTGATGCCATAACAGTCACCCGTCGGCGCCATTACAGGTAATTTCACATTCTTGGGGTGATGAAGTCCATCACCCCCCCCCCCCCCCCCTCCTTCCCGCCTTATACGCCTAGTATGATGATATTCATAATAATCATAATTCCGTATAATTTTCTAATTTATCTATTAATAATTGTTTGCTAAATGTTTGCTTAGACCGTGCTGATAATGATGGTTTTCCTATGTTTTTCCCCCATTATTTTCTTTGATAGTGATGATTATTTTTTTTTTGTGATAACGGTGGATCATAGTACTTGCATTTAAGGACCCCATTGGAAATAAGCCATTTCGGCTTTCATGGGCTATCCTGTCATGGTACCTGGTTATGTTTGTATTGCAATATACCTGACGAATAAAATCAAATCAAATCATTGCATACTGTGATTACTCGTACTAAGAGTATTATGCGTAAATTGTTGACATCATGATCCTTTTTGAGAAGTATCATCATCTCTCCTCTCACACCTCACCTCTCTATCTCTTTATTTTTATCGCTGTCTCTCTCCCTCTCTCTCTCTCTCTCTTCTTGTCTCTTGCACACTTCCTCCCCTTTCCTTTCTCAATTCTCCATCTCTTTTTCTTACTCCCTGTCTCTGTTCTTGCCCTTCTTCCCTCTTCCTTCCCTCTCTATCTCCCTTTCCCCATCTCCCCATCTCTTTCCCGCACTCTTCTTTTATGTTCCTAGCTACACCCCTTCTTCTATTTTTCTCCAAGTCTCTCCATATCCACCTCCTTCCTTCGTATTTTGTTCCGTCTTTCTGTCTGTGCACCATCTCTCTCGCTCTCATCTCTGTTTCTGTCTAAACTCCATCACCATTCACTCCATTTACCATATATGTTCCTCCTTGTCCATCTCTCCCTCTCTCTTTCTCTCTCCCTCTCTCTGTCTCTCTGTTATCATCTTGCTCTGTCTGTCTTTTATTCTCTCCTTCCCATCAGCTCTCTCTGTATGTCTGTCTGTCTGACTGTCTCTGTCTCTCTATCTCTGTCTGTCTCTGTACTTCTCTCTTAACCATGCCCGTCTGTACCTTCGATGCCTCTCTTTGCCCTCCTTCTCTCCCTCCCACTCTCTCCACTGCCATGACTGTCCTTGTCTGTCTACATCGCTCTCTTGTCTACTCTCCCACTTCTTTCTGTCTCTGTCTTTCTATTCCCCTTCCCTCATTTCCTCCCTGTCTCTCTCCGTCTCCCCCTAATTCTTTCCCCTCCTCTTAAATCGCTGCTTTCACTCTCTCTCCCTCTCACCACCTCACTCCCCCTCACTCCCCTCCCACCCACTTCCGTATCCCATCTCCCCATCTCCCACCTTGTCTGCTTGTTTGTTTGTTTGTATGTCTGTCTGCCCCCCCCCCCGCCTCTGCATGCCTCTCTCTTTCCCTCTCTATCCATGCACCCCACCTCTTATTTCCTCCCTGTCATGCCTCTGTCTCTCCATCTCCCCCTCACTCTATTTCTCTCCCTTTCATCTAAATAGTCTGTTCTGTCTCCATTTCACTCCCTACCCCCCCCCCCCCCTCCCCCCCCTCTCTGTCCATCACTAATTTGATCCTTCCCCCTCAGCGCTCTCTCTCTTCCTTTCTCACCTTTCCGCCCATCTCCCTCTGCTATAGCTGTCTCTCTGCTTGTCTACCTGTTTCTCTCTCTGACTCTGGCTGTCTTTTGCTCTCAATCATCCCCCGTCTCTCCTTTCTTCCCTGTATTGCCTTGCCTTCTCTTCTTTTCTCTCTCCTCCTCTACTTTCTCTCCCCGCCCTTCTCGGTCACCCTCTTCCTCTCACGTCCTTTATCCCTCTTTTCTCCCCGTCTCCCCTGCCTCTGCATCCTCTTTCCGTCTTTCTCCTCCCCCTCTCTCTCTCTCGATCTGACTCTCTCTTAACCTCTCCTTTCATTTTATCCCTGTCTCTCTCCGTCTCTGCATCTTACTTCCCTTTGTCATGTCTCTAACCTCACATCTTTGTTAATTTTTAGATAATCATCTCCATTACGCGAAAACTATATACGCTATTAATTGATTTGACACTCATCAATTACAAAAAATGGGTTGGAAAACTGCAGTCAATAACAAGTATTGTGGGTAAAGATCTTTAAATTAAAAATACAATATCATCTCTCTATTCTCAAACTATACTGTATAATGTATATATTTCTAAAACAAAATACAAAATACACTTTTCCAACTAAAGATGTCAATAATTTCATGTATGAGAAGCTCATGACATGAGAAACAGATAAACGAACCGTGAAGAGAAGCACACAATCGTTACTCTAAATAATCCACTACAATATGTATCTCTGTAAGATTTGGTCTGAAATGATTAATTTTATTGTCTTTGAGTATAAAACATCAAGCACTACAAAGTTCTCAATTTACACTAGAAAAAATCAATTAAATTTCATGTTTTTATGCCCATAACTCATGGTATAACTCTTACCAAACATGCTGGTAAAGCGTCTAAACTGTGCCGCTTCTACGTTTCGCGCACAATAGCCAATGGGCCTCGATTGTGCATGAAAAACTCATGTATTTGCTGATCTGAGAGGAGTTATTAAGCTGACCATACTGGTAAATTTTGAGGTATATATAAGTAAATTTATGCATGAAAATCATGATCATATCTCTCTCAACATATTTTAATAGAAATTAGCAGGTGATTGTATTACTAGTTGAAAAACAAGATGACGTTAGGATGCACGACTCTGGGGGCAAATTATATCACCTTTTCACACTTTTTGATGTTTTGTGGAATCTACGTTACTCAAATCACAAAAATAACTCTGAATCGATCCCTCATCCTATTATTGCTCAATTTATTTATTATTGTATGATGTCTTATTCAAAAGATATGCTACTTATGGAATTTAATAAAAAATTCAAGATGGCCGCAAAAATGGCCAATTTTTAACCTCATGGGACACGATTTGGTACTGGGAACATAAAAATTCATTAACTACACACTTCAGGCATTATATAAAAATACTTGTTTAAAAAAATGTATCTCGATGGTGCACGGGAACCCCCCTTTCCGACTAGACTAAATAAACCTTTCTGGAATAGTTTATTATTTATTTATTTATTTATGTTTTATTTAAAATAGAGGGTAGGTACATTCAGTTAAAAAACTGCTTTACAAGCACGACCTCTAGGACATTAATATACACATTATTATACAACAAAACAAAACAAAAATAAACATTAACATAATTATGTGACATAATATAAAATACAAAATAACAAAGTAAACATAATTAAAATGCGAAGAATGATTACGACAGAGGAAATTATATTATAATAAATGTTTGGCCAATTGGCATCCGCGCTTAAAACAATTGATAGATTGTGGTTTGAATTGAAAAAGGAAGTTTGTTGAATAGGGTGCTTGCTTTGTATGAGAATGATCTTTTTTGAACTCAGTTTTAGGGAATGGGATGTCGAGAAGAGAATTTTGTGAATAGCGAGTACAATAGTTAAAGGTACGATGAGTAATAAGTGATTTTAGATAATTTGGGGCCATTATATTAATAATTTTGAAAACCAACAGACAGTAGTGATATTTCATTCTTTGTTCGACCGATTGCCAATTTAAGGTTGTAAGAAGGGTACATTGTGGTGTGTCATAATCCTTGTTTAAAACTAATCTTGCGTATCTATTTTGTAACTTTTGTAGTTTGGATAAATTTGTCTTTGAGCAGTTTCCCCAGGCAGTGCAACAATAGTCGATATGTGGTACAATTAATGCGAAATATAAAATTTACAAGAGTTTTATGAGGTATTAAATGTTTAATGCGGCGAATACATCCAATGGTACGGGATATTATAGTACTTATATGTTTTATATGTTCAGACCATGTCAGTTGTGAGTCAAGTATAACCAAGATATTTAATTGTTTCTACACACTGCAAATTATTACCATGTAATTTGATAGAGAGATGGTTGTTTTCCAGCTTTCTTTTTGATCCAAATGACATAACCATGGTTTTCTGTGGGTGTATATACATCTTATTAATATCGAACCATTTACATATTAAGTTGAAATCATTTTGTAAATTCTGTTGAACTTCATAGAAGTTATGAGAGTTGTTAAAAATAATAGTATCGTCCGCATAAGTGATATTTTTGCATTTATATGAATGTTTAAGTTATTGATGCGTTCATGCGTACACAGTTTGATGCGTAAGCATTCCATTACCAATCAAAATGCATCAATAAAACAATTTAATCATTCGATTTGTTAATCATTTTTTTGTAAGTTGTCTTCAGGAAATCTAACAATATTACAATATTTCGCAAGAAATCTTGTAGGGGGTGGAATCCACCCCCCCCCCCCCCCCCGACGTTTTTTCCCCAATATATTTCCCTCCACAGGGATTTTATTGATATTCATTCGCAACAATAAAACAAACATATTCAAGGTATATCACATATACAGTTAACAACAAAATTATTCATACCCCTTGGAAAATTCTATTTTTTTGCATTTTTCCTAAAAATGAATGGTTAACTGAATTTAATTGCACATCACTTGAATACATTTAGTTATCATCTGCAAATGAATGCTGTTTCTGGTTTCACCTCATTTGCATAACAATAGAAAAGGTGAATTATCCAAACTGGGTGATGTTCAAAATTATTCATACCCTTGGTGATCTATTGACTTTGTCAATCAGTATGAATCCAGTCCTTGTGATTAATGCTCGTAACACTTTCTTCACACTGTCACAATGCTTCTGGAGGTCTCTACTGAGATATCAGGCCAATACCTGGTCTCCAATGGCCCAATCTCCTTGAGGATGTTGTCCACACATGCCATCACCTGGTCTTCAAGGGATTCGATGGATTTAAAGCAGATTTTGTGTTTGCAGGTGGTGTAGTTTTAGACGTCATGAGGATAGGACTATGATATTGATATTTTCGTTAATATTCCTTACATTTTAATTACAATTCTGTATCTAAGTTGAAACAAAGCACTCTTCCTGGAGAGACTTCCCTAGAGGCATTCACTGTTGCACTGTCAAGGGAAGGTATTTCCTGATACTTTTGTTCCATTATTATTAAGAATGTTTAGGGAGGCCATGGTAGTTGTATAAAGGTTGGATGGTGCCAATTTTATCAGTTTATTCAGTTACACTGATTGACACATTTTTGATATGGACACCTGCAAGTGGGTACTCTAGTGAAGCTTAAAATACTGATCTTTATGTTCCAGTGCACTGTCAAAGTGGTAGCATTTTGTGCACTGCAGCTGGTAACATGGAGGGCATATGGTATAAATTTGGTTTACATTCATTTTGATATCAAGGATTGTAGCTTTCATACCAAAGATACAAAGAATATACCATATGAAGATTGATATACAATAACAGTCAATGTGGGATGTGTATGGTACTCAAAGGTTATATACTGTTATTCATGGTGACCTGACGTTAGAGACATGCAATGACTTTAATATCACCAACATGGCCTTCCTGAGCACTCTGATTAAGAATGGGGCCAATGAATAAAGGTGAACCCTCCCACAGACAGTGCAAAAGGGAAGGGCTCTTCAGGAATGGTGCTTTGCTTCATAAGTAGATACAGAATTTTCATTAAAATGCATGGAATAAATGACCGAAAATTTCAATATCATAGTCCTGTCATCATGAAGTCAATAACTGCATCACCTGTAGGACACGAAATCTAATGAACTCCCTGAAGGTCAGGTGAACGCATGTGTGGACACATCCTCAAGGAGATTGAGCCATTGGAGAACAGGCACTGGCCTGATACCCCAGCAGAGACCCCTCCGGAAACCTTGTGACACATTGTATTAAAATAAAGTGAATTACAAGCATTAATCACAAGGATCGGATTCATACTGATTGACAAAGTCAATAAATCACACCAAGGGTATGAATAATTTTGAACATCGCCCAGTTTGGATAACTCACCTTTTCTATTGTTATGCAAATGAGGTGAAACCGGAAACGGCATTCATTTGCAGATGATAACTAAATGTATTCAGGTGATGTGCAAGTAACTTCATTTAACCATTCATTTTTAGGAAACCATGCAAAAAACTAGAATTTTCCAAGGGGTATGAATAATTTTGTTGTTAACTGTATAATTGTAAAATCAGCACTGATTCTTATTTACTATATAAATCTATATACCTACCTATTATGCCTGTAGTCTTGACTACGGCACCCCTTCGAGAATTTAACACACATGAGTCACAATATTGTGCGCACCCCCCGTAATCCTATTGTCCCCTTTGCCACTCACGCGCGTCAACACGCTACGGCCATCTTCCTCTTTTGCGAGCAATCCCAAGTAGAAACATGTTGCTTGCAAGGTGAGGGGAAGGAGGGAGGGTCATAGGTAGGTATATAGATTTATATAGTAAATAAGAAAATCAGTGCTGATTTTACAAATTTACTGCAATAAATCATATATACCTACCTATTATGCCAGACCAGCGCCAACTCAAAGACCGGGAGGCATGTTTCGAGCAGAAGGGAATAGGATTACACCAAAGACTACAAAGAAGACACAGCGGCCTTCAAGGTGGCTGACGCAAACAAAACTTCACCTGCGGGAACATCCCTAAGGTAGCAAGAAATGAAGGAATTGGGCGAACGCCAATAAGCAGCCTTCAAAATATCAACAAGCGCCACACCTTGAAACAGAGCCCAAGAAGTGCTGACACTACGAGTATCATGAGCACGAGGCTTACTGTCGGATAAAAGAGCCTCTGAGCCAGCGGCCCTAATAGCTTCAACGATCCATCTAGAGATGGAATCAAGAGAGGCAGGAGAAAAAGGCTCTCTAGTGATCAGGAACAACTGATCATCCTTACGATAAGACTTAGTCTTATCAATATACCATTTGAGAGCCCTTACAGGACACCAAACTTTGTCCTCACGCACCGAAGAAAAGTTAGAAAGCGGACAAAGAAAAATCTCAACAGGGCCAGAGGCAGCTGTCTGATTCTTGGCAACAAAAGAAGCCCTAGGAATCAATCTAACGCCTTTTCTCTCCCAGCAAACATGACCAGGAGTAAGACAGAGAGCATGAACAGTACTGCGCCTCTGCCCAGAGGCAATAGCTACCAAAAAGAGCGTCTTAACCGTAAGATGATGAAGCGAAGCTTCACCTAACGGTTCGAAAGGAGGTTTCGCCAAGGCCTCCAGGACCTTAGGCAGACTCCAAGACGGCACTAACTTAGAAAAAGAAGGTCGTTTCAGAAAGAACGAACGAATCAAACCACTTAGTAGCGGGGAATTGGAAATCCCCGAACCATCCGAGAAACCCGAATGAATGGCCCCGATCGCCGAACGGTAGCCTCGGATAGTAGAGATAGATCTCCCTTTGTCAAATAACGAGATTAAGAAACCCGCAATTGAACCAATAGGAGCCTTAGAAGGGGTTTGATTTCTCTCTTTGCACCAAAGGAAAAAGACCGAGAGACGGGAATTGTAAATTTCCCTAGTAGAAACCCTACGACTGGACATTAAAAAGTCCGTGGCTCTATCAGAGAGACCCGACTGTCTTGCAGATTCCCTGACAGGGGCCAAGCAGTCAAATGAAGAGACTCCGGACTGTGGTGAAGAATCCCCGATAGGGGCTGTAACACCAGATCCGCTCTTAACGGGAGAACGAACGGTTGAGCCCTTAGGAGGCTCATAAGTTCTGGAAACCAATTCCTCCTGGGCCAAAAGGGAGCTATTACGAGCACCCGCGCCCGATCTTCCCTGATTTTCCGCAAGACACGCGGAATCAGTTGGAAGGGAGGAAAGGCGAATCCCTGAAGGTTCTCCCAGCTGAGGGAGAAAGCATCGAGAGCCCATGCTCCCTGATCGCGAACACAGGAGCAATACTTCGGCAGCTGGTGATTTAGCACCGACGCAAATAGATCCACTTCCAGTGGACCTAGGCAACTGCGAATGCGGCAAAATACCTCCGGATGGAGCGTCCATTCCGATGGAAGATACCTGCCCCGAGACAGAAAATCCGCAATGAGGTTTTCCCGACCGGGGATGAAAGAGGCCACGGGTGTGATTGCCATGCGACGACACCACCTCCACAGCTGAGCTGCTAGGGCATTCAGGGCAACCGAACGAGTGCCTCCCTGCCGATTGATATATGCCGCCACAGTAACATTGTCCGTGAGAATCAGAACCGAACGACTGAGAAGTCGACTTCTGAAATGGAGCAAGGTCAACAGAACTGCCATAAACTCCAGGACATTGATATGAGGAAGAGTCCCAAGATGAGACCAATCCCCCGCAACCGTGCTGCCGTTGCAGTGTCCTCCCCACCCCAACCGAGAGGCGTCCGTCGAAAATGATATCGACGGAAGAGGGGCAGAGAAGGACCTGCCTCGCGCGAGAAACACCTCGCTCGTCCAACAAGAGAGAAGAGACTTGATCCTTACTGGTACTGGAATCCAGACCAAAAGAGAGTCTTTTCCCGGCTTGAAGAACCTGAGGAGATGTCTCTGAAAGGGTCTCATGAGGAGATGTCTCTGAAAGGGTCTCATGAGGAGCCGGCAGTCCTCTAAAACATCGACTAGACTGGCTAGATAACCTAGAAACTGAAGCCACTGTCTGGCCGAGACTCTTCTGGCCAGCAAGAGCTTGCGAGCCGCAGAGACAATGGTGAGAATCCTGTCTCGACTGGGCCGAGCCAACTGATTCCTTATGTCTAACACCGCCCCCAGAAAAACTGGGCTGCGAGTGGGAACTAACTCTGACTTTTCTTAATTTATTAGGAAACCTAAGTCTTGAGTAAGATTGACGAGCAAACTAGTCTCGTCCAACAAACAATCGCGCAACTCCGCTAGGAGAAGCCAATCGTCCAGGTAGCAAAAATAGCCGAAGGCCGCATCGCCTCAGAGAGGCTGCCAGCACGGCTACAACCTGAGTAAGAACCCGAGGGACTGGGCACAGCCCCAAGGGAAGAGTGCGAAAACGATAAGTCTCTGAGAGGAAGAAAAAACCCCAGAAGATCGCGCAAAGCGCGATGAACGGGAAAGTGGAAATACGCATCTTCGAAAACGCGTAGTCCTTCCTCTTGATCAACGGGAGAATGGAGGCGAGAGTCTCCATCCGAAAATGTACTGAAGTTTTCCCGAGCGCTTGGGAATAACAAAAGTCGGAGAAAGGGAAAAAGACAGCCTGTGAGGTGACCGAGTTCCTATATCACCTCCGGGGAGCGGGGCGGACAGATCTATGAAGAATCCGTCTCGTCCGTCAAAGAGAACAAAAGTGTCCCCGGAGATGGCCTCCCAAGCGGGGAGAAAGGAACGAAGACAGCCACCAACCAATACTCTGCGACGGTACATGACCGAGGCAGCTGCAGTGGAAAACTATGACCACTGCAAACCAAACATGACGCTCAAAAGAAGCACCGCTTCAATGCGTCCAAAATCCAGCTAGAAATCCTCCGCAAGAGAAAAACGCTCGGAGGAATCCCGCTGCCTGAACCCAAGCAAAGTCGAACCCTGCGCGCGGGTTGACTAAAAGTCAGGGAAAGTTTAGAACAAAGCAATCGCTTCTACCCCACAAAGGGAGAGCAACTAAGGCTCTGCCTGCCCCAGCGATTCGGAAACCGAAGCTTGAGAGGCCGCTTCCAAAACTGGATCCGCCTGAAATGATCGTGACAAAGAATCACGAACAAAGGCCGAAACGGTCGGATTCACGCATGAACCGCCATAAGCCTCCTCACCCGACGGAGCCCCGAGGCTGCGAGACTAGGAGGCGCATGTGATCCCATCACAGACAAAGAAGAATAAACCATAAAAGGCTAATTAGTCTCGATGTCCGACCCAAAAAAGGGACAAGAGCAGGGGATGTGAATCCTGGTACAAGGGACCAACCCTGAGTCTGGGCAAAGCCCATCTCACACTGAACATCTCAGCTTGAGAGACCGGAGGGTTAGCTAAACCCGATGGGCAAGAGGCAGGCAAAGCCTTGCCTCTTTTAGCCCCTTTCCTAGGCTTCTGATTGGCCCAAAAAGAGCCTAAGTCGAAACCCGCTTTTCAGAGCGTTTATTCGGTTTCGTTCGGATCCCCGAAGC
This sequence comes from Heliocidaris erythrogramma, assembly GCA_025617745.1. Lineage (NCBI taxonomy): Eukaryota > Metazoa > Echinodermata > Echinoidea > Camarodonta > Echinometridae > Heliocidaris > Heliocidaris erythrogramma. The sequence continues at coordinate 17,032,036 of CM046861.1, forward strand.
CCTTCGGGAACACGAACCGAACCCTCCGCTGAGGGACGCTCACCTCCCTTTATGGGAGAAGTGCGCTGAGGGTATTGAACCCAAAGACGCGCACCAATTACCCATATCGGCCGAGCAAGGAGATGCAACAGCCATGGGCCGGACGCCAAGGCGCCCAGAGCAAGGGCGGACCGGGATGACCCGGCAAAGGAACGCCAACGCGAAGTCGAACCCTGCGCGCGGGTTGACTAAAATTCAGAGAGATATCTGGATAACAAAGCAATCGCTTCCACCCCACAGAGGGCGAGCGATTGAGACTCCGCCTGCCCAAGCGATTCAAAAACAAAGCTTGAGAGGCCACCTCCAAATCTGGTTCCACCCGAGTGGAAAGAGACAAAGGAACGCTAACAAAGGCCTCAGCAGGCAGAGCCCCGCATGGTTCAACGAAAGTCTCCTCGCCCAGCGGCGCCCCAAGGGCCGCGGGAATAGGAGGCACATGCGAAACCGACTCAGACAAAGACGAATCCAACACAAAAGGCTGATTAGTCTCAAAGTCAGACCCCTGAATAGGGACAGAAGTCAGGGTTGAAGTAGCCGGTACAAGGACCAACCCTGATTCTGAGCAAAAGCCCGCATCATGCTGAACATGTCAGCTTGAGAGGAGCTAGCTGGGTGAGCCAGGCCAGACGGGCAAGAGGCCGGCAAAGCCTTGCCACTTTTTGCCCTCTTCTTGGCCTTTTTCTTGGCTGGCTCGACAAGAGTCGTAGCCGAAACCCTTTTGTTAGAACGCTTAATCGGATTCGTTCGGATCTCCGAAGCCACTTCGGAAACACGAACCGATCCCTCCGCGGAGGGACGTTCACTTCCCAAAAAGGGATTGGAGCGCTCATGGCGTAAGCCTAGAGAATCGCCCAAATCACCCATATTGGCTAAGCAAGAAGATGCAGTAGCCATGGGTTGGGAGCTAAAAGCTCCCAGTGCGTGGGCAGACCGAGATGACTCGGTATGTGCCCGATGACTACTAAAGGCGTGTGAACCCGCTATTGGACCGCTCGAAAGCAGCAATAGGGGAGCACTAGTAGTCACGCACTCAGGTGAAAACACCTGTTGCTCCGAAGAGCGTCCATAATTGTTAGCTCGAGCATTCCCATCAGCTGGCACCTGAGACAGCCCAGAAAGTACTCGTTCCCCATATGGCGTTAGCACGGGGCTAGGGTTTGAGAACCCAGACCAACATGGACTAAGCCCGTGGGTTGCCCTGCAGTAGTGGGGCGCGTCTCCCCTAACGGATCAGAGCGAGTGAACGCTACCGTACGGGAAACAACCGCCCCCCCCCCCCCCCCCCTCTGGTCTCAACGACCGGGGGATTGGATTCGCTAGATATCCAAACCACTAGAATCTGACGCCACCCACCCCGAAACCACGGGCTTCGGAGTTGACAATCCCGACTCAGTTAACGCCACCCGTCCCGAAGCCGCAAGCTCCGAGACTGGCAAACTCTGCAAGGAAACACCACTAGGCAACTTACCCTTAGCCCTCCTCCCTCCCCCATGTACCGAAGTACTCGGGAGAGTTCTGGAAGGCCGAGTCGTCTTGCTAGACGACTCTTCGGAAGAAGCAGGTCTCCGTGACCTAGCTGCTTCTTCTTCCGAATTCATACCACTGCAATAAAACAGACAATAAAGTATACTTTTCAAAATAAGAAATACTTCAACTGAATGCAGTAAAATAAAAGTAAAATTTATTTGGGAGATACGCACAAAAGATTTTCACAGCCAAAAAACCGTAAGAACAAACACAGAACCCAAAGGCTCGGTGACAAACGGAACACCCGCAAACACACAGAAATATCTACGTGGGGCTGACCGTGAAAGGGAAAAATAAATGCCAAGAAAAGGATATCAAAAATCCCTTGCAATCGGCAAAAGTGACTACTAAAACACACAGTACTATAATCTAAGCGAATATAGGTACCTAAAAGTGCTTTAAATGTGCGAAAAAGCGCACCTAAAGGATACTATACGACCTGATTTCAGGAGCGCTGTGACTATACGTCCTATCTCGTCGGGGGCGAGCAAGAAAGAGGAAGATGGCCGTAGCGTGTTGACGCGCGTGAGTGGCGAAGGGGACAATAGGATTACGGGGGGTGCGCACAATATTGTGACTCATGTGTGTTAAATTCTCGAAGGGGTCCCGTAGTCAAGACTACAGGCATAATAGGTAGGTATATATGATTTATTGCAGTAAATTGTAAATACATAATAAAATAATAATTCAAAGTCATTCAAAATACAAATGTTTCTTGAACTGGCGGGTTCACAGAAGACAATCATATATTCAATAGTGTATTCATGGAATCCATGAAGATAACCGAAACAATACAAACACATTCATGTATCATCTTTTGATTATCGGGGTATACAAATACTCATTTCTGACCACTGCTAGTTATTTGGAAAATACAGCACCAGTCGGCACCTCCGATCACCTGTTCGCACCATTCAGCTTGGAACAAAAAAAAATTCCAGCCGGACAGCGCGAACATGATCACAAAGAAAACCAAACGGCGGTGTATATCTGAAATAGTCGCCACCTTAACGATGCATCGTCATGTAAACAAATTCCTGAATTGAAACCATTTTTTTTTGGTGCAAATTTATCATTTCTACAATTCGAATCTGCAATGAAGTTTTCATTTTTGAAATAATTTATAAGCGAAACTTTAATATTATCAAAATCGGGCCGTTGTTTCTTTTTGCATGTATATATACCATCTGTCGCACCACTATCGGCATACAATTCAATGCATAATTATTTGAACCTCTTAAACCAAATAATTTATCTTGTAGTGAGAATATAATACTATTTCCGGTTCCAGTGTATATCCAGTGTTCCAACCTATCCCAAATATGTTTAACATGTGTACATTCACATAGCAGATGCATAACTGTTTCAGTTTGTTCATTACATTTACATTCTTTCCTTGGGACTAAATTCATTTTAAACAGTAAATCATTCGTATATAATATACATTGCAATATCTTAAACTGGAACTATCGTAAGCCCACGTCCATCGTACAATTAAACGCGATAGAACAATACGTTTCCCAGTTCTTGTCATTCTAGTCCAAAATACAATTCCATTTAAAAAAGCTTTTACATTCTACTTTCCTTTTCTTCAACAGAATTGCATAAATGTGTGCGCATGATTTAATACGTTTCATAACAAGGGAAAAGGGGTTGTTGCACCCTGTTAAAGTAGTACATTTGTATCCTTGTCTAATTGCATCATATAATCCACGATAGAAAAAGAAAATTTATTTGAATATTATACTTTTCTTGGAGGTCTTTCAGATAGGGAAAATCACCATTTGACTCTAAAATATCATTGACAAAACGGACTCCCTTTTTACACAATGTTTTGTTATAAATTGAGGTATTACCTATTTTAATGTAATCATTATTCCATAAGGTTGGCAAGAAATGGTATCATAGTGCATATGGATAAGCGTGTACTGTAAGCCGTGAACATTTCTTTCCAAAAAGGGTTCTCTGTTTTACTTGCCAGTTCTCGAAAATAATTATTTCCCATATACAATTTCAAGTCTTGTAGTCTTTTTTCTACTTGTTTGACTTTTTTCTTTCGAATCTCACGAGACCAAATTCGCAATGTCCGGGCATGCGGTTCCGAAGTTACTCAACATTTCGTACCTGCACGTCAGACCAAAAATTGCTCCAAAACGTGATTTCATCTATAATTTCAATACAAACTTTGTTTTCAGCCAAAATTTAGAAATCTGTGAATATCTATACATTTGCTAACTAAAATTAATTTATTTTATGCTGTTTATGTTCGCGGAAGCTATACAAAATGCAGTTGTTTTTTTTGACAAAAAATGAGCATCGTTAACGTGATGCAGAATACACATTTTAGCGTTGTTTTTAACAGTTGAAAGTAATTGAATAACCACAAAGGTTAGACACAGAGGTGTATGTAGATGTACACTGTTGGTCATAATGGTAGCATAATTTTGTTTCTACCTTTCGTACACTATTGACAACAATACGAGTCATTTTTTTTACAAAATAAAGCTTATATCTTCACCGATTTCATTGATAAATCTGTTCTCAACATATGAAATAAAAAATATAAGACAAAAATTAATTCATGCAAACTTTATACACTGGTTTAAACCACTTTTGACAAACACAATCATCCAGACCTTGGATTCCTTGAAAAAAATGTATCGTTTTTGGTAAATGTTTAACCATGATAAATTTATCGTGAAAAATAAAATCTTGGGATCTTTCGATGATTGAAGGGAAGTGTTCCTCTTTTTAATCTTGTTGGGTCACTTAGTACCTGGTATGGCCACCTCTGGCACGCACCAGTGCCTCCACACGCCGTGGCATACTGTCCACAAGTTTGTTGATGGTGTTCAAGGGCAGTGCATCCCACTCTTCGGTCAGTGCCTGGGCTAACTCCTGCACATTTTGAGGATGATTGTTTCTCTCACCGATGGCACGGCCCAATGCATCCCAGGCGTGCTCAATGGGGGTTCATGTCGGGGGAACAGGCAGGCCAAGGCATCTGCTGCACGTCCTCTGCGTCAAGGAATTCCCTCACCAGACGTGCCCTATGTGATCGAGCGTTGTCGTCTTGGAGCTGAAAGTTATTGCCATATACTCTTCTCGCGTATGGAAGACAATGGCGTTCCAGGATATCGCGGTACACGACGGCGTTGACGTTTCCTTCAGGTGCAGCCAATGGCGTTTTTCCGCCATAATGTATTCCGGCCCATACCATCACTGAGCCTCCACCTGCTTGATTGGTTTCCTGGACACAGTCATTACGGAGGTTCTCGCCCCACAGTCGTCGAACCCTCTGCCTCCCATCGGTGCGGTCAAGGATGTACCGGCTTTCATCAGTGAAGATTACATGGCGCCAGTGACCAAGCTGCCATCTCCTGTGCCTCCTAGCCCACTGGAGTCGAGCAACCCGGTGGCGAACAGTGAGATGTAGCCATGTTGGCCATGTAGCCATGTTGGACAAGTCTCCTGTTTAAGGTTTCCGTGAAACGTTCACTCCTAAGTGCCTCCTCCACAAGTGGCAAAGACGACTCGCTGGCATTATCCGGTTCCTACGGCACATGTTCAGCAGTTGACGGTCATCCCGTGCGGATGTTCTTCGTGGTCGACCTGTAGATCTCTCTGGACTCAAAGTACCCGCCTCTCGATGTCTTCGGAGCATGCGGCACACACAACTCTGCGATAGTCCAAGAATATCTGCAATCTGGGCCTGTGTCCGTCCATTCCGTCGGAGTGCAAGGACCTCTGACGAATTGCAAGTGCCGTTGGGCGAGGCATAGTGTAAGGAATCAATGTACCAAATTTGAAAACGGGCTGTTAACACACGTAGGCTTTCTGCACGAAATGGACAGCAAAACAACAGCAGAAAGGAGGATCTGCCTTTCATAGCACCAAACAATAAGATAGGCCACGTTATGGAATGTTTCACTTGACCGACTTTTACCTCGACAATACAAAATCATTATGTAATCAATGAACCTGGTCAATATTATCTATTTAGGCTTTTAAATATGATTAAATCAACGGATGACTATGAAAATACGAATTATGCTAACATTCTGACCAACAGTGTATATTATATATATCATGTTTTGTCTCGTTTAAAAAAAGGGAGAAAAAGAAACTGACCAGGTTTGACCCCCAAACGATCCTCTATAGTCTACAATGAAGAATGCAGAATACTGCAAAATCTTAACTTTTGATTTCTTTCCAAGTATTGTTAATAATATCCCACAGAAGGGAACATTGCAGTTATAGAACTCCATATATTAATAGACACTTTTATTTTAGAAGGGTCAGGAGTATCATATACGCATGTGTGTATATTGATAAGTCTATAACCTATATCAAAGTCGTATCATATGGAAAATAAGTCTTTTCCATGTACCATGTTTGTCTTGAAAACTTTTTTTATTTTCTTTGAGTATTTTTATTTTTCATTTTTATTATTATTTTTATGATGATAATAATAACAGCACCAATGGACCGCTATTCATAACGTGTAATTTCCTATACCTGTACGGTCGCTATTCATAAAGCGAAAAGAGGGTCACTTTTCATAAGGACCATTATTCATAAGGATTGCTATTCATAATCGGGGGAGGAGGGTCGCTATTCATAATCGGAAAAGAGGGTCGCTATTCATATTCGGAGAAGAGGGTCGCCAGTCATAATCGGGGAGGAGGGTCGCTATTCATAATCAAATAAAAGGGTCGCCATTCGATCATAATCGGAAAAGAGGGTCGCTATTCTTAATCGGAGAAGAGGGTCGCTATTCATAATCGGGAGAAGAGGGTCACTATTCAAAATTGGAGAAGAGGGTAGCTATTCATAATTGAAGAAGAAGGTCGCTATTCATAGTCAAAGTGGGTCGCTATTCGCGATTACGAAAAGCGACCCATTTCTCTGATTATGAATAGGGACCTTCTTCTCCGATTATGAATAGCGACCCTCTTCTTCGATTATGAATAGCAACCCTTTTGAATATTGACTTTTATGAATAGCGACCCTTATAAATATCGACCTTTATGAATAGCGACCCTCTTTCCGTATTATGAATAGCGATCCTTATGTCTTATTATGATTGGCGCTCCTTATGAATAATTACCCTTATGAATAACGACCCTTGTGTCTTAATATGAATAGCGGTCATTATGACTAGCGTGCGGACCCCGTTTGGAAGCATGCATTCGATTGTGAGTATGTGCTGAGCTGGGGGAAGTTACATTATTCCACTGTCTATTGAAGAATGTTTGTGTAGCTGACTGATGATTGACAGATGATGTCATTGCAGGAATGAGATCTGGAGCATTTAGGGTGGAGCTATGGAGGTTGGGAAAAATATTTCAAAAATACATTTAAACATCTATGAAACATAACGATGTTGGAATAACAGAATATTAGTTGTATGCATCCGTACACATCAAAAGGAACAAACTTGCATTTGGGTTGCGTTTGAGTTGCAGTGTCCTTTAAAGTTGGTATTTACATTCAAACGCAAATTCAAAATATCCCTCTTAAATACTTTCGCAATCCATCTTATGGCTCCCTATACTGTGTTCCTCGTCTCCCCCATTCTATTTCTTAAAAATGTTTTAAGATAATCTATCATATACATGTTATAATATGAAACACTGTGGGTTTTTTTATTCTCAAGGGAATCTACAATATTACAAGCCTAGCTTCTTCCTAGATTCCCCCATATTTCACGACAAACTAGTTTGTCTTGTCCCACCTTTAAATGATGGAAATATTGATCTGTGTCTTTTTATGTTTAATTTTTTCTTCTTTTTTTTTTGAAAGTATTGAAGATGTTTTCCTATATTATTGTAATAATACAGCAGTCATTGTTTATGTTCCAATATATGATTTGAAATACGAAATAAACTGAAACTAAAACTGAATATTTATTTCAGAAAAGAAATAACATTAAAATGTTATTGTGTATTTCTGACAATTAGAACATGGACCTACAATTTCCTGCTTGAATGAAAGTAGACCTTTCATGGAAAATTGGCTTGGATTGTTGAATAATGATTCCACATTTCCAGGAAGGATCTACTTTCATCCAACCAGGGAAATTGTAGGTCCCTTTTCTGATTGTAAGTAATACACAATAATATTTTATTGGTTTTTCTCAATTATATATCACGTATATTTCATGTAAATACCAAATTAATCATGAATTATGAATTATGCTTGAACAACTGAAAGTATATTTCTTACAGTTACAACATGCCTTTTCAAACATTTTGAATGGGGGAGGGGGTAAAATAATAAAAGAAATTCACAGTTGTAGAGATCTTGATCAAACAGGCCCATTTTTGCAAAGAGGCGCTTAAAGCTTTTCACTGAATATCAACACTTCAATTTCTATTTTTTAAAGCGAGCAAAATTTTTAAAAACGTTTTATAAAGAAAAGGTACAGGAGTTACATAATTATTTGGGAATTAACCTCCCTGCCCAAATATGTGGATATTCTGGCTCCTCGCTCCCGAATATGAAGTGGTGGTTGCCCGAATATCGGAACTTTGAAAATCCTCGGGGAGGGGGGCTGCAGCCCATTGCCGAAGGGGGACGCCTTTTGCCCGAATATTAACTTTCCAGTGTTTTTGAGAGTGAGCAAAACAATCAGCCAGTTTTTTCCTTCTTTTTCTTTCCGTCCCTTTTCCTTTCCTTCTATTCTTTCTGTTTTGTTTTTCTTTCCTTTCCCTTTGCTTTTTTCTTTTCCTTTTTCTTCTCCTTTCTCTTTTCTCCTTTGTCCTTTCCTCTTCCCTCTCCCTTCCCCCCTCCTTTTTTTAATTTGCCAACAATTTTGAATGGGGGGATGACGCTCCACACCCACGCTAGCGACGCCCCTGCCTAAAACCATGTCTTTTCTTCTTGGTCTCTAATGATGCAATATAAAAAGCAGGATATATATAAATAGCGCCCTGGTGAACTGAACTTGATTGTTTGACGATATTAATTTCATTATGCAAGCTTTACCCGCAGCGTTTTAAATGGCAATCATTGAATCTCTTTTGTATTACCCCCCCCCCCCCCCCCTTTAGAAAGTGAAACTTGACACAATACTTCCTGATTGTTGCTCTCTCTTTCTCGTTGCTTTATAACATGTCTAATGATACAGTATAAAGACCAGGAAGCATTTAAAGCCACGCTACAACAATCACATATTTTGTTTGACATTTTTCTTTCTTCCTGCAAGTTAACTCCAAACATTTTCAAAAGAGCAATACAAATTGCAGTTGCAGCTTTCCTATAAAGTGCTTAAGTGCATGGAGTTCATGACGATTACTGATCGCCCACCCCTAGGAATCACACTTTTTAGACTTCACATAAAATCAATAGATCTATTGCTCATTTGTCTTTGGGTTTTTTTTTAATAATATCATTTTGTTTTAATGCGGAAGGAAAATCTAAAATCCTTAAAATAAAATCTTCTTTTTTTCATGCATGTATAGGCCTGCGAGAAGGTACGAGCCTGTCTAGCACACGACATAACTCGGCGAAAATATCACGTGACCAGGTGACCTGGAACATCCAATGAATAAAAGCCTCGAGTTCTAGCCCAGCGACTGCTGTCTCATTTTGATGTGACGGCTCACATATTCCCCAGCTCTCTGCTCATGACAGAGAAGAATTTTTCAGTCTTGGTTCAACTGTTCAATGAACATGATGGAGGTGATGCGCAGACAAGTACCACTGCTTCTTGCAACAGCTACCGTTCTGTTGGCTTTCACCAGCGGGGCCGATGCGGGATTTTGCCCAACATTTTGGACTGCTTTTGGGTCAAATTGCTACAGGTAAAAACTCGCCAAAATTTGGAACTTCTTTAAGTCTAACCATCTCCAATCTAAATATTTTCAAAGGGATTTATATGTTTGTTTTTGTTCATGATTATCGTATCTAAAGATATTTATATCTCTTTTTCAGGTGATAAATTGGACGACAGTTGAACGAGGTTTTTGTTCTGTTTAGTTTAGTTTTGTTGTAGTTTTTACACTAGATAACATTTTGCGCTTCGTAGTATACTGTTAATGCCCTACCATGCCTACTGGGAAGTTTTCATTATCTAGTGCTTGTATATAAACACACAAGTGAATTTCTGCCTTCAATATTTTTAAAGTTAAGTATATACATATACACTATACAGTGCGTCCAAAAAAAGTTAACCATCAGAAAAAGTCTCCCCAAATAAATACTTCAAAATATTTGAAGCAAATTTTCATACCTGTGGATAGCTTTTTCGGATCTTTTCTATTACATGATACCTAAAGATCTGACGATATGTTACGCTCGAGTGAGCAAAGACTACTTTTGTGAAAAGGTGCAAAATCCAGACTTTTTTTTGTATTATTATTTGTGTTTTTATTAGGAAATCAACAGAAATCACAACAAATACAAGTGATTTACATCATTAAAGACAAAATCATTCAGCAAAAAAAAAAAATCCAGACTTGACAAGAATTGGTATTTCTTCTGGCTGGTATCAGCAAAGCTGAGTGTCCTGAAAAGGCTTATGAATTCATATTTGATTAATAATACACAATTTATCAAAGAAGAGGTTATGTTCTCTGTATGTCCTTGCGTATCTCTTCAATATGTTCATGTTTCAGTGAGCAATTAACTGCTTTATTGAGTGTTTCGAAATATTAGTTTGGACAAGGTTTTAATTTAAACTGTTTTTCTCAGACAACCATAAAGTTTTGATGGGATATGTCAAGACTTACACAAAACAAAGCCTATTCTTTCATAAATTGCATTTTAATGATCAGAATATAAAAGTTTCTAAGCCTTTTCAAAACTCTAATCTTTGCTGATACCAGACAGAACCAATACAAAGTTTTGTCAACCATATATTTTGTACCATTTCACAATAATGGCTTTTGCTCACTCAAGCTTAACATATCGTTAGATGTTTTTGGTGTCATTTGATAGGAGGGACCCTAAGCTATCAATAGGTATGAAAATGTAATCAACATATTTTGAAATGTTCATTTGGGGAGACTTTTTCCAACTGTCAACTTTTTATGGTTTTCAAATTTGTTAACTACTACTAATAATTCTTGTGAAGTCTGGATTTTGCACCCTTTCTCAAAAGAACACTACAATGGTGTATTACATAATCCAAACCTGATTTCTATGGGAAGTACAATAGGCCTTTGAATTTGCCCTCGAGTTTATTTTTCGAAAGTAGTTCTTATCGTGTTAAAGTCGCTTTTGCTCACTCGAGCTCAAAATATTGCCACATATTTTGGTGACATTTGATAGAAGAGACCGTAATCTATCGACAGGTATGAAAGTTTCCTACAAGTATTTAGAAATATTCATTTTGGGAGAATTTTTCCAACTGTTAACTTTTGGGGGGACGCCCTGTACAATAGAGCTTATCGACAGAGCTTGAAAACTTTCCATTTTTTCTCAAAAAAGTAAACTTTGAATTCTACTGTTTTTACAGCACTTCAAAGTCTAAACAAAATGTCATGCCCTTTACGCATTATTTGCTATAATACTTAATTATCTATTTGGCGAATTTCCGGAGGACAGTCCCCCAATAAAAAATTCTGGGGTCGTGCCCCCTCATCCCACGAATCACTGCCCTTGTGTATTCCTCGTGAATACCTTTAGGTATACTACGTTGCAGATACAGATGTGGTGAATGATTGTCCCATGTCCCATGATTGTATTCATAGGCTTTTCGAGAACAATAAAATTACCCAAATAAAATCAAATCAGTTTCATAGGTTCAGAAACAGGTCAATCATAAAATGATTTAAAGGGCCCCTGCCATCAAAATGCAAGTTGATACATGTTCGTGTGTAGCGTGTGCTGAGCTGGGGGACCACTGTCTATTGTATTGTAGAATAGTGGTATGTAATTCCTCCAGCTCAGCACACGCTCATAATAGAATTGCATGCTTTCATACAATACCTCCTCATTGCCTTTGTTTTCCTGCTGATGCTACAGCATATCTGACATAGCAACTCATATGTTGGTATTGTATGTTGTATTGTAACAGGTGTTAGCTTTGACAAAGTTAAATGCCAAATTCACTTGCAAAATCGCTCTTAGCTCACTGATGATTGACAGATGATGTCACAGGGGGCAAGTGGTCTGGAGGATATTTGTTTTAAGTGGGTGGGGCTTAGCAGGTTGTACAAACTTATTTTCAAAAAATATCCAAAAATCTATGAAACATATTTAGAAGTTGAAATATCAAAATATGAAATGTATGTAGTTATCAACTTGCATTTTGATGGCAGGAGCCATATTATTTTCTAGAACAAGTCAACAACTTGAGAATAAGCTTTTATATAAATAATTCACTTTGACGGGTGCAGTAGTAAATATGAAGGTTGCTTGCAGCTTGTAGTAGCAATAGGGAAATAAACGATGCCCTTTTTTTTCCTGGTAGGGCTTAGCGTAGATTGCAAAAGATGCAACTACAACAACCTAGACACCTCATCATGTTCTTAACAAACGAAACTAATAGAAAAACATATTGCAGGATTTTACTTCGGATCCGCCCCTTTAGTTGTACGTCATAATATATTCAGGCGACTATTGCTCAGCGGTCAATATCCTACACTTAACCGAATTCCCAACCCTGGACCAAACACTACCCGTCCTAGATTATTTGGCCCTAAATCTAAACTTAACCTAAAACCCAATTAAATCCCTAACCGTAACCCTGTATCTATGACGAAATAAAGCCCAGTACACTCTGAGAATAGATAAATGTTACTCTCATTTTAGACATGTTAGACAGACATCTGCTGTTTTCATCGCATGGTGCAAAAATAGCGGCCTAATGATGACGAACCTTGTGGTAAACAAATACTCTCTCTAACTCCTTTTCTTTCAAAACAAGTATCACGTGAGTGGAATATCAATGCCAAATTCATTTTGTTTATGCAGGTATAAACAACTATATATGAGTATTCTGGAATAGTTCATACATACACAGTTTGATGTTGCGTGAGCATCCCATGTCCAATCAAATGCATACATAAAACAATGTTATCATTCGATTTGTTGATCATTTTTTTGTAAGATATCTTCACGAAATCTATCAATATCGCAATATTTCGCAAAAAATCCTTTATTAATGCCGATCATCTGAATTTCACCCCCCCCCCCCCCCCACTAATTTTGCTTTCCTTTAAATCCGGACTGCCTCTTTAACCAAAATTACTTTTCCACCTTTTTAAACGAGGAAATATGTTGCGTTCGGAATAGAAATTAAGGCATTATACTGATTTAGAAAAAATGGCTCTTGGCCCTTTGACCCGGGTTCGAGTCCCGGCGGAGACAGTTTTTGCAATCTCTGCAGTTATTTCCACAAAAAGGGAAGGCAATAACGAGAACATATATAAGGATAAAAAAATATCAGGTCTGCTTCGGAATAATGTAAATGAATAATGTAAATGTAGAGATGTGTAGTCAACAAGTAAATAGAAATTCCGTTAAACTCAGAAGTTTTCAAATTATCATTTCCTTATGAAGTTTGAAAACCTCTGAGTTTAACGGAATTTTATTTTACTCATATATATATATATATTTATATATATATAAAACCCGAGTGACGAAAATTATCATTTCATTTTGTAAAGCGATCAGTGGCGTAGCTACAGTGGCACGGGGGCTTCCCCCTTCCTTACATCATGCCCATCAAAAAGGAAAGAAATGAGAAAGAGAAAACGGGAAACTGTGATGAATAAGAGGGTACGACCTTTTCTCCACTCCCTCATTCATCGATTAAGACCGTTGCCCCCCCCCCCCCCCCCCCCCGGTCATGATGCCACTGCCCCCTCCATGTCTATACTTACGTTACACCACTGAACGCAATATTCTATTCCCAAGCTCTCTGCTCAGTCATGACAGAGAAGAATTTTTCAGTCTTGGTTCAACTGTTCAGTGAACATGATGGAGTTGATACGTAGACAATTAAGTACCACTGTTTCTTGCAGCAGCTACCGTTCTGCTGGCTTTCACCAGCGGGGCCGATGCGGGATGTTATCATGTTGCCCAACATTTTGGACTCCTTTAGGGTCAGATTGCTACAGGTAAAAACTCGCCAAAACTTGGAACTTCTTTAGGTTTAACCATCTCCTGCCAATCTAAATATTTTCAAAGGGATTTATGTTTGTTTTCGTTGATAATTATCGTATTTAAAGATATTTAAGGTAATAAATTGGACGACAGTTTTTTTAGGTTAAAGGCCAAGTCCACCCTAACAAAAAGTTGATTTGAATAAATAGAGAAAAGTTTCGCTTAAATTTGCAAAACAGTTGTATACACATCCTGCTCAGTATGGAAATGAGGGAACCAGTGACGTTACCCACTCACTATTTCTGTTGTATTTTATTACATGAAATACGAAATGTTTTAATTTTTCCTTGTTATAATGTGAAACAAGGTTTGATTCCTCGCTGAACATGTGTAATTGCCATTGTTGCAACCTATACACAGTTCAATGAGAGCTTCCTAATTGTGAAATCTGCAGAAATTTAAATACTCTATATTTCACATAATAAAATAACAAAAGAAATAGTGAGTGGGTGACGTCACTGTCATTTCCATACTGAGCAGGATGTGCATATAAATGTTTTGCGAAATTAAGCGAAATTTTAAGTTACCATAACTTTCTTATTTTACATCCTATTTTGATGAAATTTTCAGTGTTATGCTTGTTGGATTTTTCTCTGTTTATTCAAATCAAATTTTTGTTAGGGTGTACTTGGCCTTTAAGTAATGAACAAATGCTGACAAAAAAATGCGGTTTTCTTACATAATTTATAGTCTATTTACTTCACTGATTATCTCAACAGAAAAAAGGCAAAATAATGTTCGGATGTATATTAATTTGATTCAATTAGATATGGCTATAATGAAAGTACATGTGTGTATATTTCTCCATAGACAACCCAACCACCAGAATAGCTTGTTCCATGTAAACAATCATATTCATAATTATGTCTTTAAAATTTATTATTACATTTAAATGGTTAAAAAAAAATCTTCAAGTGAATATTTGATAATCACATGACTTTCTTGAACTATATGTAGGCCACATGTATGCTCTATTGATTTGGGTATTTAACGAGCTTTGAAACGTTAATAGGTTAATAATAAAAATTCTCAGTTAAACCTCCATTCACACGATTCAGCGAATTAGATGATGCGTGTTCTCGTCCCGGGGGGGGGGGGGTTATCCATTGGTCAAATTTACACCCTATTCAATCATTTTTCACGTGATTTCTTGAAAATTGTACCCCCTAAACATGTATAACCCGTAAAACATACCCCTCAACAAGGTCTGCCTCAATTAAACCTCTAAAAAGTCAAGGTTTAACCACCTTACACATTTTACCATTAACAAGGTCTACCTCAATTTAAATTAGGCCTCTCAAACGTACCTGTCAATAGCAAGTATTTCTGATATCAAAAATAGCAATTTATACAGCATGTGACAACACCAAGTTATTTCTCCATTGGATATTTCTCTTTCGATGCTTATTTAGAAATTTATTTAGAAAAAAGAAATATGAACACGATTAAAACATATATGTAATCTCGTTCCTGATTAAAGAGAAAGAGTTCTGTAGCACTGTAAGCTAGCTGTGCATACACAACGCGATATCTATCGCACAAAATGCCCTGCGAAATCCAGACAACTTAGAGGGAAAAGATACCCTGAACGCTTATTGAAAGACTACACAAACATACCCTTTTTTCCAATTTTGGGGCGTTTTTGTCATCCTAAACGTGGCACCCCCCCCCCCCCCCCAAAAAAAAAAAAAAAAAAATTGCTGTCGGGCAAATGCGCCACTTTTGCAGGGGGTTGCTAGGACACTTTAAATGGGGGTGTGACACCCAGATTTGCCCACAACTTTTTAGGGTTGACACCTCAATTTCCGACAAAAATGCTGCACACTAGTCTCCCCCTCCATGCACTAATGAACAATAAAAGAAAATCGCAGGTGTAGAGGTCTAGATCATACGGCCCATTTTCGCAAGCGGGTGGGGGCTGACGCCTTTTGCCCGAATATCTAAGTTTTTAATTTCTTGATTTTTGGTATCGAGCAAAGCGAGCGAGAAAAAAAAACTTTTCGTAGCGAAAATGTACAGAACTTGCATAATATTATTATCCAGGAACCACAGCCAAAGAGTTTAAATACGAAGAGTGCTCAGTCCCGAATTAAAGCACGCGTATATATTGTGGTACATGTCGATCGGCCCAGAGGTAAAGCTTATAGTCTTAATCAAGATGTTTGTATTTTTTATTTTCTTTATTTTTTCTTCTTTTTCTGGACATCGCTTTGGTAAAGCCGTAACTAAAGGGCATAATCTTGATATTGTCCCTTCAAATACAAACTTATGCCCCAAAACAGATAGGAATCAACTCTAACTGCACCAAGGAGGAGAGGGAGAGAGTTGGGGGGGGGGGGGGCTAGGACTAGATGTTTGTATATTTGTTAAAGTTATTTGCTCTGAAATTTCTATTAATATTTATGTGATGGGGTCCAAACTGATATTAAGCTCTATATGAGCATACACTGCGATATCTGACGGGAATGTGGAGAAAAGTTATTTAAAAAAAAATGAAATGCAATCTTATTTTTCTAAACACAACACAAAAAGTAAGTTCCCCCTAAAGCAAAATGGCGTATAAACATTTTAATGAAAAGGTTTTAAGCAAAATAACTTGGCAGGAGTGTTTCTACACTTATTGACTAACTTCCGTGTGAAAATGAGATTACGGTAAGTTATTTGTAATATTCTGCTGTAGAAATTTGCGACGACAGGCGAAGAAAACAGTATAGGGGCTTGCTCCGAAGCCATCACCAACGCAATAGGGCCTATACCGATTGTACCAAAAGGGGGGAAAATGGCCTCCGTGTTTTGAATTGAATTAGCCTAAGAAGTAACCAACAATATCAGCTGATGATATAATTTATTTATTACCAGTCCTATTCTGTCTTTGTAGGAATACCCCATTACTTTTTCCCCAGCTCTCTTTCTCTCTCTCTCTCTCTCTCTCTCTCCTCCCCCTCTCATTTTTTCTCATACTCTCTTATTCTCTCTTACAACCGATCTGTAAAAAATGACTCCAATAGAATTGAGGAAAAAATAATGATCTCTTATTGCTTTTTTCCCCCAATCTTTCAATTTAATGAGATCGACCACCAACATTATGCAGTCCTATTCTTCACATCCATGACAGAATAGCAGGGGCGGATCAAGGGGGGCGAATCGGCAGCGGCCCCCTTTTTGAAAGTCAAGTTGGCATACGGGCTCTTGCATAAAATGTTGAAAAACCCGGATCGAGCACCAAATTTAGTGTGGGAGCCCACGAGACTGAGACTGATATTGATATTTTACATTTATTTTACATTTATATTTTACACTGATATTTTACATTTATTTTTTTTTAAATTTCTTTTAAACATCGTCCACCGGCTAATGACATCTTTGACCGTAAGCATCGATTGCGCTGTAGACCTCTGCTCCTCTTCCTATCTATTCTTCTCCTTTCCTCTTCTCCCACTATACTGTTCTGTTCCGACGCTGCCTGTCTTGTTCTCTTCTGCATCCTGTATGTGTTTTGTTTTACTGTTGCGTGTCGCGTTACTTTCTTTTTTTTTTCTTTTTTTTTATTCCCGTAGTCTGTCACACTTCATAATTATTTATTTGAGTGACCCACAAACTACAAGCTTGTCTTTTTAGTGGGTCTCTCTTTTCCTTCATATGTTATTTTCCATTGTATTTTGAACATTCTAAACGAAATTTGTTGTACTTTTTGTGTACTTTGTAATTGATATAATGAATGTTCTGCATTATTTGTAAGTGTTATTGTTGGAAATAAAAAGATTTGAATTGAATTAAATTTGAATTGAGGCTAACAATGTCGTTCTATTAACCCTCCAAGAAAACTTGTAAACATGCCCACCCCGCACGACTGACGTGACAGTCCGTCCAGGCATGGATCAGTGGCGGATTTAGGGGGCATTATTTTAAATTGTATACCCCCTTTTAGAACTGATAACTTTTTTTTTTTTTGCTTGTAAGAGAATTTTGGAGGAAAACTGGAGGCGAAATAACATCTGATACCCCACCCCCCTCCACTGAGCAACTTTCGGAGGGCTGGCGAGAAGAAAAATTATTAAACCACTCACCCAAATCCCCCCCCCCCCCACCCCCTCCCCCACTGAGCAACTTTTGGAGGGCTGGCGAAAATCCCCCCAAATGGGCTGGTGAGAAGAAAAAATACCAATTTCCCTTCAAGCAGTTCCCCAAATGTGGCAACCTGCATTAATTTTTTGCCCCCACCCTTTTACTACATCCTGCACTCGCCCTTGTCATAAAATGTCAGTGTCAGACTCATATCCATATCAGGGTTCAGAAGCCCCCTCCCACTACATTGCCGGTTTCTCGGGGTTCTCGGTGCCAAAGACAAGTAAACGACGAACAGCAAGCAAAAAACCTTGATGAGCCAAGTTTTGGCAAACTGACATATACATGTAGTTCCATCGGCAACGCCACCACCTCGATCGGGATCGCAGAGGGGTAGACCGAGCGTAGATAGTGCTAGACACCTATCATGATACATGCACCTATTCCGCTCAGCTATTCCATTCTGCTTGCATGATCTAACATCAGCCATTAGGCTCTGCGTAATGCGGTGATAGAACATTGATTATACGAATTTATGAATTTAACACATAGAATTTCTCCTCTGGTTCATTAGAAATATAATAGTGAACTGGAATTTAGTTAGAGTTTCTTCTAACCGGCTAGGCTGGGCGGGGTCATCCCTATAGCTAGAAGGTCCGATAGACCGACACCCAATAGATAGAAGGTTCGATAGACCGAATGTACGAGAGGGTCCAGTAGACAGAAGGTTCTATAGACCGAATCGGCAGGAGGGTCCAATATTCCGAAGGTTCTATTGATCGAATGACCAACGGGTCCGATAGTCAGAAGGTCCGATAAAATAAAATAGATAATCCGATTATACATACATTTCTCAAGAATTTTTTAAAATACAGGAAAGAGGGAAATGGATCGATAATTTGAATTCGAGTTTGGCTGACCTTTTTTAATTATAGGAATAACCTTTGCAACTTTCATCTTGTCAGGAAAAACACCATTCATAATAGATGAATTAAATATTGCAAATAGGGGTTTGCATATCAAATGAATGTTTTTACTACATATATATAAACATCATCATATCCTGGACTGGTACCATTTCTCATATTGGATACAATATTTATGATTTCACTTTCATTTATAGGTTTGCAAAAAAAGTTGAGTTGTTTTCAATGTGAGCAGTTGGAGAAAAATTAGACTGAGATGCATTGGAAAATTCTGATAGCATGTTAGGTGCAACATTTACAAAATAATCATTGAATCTTTTGGTAACAGCTTCATCAGACATAGTCATGCCATCTTCTTTGAAATCAGGAAGCTTAGTTGTTGTTTTTTATTCTTTCATAATAAATGTCCATGTCCCTGGCATATTTCCATTTGCATCTTTGAACCTCTGATTATAGTAAGTCTTCTTTGCTTCCCGAATTTTGTGACAAGATTGTGAATTATACCCATATTTATAGTCTTTTATTGCACAGTTTTCTGAGGTAAGAGTACCATGGTTTCTTATTTTTACGTTTAAGGGTAATAGGAAAAGATTCATTGTACAAATTCATGAGTATTGAAATGAATAATCCCTAGATACGCCACTGGCTTCGCTCCCTTGCCGGTCAACCACCCCCCCCCCCCCCCAAGTTTCAGTTTCAGTTTCAGTTTAATATTTCCATTTTCGGCAACAATACAAAACAATACAAATCAATATTCAGTAAATAATACAATTATAATAATCCATGTAAAATTCAAAAGAATAAAATCTTATGTGACTATAAAATCAATGACAATGAAGGTACATTTTCATTGAAAGTAAACATTGGAAATGCAGGAGTCCACTTGAAAAGCAAAGCTTGTAAATTGTGGACCCCCGAGATTGAACATTATTGTAATGCATGCATAAAAAAACAAGGGGAAAAATATTACCAATCTTTGTTGAGAATTTTCATGAAGCGAGAAAAAAAAACCAAAAAAAACGAAAGAGTTCTCAAGAGAGTATATACTCAAGAAAAGCCAACATAGAACATTAAAGAGCAACACACAGTACCAGACATTCACAAGAAGGGACAAGCTGCATGTTGAATGGAGTGAGAGACCAAGGAGATAGAAGATAGCGCACAAATTCCATGACCAAATAAATACTACGAGTTAAAGGCGAGGCAAATAAAAGATTAAATGGAGTGAGAACAGAATTGAATGGGATGGAAGACATAAAGAGGATAATGCACTATAGTTAGGTGTTGTATGAAGCAAGCAAGAACTCTTTTAATCTTTTCTTGAAAACGTTAAGGGATGGGGCAGTCTTCAGTTCATTGGGTAGTGCATTCCAATATTTAGGGCCTTCAAAAATAAATGTATTTTGAGCGAAACATGATCTAAGTAGGGGTAGATGGAACTTATCCGATTGCCTTGTAGGATATTTGTGAATTAAATCATTTTTAACGAACATATCAAGAAATGCATCTGGTAATATGTTGTTAATATATTTATACATAAATTGACCTAATTGAAAATAATACAAATCCCTTATTTTTAATATTTTGTTATCCAGAAATAAAGGATTAGTATGAGATCGTATTGGAGAATTACATATAATACGAATTGCTTTCTTTTGTAATAAAGAGATCTTGTTCAGGAAAGTCTTGTGAGTATTACCCCAAACCAAAAGGCCGTAAGTCAAATATGGTTGGATCGATGAAGAGTAAAGCATTAATAATGACGAACGAGGAAGAAGTGATTTAAGTCTATAGATCACGCCAATATTGGGTAAAATTGTTGTACATATATTATCAATGTGATATTTCCATGAGAGCTTACTATCTACTATAACACCCAAAAACTTGGTGTGGGAAACACATTGTAAAGGAGTGTCATAAAAAATGACATCAGAGGGTAAGGAATCTAATGAATTACTGAAGAACATATAATTTGTTTTTTGGAGATTGAGTGATAGTTTGTTAGCTCTGATCCATTGGGATATTTTCGATAATTCGTTGTTAACAGTATCTAGAAGAACTTTGTGGTCACTGTGAGAAAAAAATAAATTAGTGTCATCCGCAAATAAAATTTTTGTTTATTAATTTCATAACAATATTCAAAATTTCTTGCCTATTCGTGGGAGTAACAAATATTGAGGTTGGATTTTGGGGGCCTAAAAAGTCTACAAAGCTTTTATATGTCACAGGAATTTTACTAGCAAGGTTGTCTCCAATTAAAGAAAAGTAAGTATTAAAAATATTCGCTATCCCACCCCCGATCATGAACACGGATCGACACCCCTGTGCCCCCCCCCCCCCCCCCATTGAAAAATCCTGGCTACGCCTGTGTGAATGATTCTTGAGAATTTGCGTTAAAGACCTCAGCCTGACCCAAAACAACCATATATTGACGTAAAGCTTAGTAAACAAAGAATAAAATTACCCTGGGTATTCATAAATTTTCGTCTCCGTTTATCCATAAAAAATAAAAAAGATAATTTTTTTGGTCCGCCCCCTCCCTATGGTGTAACAACAGAGGAAACTGCAGGGGGTCGCTAGACGTGTGACGACATGTCATGTATACAGCTCCGAGTGCGTCTACACGATATGTCCTCATCAAATTTTCACCCCCCCCCCCCCCCACAAAGTAGCGTTCCTCAGAGACGGGGCCCTCGTCAGAAAAACCACCGGGGCTCAACATTCGGGACGCTGTTACTCATTCCACAGGAAACGGAATCTCATGAAGTTGGTTTCAATTTGTTCAGAAAATATATAGCTCCCCGTGGATGAATAAAGGGTATATTTCAAAATTCGGTCAGGCTGAGGTCTTTGCATCCTGGGCGTGTTTCATTTAGCTGTTCGTAAAGTTACGAATGACTTTATGAACGACTAGAACATGTTCTTGGGTGCTTTACTAATCAGATTCTCAGTCATTTAGCACAAGAACTGATCACCAGTCGTGTGTAACTTACGCCATGAAGGGGCCGCACGGGCAAATTTAACACCAAACGGATCCCTGACGGCAGGCGCCCGGTGTTGTACATATCGTCCGGGACCCTTGAGGGGCCCGTGGGGGGCACAGAATAGCCGTGCGGCACACTTGAGCACTGCAAAGCGCCCGGCAATTTTTTCACGAAAATTGGCAGAAAAAAGGGTACGGAGCCCGCACGGGATCCCTCGGGTGCTACCACGGGCCTTTTACGGGCTTTCTACGGCCTAATGGTCAGGTGAAAACGCCGAGAGAATTGGGAGCAGCCAGCTCAACACCACGGCGCCCGTACGGCTTGTGAAAAATGTCCCGGTGCCCGTGGGAACCTTAAGTGAGCCGACCGGACACCGTAAAAATTGGCCAAAATGTCTGTTTTTACTCTCCGTACGGGCCGCGGAGTGGATATGAGAAAGCCTCTTAAACATGCCCCGATAGGAGAACTTTGCCCAGTCTAAGTTCAGAGTGTTCAGCAAAGAAATCCTGTGGAATCAAGACAGAGCTGATTCAGTTGTTTAAGAAGAATTCTTGGAAAATAATAGGGGAGAGGACATTGTTAATTTTTTTTTTTTTTTTTTTTTTTTTGGGGGGGGGGCGGTCTTCACCATTAAAATTATTCATTAATCTTTACCCAAACCTATTTTTTTCTTGTGCCTTTTATTTTGCAAAATTGGAAACATGAATTACAGGCTCCCAGCGGCTGGTCTAAGGATCTTTGGATGGGGTGGGGGGGACACAAATCCGAAAAAATATTTGACCAAAAATAAACCCGTCAAAGTTCATGATGGATCTTGATACATACCTTCCAATCTGCCAATTGAGTTCTAAATTACGGATATATTATAGGTTTTCGCGGTCAATTTCGTAAGTTCATCAGTCAAATTCATACTACGTGCATTCAATTAAGAAGAATTCGGCCTTGTACAAGCATTTAAGCATTCAAATTAATATTCCATGCATTCGTATTAGTACTTTTATCAATCCAATTTAGACTAATTTCATTCGAATTCGCAAAAAATGCATCAAGTTCGTAAAACGGTCATTCAATTTAGAACGGGAGGTGATGCGATTGCGCAATACCGTTATACCAGCATTCAAATTCATTTCAGAGCATTCTTTTTCGAACATTGAGCATTCGAATTCGTAATTTACGTCGAACGCATCTTATTTGGTTATTATTCTTTATTAATTTTGATAATTATATTGGTTTCGAATTCCGTATGAGCTTTTATGTATTCTGTTATTCATATAAGCTTCTTTTAATGAATTCATGTTTATCTCATCTACATATATTTTAGCAATTTTTTATAACATTATTGACTTACTTTTCTCAAATTTATGGTCTAACAAGTTTACACAATAATTATTGTTCATACTTTCAAGTGAAGATCTATTTCATAATGTTATATTGTTAAATGTACGTCAGTGGGTGTAATAGCTAATAAAGTTATTTAGGAAAATTATTTCTTTCATAAAAGTATCTGTGTTTTTCATTGGGAAGGGTTGGGGTATTGTGTTTAAGTCCATGATTATAAAAGTTATAAGGCCTATGGAATGGAACTAAGTAATGAAAAGGAAGCCTAACCACGCATTACAAAACAATTTATTTCAAAGTAAATTAATTAAAAGTCCAAATACCTTAAACATGCTAAATTGAATGGGCTTATTACGAATTCGAATGCCCACGTGCGAATTTGAATGCTGGTAGAGACGCTTTCCGGCATGGTGGCGAATTTGAATGCTTCCAACCGACTTTTTATTTTGAATGAGGAAAGTGTTAAATTGTTTGATTTAAGTGCGAATTTGAATGACCGAAATACCAAGTTGAATGATGAATTTTTTTCGCCAATTTGAAGAACTTTTATATCAAATTGAATGAAAAAAAGTCCGAAATTGACTGCAAAAACATATAGTATTACACTCTCGTTGATCTAATGATATTAGTAGGAAAAGGGCTGACCACGTGAAGGTTTTTATCTCTCACCTCATCCAGGGTGTAAAGGTGTCACATGGGGAACGTGCCCTCTAATGGAATTGCGAAAAAGAATTTTAAAAGAAAAGGAAAAGCGAGGAAGAAAGGGAGAGGGTGAAGGAAACATGAAAAGAAAATTGTAAGCCCCCTCTGACACCTCCCCTTACTCGGTAACCTTTTCTCTCGCATTTCATTTACCGAGTGTAAGACCGGTGTCACCCCCATGACACAGTGCTCCTTCAGTGGCTGCATCTACGCTACGTAGCTGTGGATGATTGTCAGTCAGATGCGTCCTGTACTTCGAAGAACGCCTTTGAGGAGTTTATCGAGGGGGGTATTATTTCGAGATGGGTATTTTCCAGGGAGTTTGTAATGGTCCAGTTAAAAAAAGGCCTTTGTGTAATATGACATTGGTGCGAGGGAATGAAAGAAAGAGAGCGAGAGAGGGAAGAAGTGGATACTGACCTAGGGAATTGAACTATATCCCAATCATGACCAAGTGCATACTCCAAAATTAGAAAGGCCTACATGTATGTAAAATAGTTGATTTTTTAATATATATTATACAGATTCTTTGCCGTGAGCCGAACTTGGGCGGAAGCCGAACAGTTTTGTCAAAGCTTCAGCGTGCCTCCTGGTGGAGATATCGATAGCATGGGCCATCTTGTATCGATACATTCGCAGGCGGAGCAGAATTTCGTCTATAATTACTTCGAGACTTCCACCAAGGATAATGTAAGAAGGCGTGTGCGCCCACGCTCACATGTGCGTCATCGCTCTCTCCCGTAAGGTAGAGCTCAATGGTGTGCGTGTGTGTGTGTGTGTGTGTGTGTGTACGTGTACCAACAGTGGTATACTTGTGTGACTAAATGGACAGTCAAACACAATAGATGCCTTTATTCCGTCAGGCTTGTGTGGCTTTTTTTTTTTTTTTTTTTTTTTGCTGCTTGTGTGGCTATTTGAACAATAGAGAGAACAAAGGGAAAGACACAGAAGTATACCTGCGTGCGTTTGTTTAGCATTATGTCCGAGGACATTTTCGGACAGAGAACAAAAAAACAATCATGACAACAATGGTCCTCGGAAGCCGGACAATAGTCCTCGAACGTCGAACAATGAATTTATGCCTTATTCCGTCGACTGTCCGAGGACGAGTAACAATAGAGGAACAATAGTTGTCCTCGGAAGTAAAGCCATGTAAACCTGTGTGAGTATGTGCGTGTGTGCGTATGTGTTTGCGTGTGATCAGGATTTCTTCTTACAGAAGTGTTTCAATATTTTAAATATTTATGTCTGGGGACCGATCTTTAACGTCATCATGGTCATCATCCGAAAGACGGCTTAATTTCGTATCGGGACCGTCAAACCTATGGAGATCCTTTTATACACCACCTCACCTCTTTAGAAAAAAAATATAATGTTCAGTAATATTATTCAAGGAGCTTCTTAGCACAGGTGCCCTTTTCCACTAATCCTATTACTGACAAGGAGGATGGTCTACATCATAGTATTAATCACGACATTTACACTAAAAACGCCAAAAAAAATCTTTGTTTTTATTGATTTTCTAAAAACAAATCAAACACTAGATAGAAAAACATAATTTGCACAATAACAAACGGTGAAAAGTTACAAAATCAAGCAAAGTTTAAAGGGGACACGATTGCAAAGACTTTAGAGAAATCAACTTAAAGGCAACTTTAATCCCCTAGTGTTCCCCATAGAATCACGTTCATATTACGTAATACGTCATTGTATTGTTCGCACATTTGAATGGGTGATGAACAAGGCTATTGAAATTCCCTATGGTTGATTCATGTCACGTGAGTGTTGTAATCGCTCCCATGCACTATCAGATTACCATAATGGCTCCCATACACTAAGTGCCTAATAAAGAGCACATATTACCATGAGGGAAGACACTTACATGAATATTCGTACGCCCTGTATTGTATCACCATACAGTCTAATGTTTCGATTTTCTGTTTCCTTCCGTTGATTTCCACTTTAAGACTAATCCGGAGATGTGGCTCGGCTTCAACGATCGGACTACGGAAGGTAACTTCGAGTGGACCGATGGTAGCCCGAATGACTTCACCGCCTGGTTCGGCAGCAACCCTGATAATTATGGTTCGGGCGAGGGCTGCACGCAGATGGTCATGGGAGCAGGGCTCAATTGGATCGATCTGCCCTGCTCGTCCACCCGCCATTATCTGATCTGCAAGATGCCGTTTTGGGAGTAGAATATAGAGATGGGCGGGGAGGGGGAGGGTGGGGGGCTTCACACAAAAATGTGCAGCTTTCAATCTCTAGTATTTTGAATGAGTTGCCAATTCGACAGAAGTAAAACGATCTGGGACCTAAGAAAATATGTAAGTTTCATACATTACTCTTGCTCATGCAGCTTGCTGTTGTGATCATATACAAGTACATGTATACTCTGCCTGGATGTGCGGTCTGAAACATAATGTTTAATATCTCTCGCATTTACCTTGTGTGCTAGTTTTCGTTTGGGGGTAAAATAGAGATCAGGGGGCCTCATAAAATGTGTAGCTTTCACTCTCTAGAGTTCATCTCAGAAAACACGAAACATTAAAACAAAGGGTCAGTGTAATCAGGCTATGTACTTTATGAATATAATTATCTTTTTTTCCATGAAGTAGAAGATAATGCTTTCAAAATGATAACTTGGTTGCATCCATTCGTGCATGCCTTATCAAGCCCTAGCGCTTTGAAAAATGATATGTAAAACCCCAGTGGTGCCACATTTTGGTAAAACTGTGAAAACGTTAGGAGCACATGCGGGCATGATTTTTAAAACTCTATTATAAAATTGTTTTTCATGCGCATCTGTTAATAATGGAGGCCATGATAAAGAAAAGGAGAGTCGAGTTATTGTCGATGGTGGGGTCAATGAAATGGCACCTGCAATTGCAATGATTAGCGATTTTTTTTTTGTATTTGTTTTTTACTTTTCAGTTTCTCTAAAGTAAAAGCAAGGTGATATTTTCATGAAATTAAAGTAAATGACACCTTCCATTGTTATAGAATCGAAATGGGCATCTTTTCCATCACAGGAAGGGCACTTTTCATCGCTCACGGGCATTCAGTGATTTGGGGGAAATCTGGAAGTGTACGCCCCCTGCCACCCCGGCAATGTGTAACAGCCCATAGTTTTATGTAATTACAGATTGAATGCATATCATGTTCTTTACACGATGTAAGTCTTGTGTACTTCATGCTTATAGCTTACATTTAACTTCCGGCTTGTTCGCATGTGATCCTCACGTTGTCATGTCATTACCCAAATTTGGCACAAATTTAATTTCAAAAGCCATTTTCAAGTCACTCTTCCTCTGTGAAGCGATTACAGATTCATGCCATCAAGGTATCATCTGAAAGCATATAACCTTTACTTTATGAAAAGCAAGGAACTACATGTATATTCATACAGCTCATAGTTTACTCACAGTAATCATTTGTTTTCGTGTTTCGTTTTTTTCTGGGACGCACGGTATAACTTTGAAATGAAGCTAACTTGTTAATCGTAATAAAGGGATCTGGGCCCTAACGAAATATGGAATGTTCATGGATTACTCTTTCTCTTGCAGATTGCTGCCTGTATTGTGATGATATACAGTACATTATACCTGGGTCTGCAGTCTGATAGTTTCTATCGCAATTATCTTAACTACTAGTTGACGTTTTGCTGGGAGTAGAATAGAGATCGAGAGGGGGTGGGGGAATAACAATATATGTGGAGCTTTCACTTTCCATTACCAGATTACTTTGACAGGAAGCTGCCATTTTAAGTTCACAGTAGTAAAATGATATTGGACCTGAGAAATACATGTATGTAGTTTTCATTCAATACTCTTTACTCTCTTTATTCATTACTCATTCATTATCATTTACAGTATAGTAGGTTGTGCCGGGGAGATTATTTGTAGATTCTGTCGTATTTACCTTGTTCTACTAATTGCCGTTTTGGGAGTATTGAATAGAGATCAGGGGTCTTCATAGAAATGTGTAACATTAACTCTCTATTAATCTGAAATAAAGATGTAATTTTGAAAGTAATAAAGCGATCTGGGGCCGAAAAAATTGTGTATTTTTTTTTTATTCATTATGCTTTATCGTATGTACGTTATGCCAGGATATGCGGGCTTTAAAAGTTATGATGTAGCTTTCTATCACTTTTACATTGGTTGCAATTATCGAAAACGTCACACTCGCGCACGCCCTACCCTCGTACGCGTGTGGGGGTTTTTTGTGTTTTGTTTTTTTTTTCTGGCAGGACTTGTGCCATTTATGTAAGGCTCTGTTCAAGAGGCCACGTTTTGAAGACTTTGAGAGAGACTACAACTTTAAGACTTGTATTTTCCCAAAGTTTCACCATATTTATATTTCAGCAAAAGAAAATTTTGTCAATACTGAACATCCAATCCAATCCTGACGAGACTCGAACTCGGGTCATCTACATGACTAGTGCATCATTTATCCAAATGCGCCACACAAGCAACTGCGAGGCAGGTTCGCTCGTTTTATTATATCCCTACAAGTTGTTTTCATGAATATTTTTGGCGGTCTACCGACCGCAGGCCCCCGAACTGAGGGCGTAAATGTCGCCGGTTTACCGGCCACTGGAACTCATGTCCGCTCAGGGGGAGCTGTCGGGATCCCGACAACGAGCTCCTACCTGAGCATAGACACTGGAGCATCCAGTGATCTATACACTCTTAGTGGCTCGGCGAGCCCCGACTCGGCCTTAGTTGCTACAGAGACGGCTACAGAGACGGCCAAGTCTCTTCCGATGTCGAAATCCAAGGTTGCCTCGGGCACACCTAGGACTTTGACTGGGAAAAAGGGTAAGATCTCCCGGCCCGAGACAGTAGACGCTTCTCCCTCAGCGGTCGATCAAGCTTATAACTTGTTCGCCTTTTGAATATAGTTATCGAGAAGAGCGGGTGATAACCCCCTACCTCGCAGTCGCCCGCGGGTGGAACAGACCCCACCTCGGACACTGAGGTCCCTGGGCGCGGGTGAATCGAACCATGTACCAGGTCCGGTTTCGGTATGCGACCCCGAGTTACCGGTTCCGGTCTCAGGTTGTCGGTATCCGGCCCCAGTTTGCCGATAACTGGCTCCGGTTGCCGATATCCGGTCCCGGTTTGCCGAATTCCGGCCACGGTTTGCCGGTATCCGGCTCCGATTTGTCAGGAGCCGGCCCCGGTTTGCCGTTATCCGGTCCCAGTTTGCCGAATTCCGGGCCCGGTTTCCCGTTTTACGACCCCGGTTTGCCGATACCTGGCCCTGATTTGCAGGTGCCTGCTCTCCAGAGCCTCTTGCTCACGCCGGCTCTATACTATCCGGTCGTGATTGGCCCCTTGAGGGTCATGCTCGATCCCGGCAGGGCCAGAGCCTACCCCGGCGGCACTTGGTGCCCCACCCGGTGAGGAGACTTATGATTCGTGGATGCACCCGCCCCCCTGGGGCCAGGTTTCTCACACAGCCAGCCCTGATTTTGACTCTGACTCTGAGTCACAAGCCAGTGTGGCCCCCATTAAATCGTATATACCTGCCTAGTTTTGCTAGTCTCTTGACTACGCAAGCTATTTTGAAGAGATTCTTACCTGAGACTTTCCGCCGGTCCAATCGGACTCGGCTCAGGCCTCTATTTTTTCAGGCTAAGGGTCCCCTCGTCGGGGATACCCCTTAGTTGAACAGGCATCGCTGCCTGGGGCTTCAACTCTTGGTATGCATCCCCTTGCCGGGGGATTCGCTTTCCGACCCCGAGATTCAGTTGGTTTCTCCAACGGAGGTCTTTCTCTCCCGACACCAGACATGGTGGGGCGAGACTTGGCGTGAACTTCAAGAGTATGGGTTACGGTTACACAGCCAAGTATAGACAGGCACTCAACTTTGAGACCCACGCCAGATACTGGCATGCGGCTCACGCCTACCTGGGGTCCCTAATCAGCCTTAAGGTCAGGTCTCGGGAACTTTAGTTTTCTGAGTCTGACGGTTGGCCTTTGGATGAGATCCTGCTTGCTTTGACGGGAGCTCTGTGGTCGCAGCTGGCCATTGAGGCCGTCAGGCCACGAACTCTAGGAGAGAGTTGGCTTAGGGCCTGCGGCCAGGCACCGGCCAAGCCCAAGCAGGCCTTTTGAGGGTGCGCCCCGAGCAGTGGATCACCAGGTAGGCGGACGGCTACAGTTTTTCCTCGCGCTTTGGGAATTACCGAAGTGGGGTTCGTTCTCTCAGTCTTGGGAGACGGCGGCTTCATAGAACTTGCAGAGCCCGTCCCGCACGACGCAATCCTGCCATCAGCAGCATATCTCGACCGAGATACAGTTGCTGCTGGAAAAGGGCGCTACAGAGAAGGTGAGAGACCGCCCTCTTCTGTGTCTCCCCCGATCTTTGTGTTCCCAAAACGCTCGGGGAAGCTGACAACATCCCTCAATATGAAGGTCATCATTACCTTCATTCCCCCGGTACGCTTCCGGATGGATACGCTAGCGGCCTTACTGCCGGCAATCGAGCGATTTCGCTCGATTTGAAGGACGCGTGTTTCATAACCCGATACATCTCCCATGCGGGATCTATTGGGGATTCGCCTTCCAGGGGGAAACGTTCATCTCGTGCCCCCTACCATTCGCACTGAGACCAGCTCCCCGCGTCTTTAACTGGGTAGTGTCCACTCTAGCCGCCTTCCTGAGGAATTGCGGCCCCCGACTCTTGGTCGATCTGGACGATTATTGCCTGGTAGCACATTCAGAGCCGGTGCTCCGAGACCAGTTGCAACTCTTACTCCAGACTACTCAGGAGCTAGGCTTTATAGTCAACTGGAGAAGTCGGAGCAGGCTCCCACCTGTACCCTATAGTGTACTTAGGTGCGGAGATAGACATCGCGAATCAGTTCGCCCGCACCAGCCGCGACATAATTCGGACGATTACGTCAGCTGCTCTATCCCGGCGTCCTTCTACGCAAGGTACGAGCCTAGCGCTGACCTCAATTCTCGGCTATACCTCGCAAGTCGAGTGGAGGACGGTATTGAAAGACTGAAGATTTCTGATGAGGCCCTTCGGGAGGCGCCTTTTGAAGTTCTTTGCGCCGAGCGTAGACTTCCTCAGAGGATGGATTCCATTACCAAGGGAGATCAGACGTGTTCTCGCCCCCGGGGCAGACGAGACGTTTCTTGCTCGAGGCAAGCCTCTCCACTCCCCTCTTCCGTCAGTATCCATTTCGACGGAAGAGTCCCTTCTGGGCGGGGCGGCCATTGCGGGGCGAGATGTTTTCAGGGGACTGGTCTCTTCTGCACACCATTCCCCATATCATAATGCTGGCGGCATTCATGTCGCTCCGCCTTTTCAAGCGCACGTTTAGGGGGCTCCTCGTGCTTATCCTTACGGACAAAACTCTAGGGTTTGCTGTCTACATCTATTATCAGGGTGGATCTCACTCAGTTTCCCTGAACTCTCTGGCCGCCCAGATATGGAGGTGGTGTCGGTCCCGGGGCAAGTGTCTCCAATCCGAGTGGTCCCTCTATAAGGAGGTTTGCGATCTTCTCCGCGCGACTTGGGCGCCGCTAGAGATTGATCTGCGACCGCTCTCAACCACAGTCTTCCGAGGGTTTTGCTCTCGGGTACGGGAACCGGAGGCTTGGATCCCTCAGGTCCTGAGAAAGATCAAGGAGGATCGAGCGCTGACCGAGGGGAACTTGGTTTCCCCTACTCCTGTCCCTCCTGGATGGACAGCCGTTTCCGTTCCCTCTGAGGCCAGACGTGGTGCCCCAGCCTCTTTCCGGGATCCTCCATCAGCGGCCCGAGGTCCTTCACTTGACCGCTTGGCCGTTTCTCGGGGGAGGCGCAAGGGCTTCGGGACTCTCCCACTATCCGTGGATACCGCTCTGCCATTGGCACTTTTTCACGGCTCGGGAGTTTCTAGCTCCCAATACCTACCCTGATAGCAGGAAGTGTTAAAAATGAAAACCGTCAATAAGACGACAATTTGCACCAACGCAAGACGTCAAGAGGACGTCTTATTTTGACGTCATCTCTACGTCTTCATTCCTCTTCCCTGATAACAGAAAGTGTTAAAAATGACGTGATATTTACGTCGCGGTTTTCGTCTTTTTTACGTCCTGTAATTACGTCAATAAGACGACAACTTGTACCTTATTTTGACGTCATCTCTTCGTCTTGTACACTGTAAAAACTAAAGTGCTACTTTTGGGGGCATGTATAGTGACTACACCTGAAATGCTGTTTATAGCACTTGTATTGTGCTAATTTACCAGCAAAAAAATGTGACCGTGGCGAGCCTCGAACCAGGTTCCGCTGATTGAGAGGCGCTGACGTTACCGATGGACTAACGAATACTTCTTGCAATCCAGTTTAGTCATGGGAGTCAAGTAGATAACATGAACTATGTGGTGTCGTAAATTCACTATGTAGCAATATGATCTGCTCTAAATCGTACAATGTCTAGCGGTAATGCCAGCAATTCTCGATCAGCGGACCCTGGTTCGAACCTCGCCCAAATCATTTTTTTTATGAATGTTTAGCAGTTTAAGGAGCCGGCCCAGCTCCCGTGAAAGTGCTGAAATAGCACGCTGTGTGCATTCAATAGCACTCTGAGTGCAGTCCCTATGCATTCCCACAAAAAGTGCTATATACAGCACTTCAGTTTTGACAGTGTACAGATGACGTCTTGCGTTGGTGCAAGTTGTCGTCTTATTGACGTAATTACAGGACGTAAAAAAGACGAAAACCACGACGTAAATATCACGTAATTTTTACCACTTTCTGCTATCAGGGTATATATATATATATATATATACCCTGTTACACTATATATATATATATATATATATATAGTGTAACAGTAAAGTCAGTGTTCTGCTTCGGAATATTAGAAATTAGAAGATAAACTCGTAATAAATATAGACTTCCGTAAGAGATGGAAAATCCGAATTGTTGTGCACAGGGCTTCATCAGGAAATGATGAAATTTATTAGAAAAGCATCCAACATAGCTACGCAGTGCGCTAACCGCAAAGTGCTTATGCTACAGTCACACGGCCATGTTACGGACCTGCGGATGCCTGCGTATATTTGGATAATGAAAATGCGTAATTTTTACCCCCAAATAACGCAAATTTGAGCAAAAGTTACCTATATTCTGCGGACGATACGGATTAGTTACGGATGTTACGTATGAATTACGGATGTTACGGGTAAAACCTGTTGATGAGCCCATCCGCTGCCAACCCGCTGACACATGTCACGGACGACTTACGGATGACTTACGGACGATACGTATGAGTTACGTAGTTTATGTATGGATAACGTATATTTTGCGGATGCTTACGTATATTTCATCCGCAGCAGAATTTTGAGATTTTCAAAATTCACGCTGCGGATCTGCGTATGTCTGCGGATCCTGCGGATTAGGTTACGGATGGATACGGACGTTTTACGCAAAAATACGCAAAGATACGGATCAATACGCATGATACGGAACAATACGCAAATTCTACCTAAATTCTGCGCAAAAGACCTTGCGCGGGAAATTTAAAATAATTTTGAGATTTTCAAAACTTTTTCGCGGAAGACCTCGATTCCTGCGCACTCCCACGGATTTTTACGGATGCACTTACGGATGATACGCATGATACGGATTGCTGCGGATTTCTACGGATTTTTACGGATGCACATCCGCAGACATGCGTATCGCGCGTATCTGTCCGTCTGACCATAGCATAAAGGATACTCACGGAACAAAGCAAGAGAGTAGTATAAGTAAGAGAGAGAGAGAGAGAAAGAAAGAGAAAAAGGATGGAAGACTATCCACAAAACAGTAGAAAAAAAAGAGAAAACGAGAGGAAGAGTGAAAGAGATAGGGGAGAGAGAAAAAAATAGAGAGAATATACACGGATAGGGAGACAGAGAAAGAAAAAATGTGCAGAGGGAGAAGGGGGAAATGGAAAGAGAGAGAGAGAGAAAGGAAGAAAAAAAAGAAGACGGGAAAAACAATCAAATAATACGAAAAGCTCGAAATGATAGGTTCATTCCACTAGGATGAAAAGTTCCTATTATGAATATGAGTCTTTCTTCCTGCCTCTTAATTGACGAGTCGTTGCCACTGCATTGATGGCGCCACTCACTTTGAAGTCATTGATTGAGTGGCCAGGGGGGTTGAAATGGCGGGCAACGGGGTTTTTGTTTACACAATCCTGATGAAGATCACTGATCGAAAGCTTGACCAATAAAGGAGGATAATCAAACTTACGACCATCTCACAGTGACCATTTCTTTAAATATACCTTCCACTAAAACAACTATGAGTGACCACCAGCGTTGTGTTCGAGGAGCATTTCTTGCAGAAAAACAATCGGGAAAACGGGAAAAAACAATCAAATAATACTCTTAATTGACGAGTCATGGCCACTGCATTGATGGCGTCACTCACTTTGCCACTCACTTTTAGACCATCTGGTCTAATAATTTTTTCTAGGGCTGTATATACAGCCCTGGAAAAAATTATTAGACCAGATCCTTTTAAAGGCGTATGTGGGAAGTGCTGGCTACATCAGTAATTGAACTTTCAAATTGATTTCTACTAGGTAAGTCATAATGATTTGATGACTAATCCCTAAAACAATTACCCTCTACAATAACTAACCCCTGGGACAATTAATGTCATCAGCAAGTTACGCCATATCCTGCTGAAATAAATTCTTATTACATTGTATAATACTCTAGTCCTACCGTTTTTATCATACTGTAATATTGTATGGGCTAATACATATTCTTCCATGTTGGAAGCACTCTTTATATTGCAAAAGAGATTTGTAAGAATAGCTTCATCATCTACATATTTGGCACATACAAAACCTTTGTTCAAGAAGTTATTTGGTCGAACATACCCCACTTACGTAACATGGCTCGCATACATTTACTCTATTGTTTGACTTGAATGTATGCAAAAAAATTTTTTTTCTTCTTCTTTAACTAAAAAAGCTACCTCATTGATATATTGCATATGTGAAGATTTTTTCTTCTTTTCGGTGCTTTTACTTGCATGGTTTCTCCTTTCACACTTGAACATACCGCTTTCTTTACTACATGCATTGACTGATTTGATTGAGGTTATGCTTTTACAGCGAACGCTTGATGCCGACTTGTGGGGGTGTTCGATTTTGTTTAGACCATTGTCAGCTTGACCCAGTTAAGCCGTTTTTCTTTTTTGTTAAGATATTTACATATGTATGTTTTGTTTGCATGCCTCGTACATGTACTTTGATTTCATGCTTCCAACTATTTGATGTTTATATGTACAGCATAAATGTAACATGTATTCAAATCATTGTTGTATTGATTGCATAGGTCGTTTTATTTATCCTTTCTCTTTATCCTTTTCTCTTCTTCCTTTTTCCCCCTTCACAATCAAAGTTCACAATGACGACCCAACCACCTGTGAAAATATATTGCTTATTTCCACCCTCTTCTTATTCAATACCTGTTCGTGTAAATTATTCTGCTAATTGCACAACTGATTCAAATTTCTAAATAACGGTTAAAACTCGGTGGGTTTTTGTGAATTTTGTACTGATTGCATGCTTTATGATGCTTCAATGCCTTATTTCTATTCGTAAAATAATTGTGAATTTTGTACTGATTGCATGCTTTATGATGCTTCAATGCCTTATTTCTATTTGTAAAATAATTTAAACAGAAAGGAAGAGACTCCTGATGATCGATACGTTCCAACTTTAATTTGGCCATTTAATTTCGTTATATACTTGTTTTGATGTGACTATTTTGTATTTTCCTTTTGGCTTTGGATTGGTGATGCGCCTCCGTGGCCTTGGTGCAGTTGCTTTCACATAATAATAGAGGCCGCCATAGCATTGGGATCGTGGGGTGTTTTGTTGGTTTTGGGGTTGGAGGGCGAGTGTAGGATGGTCACATTTAACAATGATCTTGTTTATTTACAAGTTTAATTTGTCTTGGATACAAAAGTATTGGCATACTTTGATATTTGTTTAAAAGAGTAATTATTCTCAAATTTCAGTCATTATTGCAAATTGTTTCTATTATGGAGTCTCTTTTTTATATAATGTGCATTTCTCATGATACTAATAGTATTTTCTGACTGGCACCTCACCGTGGGAGTACCGATTACCAATGTTTTATTGTTTTCGCTGTTTGATGCGTTCTTTCGCTCTGCCTACGAAGATTGCCTTTAAATCCTTCCTCCTTTTGTTTTTATACTTTATTTCCTTGTTAATGTTTTATGTGTTCTTATTTCCATGTATCACCCTTGGTTATGTGATTCCACGCAGGATTGTTTTTGTTAACTACCCGCCTTTTTCTATATTCTCTAAGCCGAAAACTCGAGTTAATTTTGAGAAACCTAATGTATATCTATGGCCTCCTTAACTGATATGCCTTTTTATTCTTTAAGTAATGATGACCTCTCCATTGACTTTCACACACACAATGATTTTGATGACAACCCTCTAGTTGATCTGCCGTACAACCAGTTCGTAGCTAATAATATTAATGCGTCCCGGATTTACTTGATCTTCATCCTGATCATGATTTAATTCACAACCCTTCATCAGAATATATTACTGAACTTCAATTTAAAAGCCTTATCAAACAGTTTTCTAAAGACGATTTTTCTCTGCTGCATTTTAATATAAGAAGTATAAGTAAACATTTTGAAGAGTTTCAACTATTATTAGATAATTCTTCTAATCACTCGCTTTCTATTATCGGACTTACGGAAACTTGGTTATCAAATGAATCAAAAATCCCATTTGCTTTAGATCAGTATGATCTTGTTGTCAATAATAGAAAAGATAGACATGGTGGAGGTGTTGCGTTATATATTTCACACAATTACGAATATAAAATTCATGATGAAATCAATAACATGAATGAATCTGTAGAATCACTTTTTGTTGAAGTCAATGTCACAAATTCCAAAAATATAATTGTAGGC
Organism: Heliocidaris erythrogramma; assembly: GCA_025617745.1. Lineage (NCBI taxonomy): Eukaryota > Metazoa > Echinodermata > Echinoidea > Camarodonta > Echinometridae > Heliocidaris > Heliocidaris erythrogramma. Next base: position 17,068,703 of record CM046861.1, read on the forward strand.
GTTATATACAGGCCACCGAATTCCAATCAAAATTATTTCTTATCATCCATTTCTGACTTACTCAGAAACCCAGCATTTGTGAACAAACATATTTTTATAATGGGAGACTTTAATATTGATATATCAAAGCACGATAGCAACAATACTGCTCATGAATTTCTCGAAACATTTTTGACTTCCTCATTCTTGCCATTGATTTCAAAACCCACTCGCACATCAAATCATTCTGCCACTCTCATAGACAATATATTTTGTAATGTTATACCAACTCCTGATTCTAAAATAATTTTATCTGATTTAACAGATCATTTTCCAATTATGTCATATTTTACTCTTAAGCACACTTTCACCAATCCTCATAAACCGTCTAGACGAAGACCCACTCATGAGAATCTTGCAAGTCTTGGTGTTTCTTTAGAGTCTGCGGACTGGTCGCCCGTCTACAACAACAATGATGTAAATGAATGTTTCAATAGCTTTTTGCAAATATTCCATAGTGAACTAGATAATCACATCCCTAAAGTAAAAGACAAGCAAACCAGCTATAAAAAATCACCGAGACTTCCTTGGATCTCGAAAGCAATTTTGCGTTCTATTAACAGAAAAAATAACTTGTATTATAACTCAAAAAATTAAAGGTACTCTAAAAGCTAAGACTAAATACACCAAATATACAAATATTTTAACTAAAACAATACGATTGGCAAAGAAAATATACTTTAGTAATCAATTAAGTCTATATAAACATGATATTCAAAATACCTGGAAAGTTCTTAAGCAAGCAATGAACTTATCCAATAATAAGTCTGATATTACTAAAATTAGGTCTGGCGGTAATGTTATTGAAGACCCCGTAAATATAGCCAATATCTTCAACAATTATTTTTTCATCTATAGGAGTTAACCTAGCAAAAGATATTCCTCCGTCAGCTAAGCATTTTTCTGAATATCTTGGTAACCCAAATCCAAATACAGTATTTTTCACTCCAGTAGTGAAAGAGGATATCATTGATATAGTATCTAATTTGAACAATAGAAAATGTCCTGGTTATGATGATGTTAATAACTTTATTTTAAAAGGTGTAATATCTTCAATTGTCGATCCCTTGACACATATTTTTAACTTGTCGTTAAGTTGTGGTCAAGTTCCAGATAACATGAAAATTGCAAAGGTGGTTCCATTGTATAAAAAAGGTGACAAGTTAAATATAAGCAATTACCGTCCAATTTCTTTATTATCTTCTTTATCAAAAATTTTAGAAAAAGTTGTTTACCGCAGAACAATTGATTTTTTAAAATCACACCAAATTTTTTCCAACTCTCAGTTTGGATTTAGAGAAAAACATAATACTGAACATGCATTACTGAATTTTGTTGATAAAGTGGCGCATGCTTTAGACCATTCTTCCCATCTAGTTGGCATCTTTCTGGACTTCTCCAAGGCCTTCGACACCATTAACCACGATATCTTATTACATAAACTTAAACATTATGGGGTGCGCGGGAAGGCCTTGGAGTGGTTCAGAAGCTACTTGTCTAATAGACAACAATATGTATTTTTAAATGACCTAACATCGAACATGCAAAATATTAATTGCGGAGTTCCACAAGGCAGTTTGTTGGGCCCTTTGTTATTCATCATTTATATAAACGACTTCTGTAAATCATCTGATGTCCTCTCGTTCATACTTTTTGCAGACGATTCTAATATATTTTATTCCCACCATAATCCTTATACTTTAGTTAATATCGTTAATAACGAGCTTTTAAAAGTTACACAATGGATTAGATCTAATAAATTGTCTCTTAACCTTCTCAAAACGAAATATATGTTATTTAGTAATTCCATTAACGCACTTCCCTTAAATATTATATTGGATGATACTAATTTAGAAAATGTACCATTCATTAAATTCCTTGGTGTAACTGTTGACAACAAGCTTTCTTGGAAACACCATATAAATAGGATTTGTAAAACCATTTCACGAAATATTGGCATTATTAACAAATTAAAATATCACTTCCCGACGTCTTCTCTATTAATGCTTTACACCTCTTTGATTTTACCTTACCTGAATTATGGGATACTTGCCTGGGGCAACTCCCACCAAACCTTTTTAAACAGATTGTTGTTATTACAAAAAAAGTCTCTTCGTATAATTAACAACTTTGCTGTACGTTCTCATACAGACCCTTTATTCTTTGAGAATAAATTATTGAAAGTTGTTGACCTTTACTTTTTTCACTTAGGGCAATTTATGTACAAATTTGAGAATAATACACTTCCTGGTGTATTTGATACTATGTTTCCTCTCAATCGATCAATTCATAATTACCCAACAAGACAATCTAATGAATTCCACTTACCACGTTTTAGAACACTTTTCGCAAAGAATACTTTTTTGTATGAAGGTCCTAGATTTTGGAACTCTCTCAGCAATGAAATTAAAAATAGTCCGTCTTTAGATACTTTTAAAAGAAAATTAAAAACATTTCTACTTAAAAATTATAGAGGTCTTCACAGCTAATCTCGCTCACTCAACCGGCTTTACGATCTGTGTTGGTCTTCTCTTTTCGGCAGTGTTTCGTCCTGTTTTCTAATTTTGTCGATTTTTCATATTTTTTATTGACTTCGTGGCAGTTCCTTCCTTTCAGCATCTTTTTTGTCTCCTTTTGTCCATGTTCTGTTTTTTTGTCCCTGTTCTGTCTCTGTCTTGCTTTTGCGTTTGTTCCTTGTTATTGTTCCTTATCTCTTTTGTAATCTTCGTAGGCAAATTACAAGTTTTTCCTTTTTTCCCGTGGGGGGGGGGGGTCGGGTGGGGAGGGGGGTTCGCAATATACAAGCCTTGCTTTTTAGCGAATCCCCCTATTTCCACAGGTAGTTTCCAGTCACTATTTTCTTTTTAAAGAGTACCTTTCGTAATTACTATTGAAAATCTATTTTTGTTCACTTTATTTACATATACTTGTATTATATATAATATTGAATGTAAACCATGTCACGACTTTTATTGTCTGTTGGAAATGAATAAACACGAATTTGAATTTGAATTTTGAAAATTCATACTGAATATTTATAAATTATTTTAATGCAATACTACTATTTAAACACAGGCTTGGTCTATTACCCCAAAATTTATGCAACATATTAACATTAAATTGTTCAGTTCATAGATATAATACTAGAAATAGAATGAAATATTATTTATCTGTTATGACCAAACAATATGAATTACATTCTATCAGACATAAAGCTCCTTCTGTATGGAATTCTATCCCATCAGACATAACTTCTGTTCAAAGTTCGAATTTATTTAAACAAAACCAATATTATTCCACGATGCAATTTTGTTTAGGGTTGTGCGGTTACGTTTTTGTTTTATTTTTGTTGTTTCATCATAAATCATTTTGTATGATTCCATTCGTAATTTTACTGTTTATGTGAATTTCTTTCTTGTCATGGTGGCTGTCGAGACAAACCCACTAGGGTTTTTATACAGCAACCAAATTGCTATTTTCATTGTCAATCTTTTAATGTTTTAATAATTGCATGCAAAATGTAATGATTATGTCTTAGTATACAATGATTATATTGCATATTTCTTGCATGTTGATGTTAATTTTTTTATGGAATTGAATAAAGCTGAACTGAATTACTCCCCCCCCCCCCCCCCCCTGTACAATTATCCCCAAATGACAATTATATATAAAGACATAAAGGAATGCACCCCCAAATGGATGGATACTTCAGATCAACTAACAGAATAAAAATATCCTAGAGGATAATCGTCCAGGGGGTATGCCAGATTGTCTTGTTAAGCCATGTTCACTTATCTAGAGGCAGTTTGTTCATTTTTTGGTGAAAAATTGCTACGTGTACATTTGATGATAGCAGCCATACCTTGGGCATGCTGTCCATAAGGGGTTGCATTTTTTTCCTCTTCACAGTAGCTCATTAATGTAGCTAGAATCTTTTCTTTTCGCTAACTTCAATTTTCTATTGTCTTCAATTTTTTTAACGTCACTTGTTCTCAGTAGAATCATGAGCAGGCCGTAGTGCTCAAACCAAGACAAGTAACACTTGAAATTCATCCTCTTAGATATTTATTGTCTATTTTGTGGTCCAAAACCCTTTCTCATAGGAAAATTGGGGGAGGGGGTAATTTCTGGAGAAATTTGTCCGGGACAGTTTGTCCTTGCCGTAGTCATCCTAGGGGTAATTGTCCTGGGGTAACTGTCACAAAGCTAATTGTAATGGGGAGTTAGTAGTCCGTTAATAATGAATAATCTGTTAATAATCATTTTCCTAGTCCCATAGATAATGGACTTAACACTACCTGTATGCCTCCAAATGCCGCTGGTCTAATAACTTTTTCCAGGGCTGTATACATGTGTGTGTGTCATCAGTAGGGTGAAACTAACCTGTCTCACGACGGTCTAAACCCAGCTCACGTTCCATATTGGTGGGTGAACATATATATATATATGTGTGTGTTTATATATACATGTATATTATATACATGATACATCATCCGGTCAGCGGACACATCATGAACTTTCAACTGAGACGACAAAACTTCACTATGAACACGATGACAAAGTAAGCGGACAAAATATACAGCTCCTCATTGTACCCTCCACAATCGTTCTGGTAGACAAAAGAACATCCCTTCATTGCTATTATGTAAAATAAGTAGAACAGGCGAATATACATGTGACACCTGTTCTACATATTTTTTTTTTCATAATAGCAATGAAGGGATGTTCTATTGTCTACCAGAGCAAGTGTGGAAGGTACAATGAAGAGCTGTATATTTCGTCCGCTTCTTTGTTCGCCATGTTCATAGTGAAATTTTGTCGTCTCAGTTGAAAGTTCATGGTGTGTCCGCTTGACCGGATGATGTATCATGTATATAATATACATGTATATAATTATAAACACACTGAGAGAACAATGCACAAGTGAGAATTACCACCGAACAATAAACCAAATCAACCGTGACTGCGCTATGAAGGAAACAAGCCTTATTGCACTGAAAGAAAAGAAACTTGTACGAGATGAAAGGAACTGTAGACACATCAAACAAGTAATTATAGATAATGTAACAAGCTATCCCACCAGGAAAAGTAGTGGGACACATAATAAAAGTAGAGCTAGACGTTTCAGAAAGAACCAATACTTAAGACGTAGACGAGCAGCCGAAAGAAACAAAAATATACCCAATGTAAATGAAGATGTGGCCCGTACACAGAATGAAAAACCCAAAGTCCCGATCGTTAGCCTGTCAGATTATACATTATCTGAATCAGAAACGAACCTCCTAGCAAAGGGACTCAAATTTTCCTCTGCACCCCCTCAAGTTGACACCATTGACGTCAAAAGGGAGCTGGAAGGCCTAAAGAGGCGCATGACGTTAAAAGTGTATTATGCAAATAAACAAACAGACGATAACGGTTGTGACCACCAGTCAAACACACCGAACCAGTCGCCTGATTCCGCCACTGAAGAAAAACGCCAACCAAAACTCATTAGGCCCCAAAGTACACGGACCCCTACTGTGTACGAACCACATCTTCATATATTCCTCAATAATGTCGAAGCGGACGTTGAAAGACAAGTCCAAACGTATAATACCGCTAAACATCACGATAATTTGACGAGAGATGATAGAAATGCCCTTAAGAACCTGATATCTAACAAAGACATAATAATAAAACCAGCGGAGAAAGGTTCCACATGACTACATAACTGAGGGTCTCCGACAACTCTCTGACCAAAACACGTACACAAAACTTGATGAAGACCCAACACTTCATCACTTACAATTGGTCAAAGAAGCCGTCGAAGACCTACAGGTAGATTTACCCACGAAGAAATGCCTGGCAACCAAAAATGTGAAGTGCGCGAGCATATACTTCCATCCCAAAATCCATGAGGCAGGTAACCCCGGGCGCCCCATTGTCTCAGGATGCTCATGCCCAACCGCCCAAATCTCGAGATTCGTCGACTTTCATCTAAGACCTTTCGTTGAGACTCTCCCATCCTACCTTAAAGACACTACACATTTCTTAAACCACATATCGTAAATCAATAGAGAGTCCAACCTCAGTCCTAGATCCATCCTGGTAACAGTAGATGTCACCTCCTTGTATACCAACATCCCACACAGTGAAGGTATTGAAGCATGTCGACAGGCCCTTAACAAAAGAAAAAAACAAGAACCTACAACTGATCAACTTATCAGACTCCTAGAGCTTATCCTCAAACTTAACAATTTCACATTTTATGGGAACCATTATCTACAGACCGAGGGGACAGCCACGGGAACTCCTTAGGCTCCGACATAATTATGCAAATATATTCATGGGGCAACTTGAAAACAAAATCACAACATCAGTACACTCAAACATCTTCAGAACATCATGGAAATGCTATATAGACGACATATTCTTCATCTGGAATGGCTCACCCAGAACTCTAACCATGATCCAAAACTCAATGAATGCCATACACCCAACCATTAAATTCACATTCCAATCGTCCAATGATACAGTCCACTTTCTTGATGTCTCTCTCCAACACTCCAACAATGAGATCGAAACTGAACTTTACACTAAGCCAACAGATACCCACACGTACCTGCTACCATCCTCATCCAAAGCACTCATTCAAAGGTATCACATACAGCCAGGCGCTACGTGTTAGGAGAATATGTTCAGACCCCTCACGCACTGACCACCACCTGAAGCAATTAGAACGGCACTTCAAGGAACGCAATTACAACATCAACATAGTTAAGCAACAGATCGAACGCTCAGGTGACAAACCCAGGATAGAGCTTTTGAAATACAAACACAAATCTACAACTAACCCCAACAAAGTATACTTTCCTGTCACTTACTCCCCACCCACCGCTACCGTTCCCCCAATCATCCACAAACATCTTCCCCCAAGCCCCCACTACCTCCTTTCGTCGAGGACGTACACTCAGAGACCTCCTTGTATGGGCAAAAGACCCATCCCCCCTCACCAGACAACAACAAAGTGAAACCACCCTTGTCACAGGCTTCTCCAAATACACATCATGGAAACCAAAACATTCAGAAGCACAGTCACTGGTCAAGTATTCATCATCAAATTAAATATCAATTGTAAATCTACTTGGGCAATCTACCTCATAACCTGTTCATAATGCCATAAACAGTACATCGGAAAAACAGAAACAACAATATATACGAGATTTAATAACACGCGATTAGAAATCCGAAACCAACATAAAACATTACCATACACAGTCCATTTCAATCTCCCCTCACACACAGTAGAAAACGCTAAAATAATCGGGATAGAACTCATCAACAACAAATCACATGACACAATCTTACACAGAGAATCATACTGGATCAACAAACTCAAGACACTCCACCCGCATGGCATTAATGTCGACCAATAAATGAATGACGATCGATATAGTTCATATAAGAAGGCACCCATATTACTATCTATACCCCCTCCCAATAATTACTACCTGCTATTTACAGCATTGATTGAGTCTCATACCAAACTATATGTACTTTACCAATATCATTTCATTCGAATAACTAAAACTACAACTATTTCTTTGCACTGACTCTATTCGTGCACATGGGTTGTCATGAATGAAGGTGGCGCCACAATGACACGCATCAGTTAACTTGCTTTTGCGGTGGACCTGGTCACGTGATCCATCGCACAAGCAAGCAGAACCACAAACAACCTAACAGGTAATGATTTGAATAATATCAAACTTTACATTGATTATCACTCTATCGATTTATATACAGATTATTCGTATTGGATAGTAGCTATTGCCAGAAGTATTGCTCATTACTTTTCTGTTATGCAGGTAGTAGTACATGTAATATCCATTTTGTTTCATTTTCGTTTCGTTTTTCGTTGTATAGCTCTTGAAGAAGGCGTAAGTCGAAAGCTTGACACCAATTCAGCTACGTCATGAGTTTTGGCTCATTTCATTTATTTAATTATCCTACATAGACGACCCGTCATGTTTTGTCTCAGCCATATCTTTACAATTGTATATATTGAATATATCATAAAGAAAGTAAATGTGAGAAAATTACAATGCCCCGACCGGGATTCGAACCCGGGACCCTGGATTAAATGACCAGTGCTCTACCAACATTTACTTTAGTAAACGAAGAAGCTTGATGGGAGGAATTTTAATTTTTAGGCATTTTACTCCCAGTGTTAAAGATCGTATGCTCGATCTGTAATGAAAAACACAAGTCAGAAAAAATTGGAACCACTGGGAGTAAAATGCCTAAAAGTTTGTTTACAAATAAAAATTCCTCCCATCAAGCTTCTTCGTTTACTAACCATTGTCTACGGCGGACCGTTTGAATATTAATGAGTCAGAAAGAAGAGGATCTTGGGTATTTGATTCCAGTTCATCGTGATTTGGCCGTGAACCAGAATAGCCTGGTGGTTAAGTCGCTGCCCGGCAAGCAGTAGATGACAGGTTCGAATCCCGCTGGTTCCATTTTTTTCTGACTTGTGTTTTTCATTACAGATCGAGCATACGATCTTTAACACTGGGAGTAAAATGCCTAAAAATTTGTTTACAAACATTTACTTTCTTTATGATATATTCAATTTACTTCAATCCTATCAATTATGATATTATAATTACGAATTCAATTGTCCTCTATAGAAAATCGTTGGCATGGAAGACCTGTCTCATTGGTAGGCCATTATATAGCGTATGCATGGAATTGGTATGGATGTACCCCCTACGCTCAATGGAAAGAGAGGGGCTATATCGACTTGGTGAGATTAGGGACTTTTAGAATTGCACGTCCACTTAGTCGACTGGTACGCAAGGACATCATTCTACGCCACTGCGCATGCGCCACTCGCCCTCTCCCTGTTCTCCTCCCTGACTTGCAAAATCGAGAACGTGTTCACTTCGTTTTTGCGGTGCTCCGAAATCTTCGACGAGGTTCACGTATATGACGTCATCAGAACAGCTCAACTATCACTATGAACATGACGAACAAAGAAGCGGACAATTTATGCAGCTCCTCATTGTACCCTTCACAATTGCACTGGTTAACAAAAGAACATCCATTCATTGCTATCCTGTAAAAATATGTAGAACAGGTGTCACATAATAGGAGTGAAGGGATGTCCTTTTGTCTACTAGAGCTATTGTGGAGGGTACAATGAGGAGCTGCATAAATTGTCGCTCTCTTTGTCATCGCGTTCATAGTGTATTATACTCATCCGTTGAGTGTGTACTTCCGGTTGACGTCGACGGTACGTACACGTCGAGGGAAATCTAAAATGATCAGAACTGTAGTCAACATGGGCAGTCGACGACGTTGACATGCGCGAATTAGTCGACTGGGACGAAGTACTAGTCCACTGCTTCTAAAAGTCCCTAATGTTACTTTGCTTCAACGGGAGCCCAGATAGCTCAGTTGGTATAGCACTGGTCATGTAATCCAGGGTCCCGGGTTCGAATCCCGGTCGGGGCATTGTAATTTTCTCACATTTACTTTCTTTATGATATTATATATATACATATATATAAGAGCAACAATTGGCTCACACTCTTTAACATGTAGTACACGGCTCCTCGTCACAATTTTAAAGGATACTTAAAATTTTCTGTAGAATCTGATTTTTTGTGCTATATCCCCTATTTTGGGGGTGCTGAACATGAATTTACTTGTTGCCATTTTTCTAAATGACGTCTTCGGCCGTTGCCATGGTAACGAAGTATTTTCTAAAAAATAACATATATATCTCTTAACAAACAACATAAAAATATAATGTTAGTGATGAAGTGTATCAATTTTAGGCTACCCGCTCAATTAAAATCAAAATCACAGTTGTCAAAGGTCATGTTATGCTTAAAAAGGGCCGTTGCTATGGTAACGCCTAATTTTTTCAGAAAATAGTATATTTCTGCAATAATAACATAAAAACATAATGGAAGTGTTTAAATATATCTATTTCATGCCAAAACTTTGATTTCCATCAAAATATTGGTCTTTCAAAGTCATATATGTGCCACAACATGGTCGTTGCTATGGCAACAATATGGTTCAAATTGGTATTTTAAGAAAAAATATAGCATTTCTGTATCAAAACAAAACATACAACATGATAAGAAATCCCTAAGTACACATACTGTCCACTTTCTGATTCTTTTCAGTCTAGATGTAGATTTTGAAGTAATAGTCATGCCTGATAGGACAGTTGCTATGGCAACAACTGATGCAAAAGTTGAAGTAGGTATGCGTAGCTTATGAAATTAATTTCAGTGCATTTGTTAACATACCTAAAATCTACCCCCTCCCGTTGGACATATTTTTTTTCCTCACTCTGTTCTTTCTTATTACCTAGTTGTTTCGGCCATCAATATCATTATCTGCCTCTTTGCCATAAAAAAGGGATGGTGGATAAACGTGCCAGAGACGTTGCCACGGTAACAAATTAATTTCATAAAGTAAAATATGTTTGAGTAAACCACGTAACGGCATAAAGTTAATATCTAAGAAAATCTCTTCCAGCTACTAGTTGGGCCGCAATTAACTTCTGAATTATCCCAGTTTTTCCTCACTCTGTTCTTTCTTATTACCTAGTTGTCTCGGCCATCAATATCATTATCTGCCTCTTTGCCATAAAAAAGGGATGGTGGATAAACGTGCCAGAGACGTTGCCACGGTAACAAATTAATTTCATAAAGTAAAATGTCTTTGAGTAAACCACGTAAAGGCATAAAGTTAATATCTAAGAACATCTCTTCCAGCTACTAGTTAGGCCGCAATTAACATCTGAATTATCCCAGTTCATGGTTATGCTAAAAAATGGCCGTTGCTATGGTAACGTCTGAATATTCAGAAAAGCATGTATTTGTAATGGAATAATCAATCAAGTCAGGTAGAATTTCCGAGATCCATGGATAAGTTCTTTCCAGCAACCTTTGTCATTCATAAGTTCAGCGATGTCTCGCGTCTCCTGGAGACCAGTGTCCATCGTTAATGAATCGAATGTCCTCCTATGTCTCCCTCATCTTGCTTCTCCATGAAGGGGTTTCCACAGGACCACTCAGTGTAGTGTGAGCTCTGGATGCCTTTGATCATGCCCTGAAAGCTTCAATCTCCTCTGGGTTACTTTGGAGCTGACCTTTGGAAGGTTTCCCTACAGCTCCGAGTTCCTCAATCTTGTTGCGAATTGGTTGACGTTCAGAGCCATCCTTTAACATTCTAGTGTAGCACCCATCAACCATCTGAGTAAGTCTCTTTGTAAGGGTCCAGGTCTCTGACCCATACAACAAAACATACTCCACCGTAGCTGTGAAGAGACTTATCTTTAGGACTTTACGGAGGTCTGATTCCCATACCGACTTCAAGCTGTAGCATGCTGCCCAGGCGTTCTTCACCCTATCCACAACGGCATCCTCTGTGTTCCTGATCTTTGTTCCCAAGTACAGGAAGTCATCCACCAATTCAATTGGCTTCCCACCAGCACTCACGATTCCCTCTGGCTCCAAGACGTTCTCCAACAGATAGTCTTGCTCTCATTTATCCGCAGTCCTACATTCATAGATACCTCCTCCACCTCTCCCAGTAACTCCTCTGCCTCCTTTACTGTGTTTGCCAACAGAACTATGTCGTCAGCAAACTCAGCATCTGATATCTTCTTAGCCTTAACTCTCCTGCTCCAAGGCGGAGTTACAGTGAAGCCAGAGTCATGGTGTTTCTCCAGTGCCAGGGTCAATTACGATCACAAAAAGATATGGAGCTAATATATCACCCTGGAGTACTCCAGTCTGTATCTCGAACTCTGTCAGCCCATCGGGTGTGATAACCTGGGCTTTGGTGTTTGTGTACAGCAGGGATATCAGGTCCATCTTCTTGGGGATTCCATAAGCCCATACGATGTTCATCAGGCAGTTTCGGTCTACTGAATCAAAGGCTTTTCTAAAGTCATTGAACACCATGACAGCAGGGAGGCTCTTTGCTCTGGCACCCTCAAGAATGCTCCTGACTAGTGGCGGATCTTCCCTCTCTAAAGCCATTCTGGCTGTCTCTGAGCTGCTTCTCAATCCCTGGCTGGATTCGGTTCAGAATCATCCTGTTGAGGGTATCTGCAGCAATGCAAGTAACGTTAGTGAGATGCCCCTGTAGTTGTTGGTGTTAGTGAGGTCACCTTTCTTTGGTACTGGGACAGTGTTACTTATCCTCCATTGATCTGGGAAAACACTCTTCTCAAGTGCCTGATTACAGAACTCCAGGCTGATATCACTAAAATCACATCTCTTCATCACCTCCCGCGACACTCCATCATATCCATACCCCTTACCCTCCTTGATCCCCCCCCCCCCCCCCCCGCTGGCTCTCTTAAGCTCTTCACTGGTAAAGGGCCTGTCTCGATATCCATTTCTTTGAATAGCTGCCTGATCACCCTGGTGTTCTGATATGTGGGAGGGGTTTGTCCTAGTAAGGTCTTAAAATGGTCCAGCCACTTCCCCTTCCTACTCAAGGCCTGTTCTTTGATCTGACTCGAACTCCCTCTCTTCCTGCCCGTGATCTCGTTGATGATCGTCCAACTCCCTATGCTCTTACAACTGTCTGCTGCTCTCTCAACTCTCCTGATCTTCTCAATCAGCAAAGACTCCTCCCTAGCTTTAGTGTAGTTGGCACGAGTTCTTCCTTCCTATCCTCAACACACTTCTTCTTCTCTCCGAAGGATCAGCACAACTCGTCCGTAGCAGCTCTTAGGTGTTCTCTGGCTGCACACACTCTGGGATCTTCAGAGTAGTCATCTGTCATCTTCCTCTTCCTCTTCCTCTTCCTCTTCAGCACCAAGGCCTCTCCCGCTTCTGTTACTGCAGTGGTGAAGTGAAGAAACTATAGTTGATAAAGTAGGAACATGAGGAAGGCATTCCCCATTCGTTTTGTACACAAAACTCAGAAATTCTCCATTTTCGGGCTGACATGAGGTCACAAAAGGTCATGTAACTTGGTAACCGTATGACCGATTTTTTAAAACATGATGTCACAAGATGTAGAAGACTTGAAAGAAAAACTCAGAAAATGGCGTGGCGTGAAATGCAGTGGTTCGAAACGCGTGGCGATATTTGTCTCAGAGCCCACCCCCCCCCCCCCCCCCCCCAGTACAAAGGGTTAATTACCCAGGTCTCAGCTGTTATGATATAACTGTTTGGCATTAAACAGATGAGGGTGTTGAATATTGGAATTTAAAAAAAACATACACTTTGTGGCTGACATCATGAAAATGGAAAATCAGGGTCTAACGTTAAATGTGCTTTTCTGCAAGATTCCCAGTCGATAAAGGAAGGGGTTATCCCAGACAAGGGTCATTGCTATAACAAACCTGTGATAGACAAAGAGAATGTGTAACAAGATTATTTTTGAATAATTGACAACATTTGGTAATGGATTTGTAGCTGAATCTGGACTGTTGCCGAACAACGTTCAGCTACAAAAAGGGGGGAGTTAAAAGTATGCGTGCTAGGTCTACAAAATTAATAGGTATAAACGTAATATTGGCTGCTTCAAAATTTGTATCCTCCTGCCTCTCCTATGTAACATCTTAATGCATGTTGTAGGATATGAACTTGTAGATCTTGCCCATCAATAGAGGCTTTTCAGTTCCAGATTATTGAAATGGCCTAGAGGATAATTATTGCATGTTCCAGCTAGCAAGGTCTTATCTGCAACTAATAGGTGCCCTTTCAAGGTCACAACTGAGTTCTACAAAGTGTTAAACCTTAGTATCAATGAACACAGGAGGAAAACTGCTAGAGGAACTGGTAGATCTAGTCTCCTTCTGGGCCTGACTTGATCTGGATCTAGTTTATATGCATTTAACTAGGTCAGAGCAGAATTGGAGAACTCATAGGGTGCCTCCAGACCTCCAGGTTCATGTAAGCATCTGAGAATGCATCTTCGAAGATCAGAGTAACAACCGCTGCATGCAGGGCTGTGTGACATCTACTCAGACATTAGAGGCAGAGTTGTCTGCTATTTTCAAGGGAGGTTGAAGCTGGAGTTTCAGAAAAAGGATTTGTTGGCATTATTTGCGTTTGCCCAGATATTTTCAAAACTGGCATCGGAAACTGGTTTCATTTTACCATTCTTTTTTGTTGTTGTTTTTAACCACGATCTACGTATTTAATGTTTTCAAATTGCTATAAATATTGTAAATATTGAAATGTATTGCCTCTTGTTATTAGTAAGTAATAATACAATCATATCACATCAATCATATCAAAAGAGCCTCCTTTGAAGCCCACACTATCTACATGTAGGCAGGCTGTTCAATTCATGGATATTTTCATAACAAACGGGCAGATGATAGCTACAAAAGGCTAATAGGCTTATAGAAGAAGATAAAGGAAAAAGGTGTCTAATATGACAGGGTAGTATTGCAGTAGATGTACTCTGTTTGTTTTCAGTGTATTTGTTTACTATCACCATTGAGTTTGATGTCCTTTTGAGGGAGGATTGCGTTTATTCGTTGGAGTATGACCTTCGCCCCTTTTGGCCAGTATCTTGTTAGTGTAAGTATGATCAAATAAACGGTTGGTAGACATGATTGTGGCTGGTAGTCGTTCAATGATGTCATGGTTGCAGCGGCGGGATAATAATGTCATATCAGGACGTTGCCATAGCAACGGCCATGTTTTGCCATAAAGCTGCCTATGAATAACTAACAATTTAATGAATATCAAAGAGGTACGTTGAACTACATTTGATATATTCTTGGACACTTGTATTATGCTTTTATGTATGTTATATTTAGATATACATGTATGTAAAGGCTATACATTTTTTCTTTCAAAATTTCAAAATTTAACTGATCGATTACCATGGCAATGTCTCTGGAATGTTTGGATTTATCACTCACCACCAGTTTAACAGCAATCAGTGAAGATTATGACAAAGAGTCTGTTGGTAGATCCCATTAGAGAAAACTGTGTCACGGGTGGGAGTACACTTTCTACATATTAGCCCATGCACTTTTATTATTGATTTCATAAGTCGAGCATACTTTCTTTTATTTTTTTTCACATCAATGTGTTGTCATAGCAACTATTCTATCAGACATGACTGTTACCTTAAAAATATATCAAAAATACATCTTTATTGAAAATAATTGGAGAGTTGGAAATTTGTGACATTTTTACTACTTTGTTAGTGTTAAGATAGAGAAATACCATATTTTTCCTCAAAATATCAGTCTCAACCTGGTCGTTGCCATAGTAACGACCATATTATGGTATAAATACATTGTTGTAAGACTTTGCATGACCAAGATTTTGATGGCAATCAAATTTGGAGCATGAAACGGACAAACGAAGACACTTGTTATGTTTATACGTTGTTGCACAAATATATGGCATTTTCTAGAAATTCAGATATTACCATGGCAACGGCCAATTTGGAGCATAACCATGACCTTTGATAAGCCAAATGTTAACTGCAAGGTAATGTGCAGCTTGAAAGAGAGATTCTGAGACATTAACGACATGTATTTATGTTGTATGTATTTATATTTATGAAAAATATGTTATTATCTGAGAAGTAATTTGTTACCATGGCAACGTCTTTAGCACTTTCATCCACCACCAAATTGATGGCAAATAGGCACATAATGATGACTGATTCATCTGGGTAACCAAAAATAACAGAATGGATGAAACTGTGTCTAAGAGGATGGGGTACGTTTTGGGTATATTAGCCTATACACTTT
This sequence comes from Heliocidaris erythrogramma, assembly GCA_025617745.1. NCBI lineage: Eukaryota > Metazoa > Echinodermata > Echinoidea > Camarodonta > Echinometridae > Heliocidaris > Heliocidaris erythrogramma. The sequence continues at coordinate 17,084,493 of CM046861.1, forward strand.
TGTTATTGATTTCATAAGCCATTCATACCTACTTTAACTTTTGCATCATTTTGTTGCCATAGCAACTGTCAAATCAGGCATGACTGTTACCTGAAAATCTTCATCTAGACCTAAAAGAATTTGAAAGTGGAAAGTATGTGTACTTAGACATTTTTATTATGTTTTCTTTTTTGTTTTGATACAAAAAAGCTATATTTTTTCTTAAAATACCAATTTCTTCCATGTCTTTGCATAAATATGACTTTGATGACTTTGATGGAAATCAAAGTTTTGGCATGAAATAGATATATTTATACACTTCTATTATGTTTATGATTTTTCATTACAGAACTATGCTATTTTCTGAACAATTTTAGGCGTTACCATAGCAACGGCCCTTTTTGAGCGTAACCATGCCCTTTGACAACTGAGATTTTGATTTTAATCAAACGGGTAGCTTGAAATTGATACACTTCATCACTAACATTATATTTTTATGTTGTTTGTTAAGAGATATATGTTATTTTTTAGAAAATATTTCGTTACCATGGCAACGGCCGAAGACGTCATTTAGAAAAATGGCAACAAGTAAATTCATGTTCAGCACCCCCAAAATAGGGGATATAGCACAAAAAATCAGATTCTACAGAAAATTTTAAGTAACCTTTCAACTTGCCATGTACTAATGATGGTGTACTCGGGTGCTAATTATATAGAGGCAACAAAATGAGTACATCTGTAGACGTAGCTGTTGGTACCACGCTTTTAATTAGCTTTCGGGCAATTAGCCCTTCTTCAGATCTACATGAGTACGACAGTAAGTTTAGTAAGTTTACTAAATTTCTCTCTCTATATATATATCTTTGTTTATTGACTTTTTCGACGTCGCTATAGGGTCTTAATTACACCCATGAATATGTTCATATATTCTAGTTATACCAGTTGTATCGCATTATATGTTCCCTTTATATATCATATATTATATTATTGTTTGTTGTGTATATAATATGCGTTCAAATATCTTAGTTATTCTTTTTGCCGTTTCTGTCGTACTCATGTAGATCTGAAGAAGGGCTAATTGCCCGAAAGCTAATTAAAAGCGTGGTACCAACAGCTACGTCTACAGATGTACTCATTTTGTTGCCTCTATACACACATATATATATATATATATGTGTGTGTGTGTGTGTGTGTGTGTGCATACGATAAATCTGCCATCTTAAAATATTGTTTAGTTCTCTATCGCTGTTACCTAATCTGCTAGATATAACTTCACTAGTAAGGCCTTTTTTCCCTGCATGGGAGCCTAAAACGTTAATTACATAATCCCAAAGGGTACCAATCACCAACATGTTTTTTTTTTCAGTATTCAAAATATCAGCTTCAGATATAACTTCTGAAAAGAAATATTGCAAGCTTGAATTCAATCTGTATAAAAGAAATATGACTGGTTTAGTAGACTAGTCGACGCACGCGTTAGCTTACGCATACGCACCTATATGATAAGTTATTCCCGTTCAAATTAAATAAAGCCATTTGAGTCTAATGGAAGCAAAAGGCTATACATGAAAGGTCAGAGGAAGATGCTGCTTTCCATACTATGAATTGACGATTTAGCCACACAGATGGCGGGAATTCAAAAGCTTGTGTCGAATTACCTTTGATGTGCACTTAGTTAAACAAAAGAGTCAAATGCCAGACTATATAAACTTCCAATTATTTAGCGTTTACTAAGTTTCTAGGCAAAATTACGATATTTAAAAGCAGTAGCTTTGTCCTTAGCATCGGACCTGGACATCCAGTATCTAGACAAATGTTCAATGGTGGTTGCATATATTCCTTTCATTAGATAACCAAAGAACTAATTTGAAAGAAGAAACTTCAAGCTGTACTCCTAACGTTATTACCATACAGGAAAATATTGAAGATTATATTTATATTATATATAAAGCAAAGTTTGAGAAAGAATATTGATATTATTACTTTTTAAAGATACCACTGATTTCTTAGTTCATTAGTACATTGAAAGGTAACTAAAATCAACATCAAAATCATAAAGTCCTTTCGATATTCTTCATTCATTAAAATTAGAAACAGCAATCATACACATTTCTGTATCTATTTAGGCATGATTGAATATCACTCATTTGATTCTAGAAAAAAGTAGTTCTCACTTCATAATCCCCTCATTTACAGAAAAAGTGAACACTTATCAAAGTGAACTGACTGGTTTCGATCCTCCTATTGAAATTAAGCTGATAGAACAACAGAAGAGAATGATAATTATAGTATGACATTCAATGTGTGTATATTTAGGTCTAAAAGTATGAGTACTTTTCTGTATCTCAATCATATGAAAAAAAAACAATTAATCAAACCAAGGAGAAACAAAGATTTCTTTCGTTGGGTATATTGAACGTAACTATTTCCGCGTGGGTTTGAATATCCTTTTTTTATGTAGGCCTATTTATTTATAATTTATATCGAATAAAAAATCCTTTATTACATAGGATAATACAAAGATATTTGCAGATATGATAGCCTAGGTTATTTTCTGTGGGACCACAGTCATACATGTTACAACATGAAGTAAAAACATTAAAGATTCAAAGTAACCACTGGCAACAATACGTACATATGCAAGACAACATGTGTGCAGGGAAGTGAACCTATTCATATTGTTCAGAATAAAGCTTTTTCTTTAAAGATAAGCACTTACCAAAAAGCATTCGAATAATTAATATGTATAATATAAGAATAATCATTGTAATTATTATTATTATTTTCATAAAGTATTGATGAATATATTAGCATTAACCGTGTTAACATATGCATGCAAACCGAGAACCGAACTTGTACAAATAGTCAAGGACGTAGAGATATAAGGTTTGATACGAATTCAGCAACCAAGCAATTATTAGTTTTATGTTATCAAAATCCGTATTATTTGTAAGTAGATTCCTTGCATAATATGAAAACTGTGAAACTTTCAAGAACATCTAAGAGCTCTTGTACATGTATACATCGGCATCTTAACTACAAAATCTTGCAATTCTCAAAGTCAGTACAATAATCATAGATACAGAAACATAAAACTACAACAAAAAAAAAATTATTTATTAAACTACGAAAATATTTTACCAGAACAAGTCACCAATTTGAGGTGTATTAATTAGGACAGAATTAATTTAACAGAATATTTAATCCACCAATGATTGGTTCTGTGACACAATATTTCTCCACCCTTCAATCTATTTCAATGTAGTGTTCGTCTTCTTTCGAAATATTTGTTATTCCTCGATTTGAAGCAGAAAGGGACCTATGCGAAGGAGGTTTAGGGAACAACAATTCAGGTAGAAGGTATCCATCTGCGCTCATTCTGTGAATGAGTGGCTTTCGCACCTGCTTAGGGGTGGGGTAGGTGTTCTCGTGATGATGTGAATCGGAGTCCATAGAATGATCATCCGGTGTATCAGGTCCAGGCCTAGCTCTGGTTAGACCTGGTCCAATGAACGCCACACTGTAGTGGGCATCGGAATGTCTCTGTTCGGCCTCTTTATTCGAGTCACTGCCATATTTACTCGCTTTGAAAACTGCACTGGGTTGTGCGTTATTTCTAGGAAACCGTCGACGAACTAGTAGGACTACAATGAATATCAATGCGAGAACCAGGCAAACGAGTATGGGAGCGGAGATGTAAAAAGCGAGTACGAGCCTGAAACCTGGACAGAGTTAGGTTAAAAGTAAGAGAAATGTGACCGGAAGAGATAAGTTCATGCAGCAGTATAGGGACGGTGATAAAAAGATAGAGCATTTAGACAGATACTGAGATTGAGGATGAGAGGGAGAGGGGATAGAGAAATTGAATACAAATGGTTTGATAAAATGTAGTGATTTGGTCTAAAATTACTTCAAATTAATATCAATTGTGAAAGAGGCAATATCAGTTCGAAGATATCTCTTTTATAGGTTATTATTAATTTGCGATTGTAATTACAAGAATACCAGTGAGAGGTACCCTCCCCCTCCCCACGATGTCAATAGCATTTATGTTATGGATCGAGTAAGGGAAAACTATGAAAACTATTTTTCTGCGCTCCTTTACAAAAATTTAATGGTAATGATGATTAAAAAGACCATGCATGAAGACGCTTTCCCGAAGGATGCAATGCCGCTGAATAACATCATGAAACTGGCTTTATTGAGGGTCCACGATAAAACATTGAGAGGCTTTTGTGACAGGAATACCTACATATTTATGACAGCTGGATAACAAGTGGTATATGCAGGTTCATATCCTGTCGAAGATTATCGGATTCGCAACTGTGAGTCAAACTTGGACGTAGTGTACCCATTACAGTCCGGCGAAATATGCGATACACTAACAAAAGCCTTGCACACGGATTTTGTCAGTTTTGCGTGATCAAAACATTACTAGATACCCAATGTAAAACATCAGCCTAGACATGTTATCTTTATTCATTAAGTTTTCTTGCATAAATAAATTTCATAAAATATCTCTGAAATATTATAGGCCTAAACCTCATGATTGCATTACAGATCTCATTTGTTAAAGGGCCCGGCCATCAAAATGCAAGTTGATACCTGATGGTGTGCAATCATACATAATAATAATAATAATAATAATATGCCGCTTTTTATATAGCGCCTAATACATCGGCGATGTCTCTAAGCGCTTTACAGATATATTATTACCCCGGTCATTGGATCCTGGCTTGCCCGCACACAATGTATGCACATTCTCCACTCCCTGGAGAGTATTCCAGCCAGGCGTCTGTAAAGCGCACACATGCTAAAGCAAAGGACATTACCTTTGGCATCCTACCGGGTACCCATTTAACATCTGGGTGGAGAGTGGCAAATGTAGATTAACGTCTTGCCAAAGGACACTAGTGCTGTGGTGGGATTCGAACCCCAGACCTCGTGGTTCACAGTCCGGGGAATTATCAACTGATCCACAGCACCTCTACATCTCATATTTTGATATTTAAAGTTCTAAATATGTTTCATAGATTATTAAATATTTTTTGAAATAATTTGAAATAACCTGCTAAGCCCCACCCACCTAAAAAAATACCCCAGACCAATTTCCCCTCGTGACATCATCTGTCCATCATCAGTAAGCTAAGAGCGATTTTTCAAGTGAAATTGGTATTTAACTTTGTCAAAGCTGACACCTGTTACAATACCAACATAGGAGTTGCTATGTCAGACATGCTGTAGCATCAGCAGGAAAACAAAGGGAATGATGAGGTATTCTATGAAAGCATGCAATTCTATTATGAGCGTGTCTAAGCTGGGGGAAATTATACCAGTATCTATTCTACAATACAATAGTTAGTGGTCCCCAGCTCAGCATGGCAGGGGGCCCTTTAAACGGTGTTTGAAGTATTGCGTGTTTGAAAAGAATTTTATAATCCACTCACTACTTTCACTGCTCCCATTACAAACGACGTTAGTGGCGAGTGGTGATCTCACTGCAAAAAGAATAGGGATATTATCATTACAGTCATTTTTAAGCATAATTAACATAATTATTTACACTCCAATGTATTGTCTTATCGATAGATGTCGAAAAGGCCTTCGATTCCGTTGAACTGAATTTTCTAGTAGGAAATACATTTAAATCTTTTGTTGAACTGATGTATACAAATATCGAAAGTTGTGTCATAAATAATAGATTCTCATCTTTTGTTTTTAATCTTCGCAGGGGGAGGGGTAGACAAGCTTGTCTCCGTAATTTGTTTCTGATTGGAGCCGAGGTATAGGTATTTCATGAGTTGAAAGTTTAATAATTTGTATGATATGTCCTCTGTAGGTTTCCATGGTGAGCGAGTATTCAAAATTGAAGGCTTTCGGTAACACCATGTGGGAGCCTCTGTGAAAAGGCTGTTGATATATTCTTTCGTGAAAATAACCCACTTATGGGGCGTTCGAAGGAATTAATTGGAAAAGAGAAAGGAAAGAATATATCAACAACATTTTCACAGAGGCTCCCACATGGTGTTACCGAAAGCTTTCAATTGTGAAAACTTGTATTATGTTGGCGGGATATCACAGCGAACGATCAAGATAAATATATTTCTGTAATACTATTAAATACTGGGCAAAACTGCCGAACATGAGGAGAGATGCGCATCGTACCAATAATTCTAGATAATTGTGCGTTCCAAATCATTGCATGCAAGGCCTGACATTATATTCACTCTTCACTCACAGAGAGGCTCCCACATGGTGTTACCGAAAGCTTTCAATTGTGAAAACTTGTATTATGTTGGCGGGATATCACAGCGAACGATCAAGATAAATATATTTGTGTAATACTATTAAATACTGGGCAAAACTGCCGAACATGAGGAGAGATGCGCATCGTACCAATAATTCTAGATAATTGTGCGTTCCAAATCATTGCATGCAAGGCCTGACATTATATTCACTCTTCACTCACAGAGAGGCTCCCACATGGTGTTACCGAAAGCTTTCAATTGTGAAAACTTGTATTATGTTGGCGGGATATCACAGCGAACGATCAAGATAAATATATTTTGTGTAATACTATTAAATACTGGGCAAAACTGCCGAACATGAGGAGAGATGCGCATCGTACCAATAATTCTAGATAATTGTGCGTTCCAAATCATTGCATGCAAGGCCTGACATTATATTCACTCTTTCTCCAAAATGTTATACCACAGTCAAACCAACATGAACGACGCCGGATCGACAACAGACCGAACAAAAAATAACTTCGCTACCAATGCCCAAGAGTAGGTCGGTTTGGAGTGGGTGTTGGGTCGGTTTGGCGGTGTGACTGCTGCATAAGCAAAGCAGCATGTTCTTAGTTGAAAAACAAATCCTGGATTTCCGTTTTCCCAACAATGAGGGCTATTGTGTATCTCAAGTTTTATCCATGATTATTTGTGGTTATTTTTGAATGGTCTGTCATTTCATTCATCTGAACCTAATCAAGGCTGGCGAAAAATTGGCAAATCAATCAAAAATAGACTTACTAGTAAGTACATTCATTAGTTCAAATTATCCACACATCATACCGTTATATACAGATATAGCAAGAGAACCACCGCAAAACTTTGCACCGCTTCCTGGACAGGGCAATCTACACCAACTGTCCCGAAATGTTTTGATGAGACACGTTTGTTGACATGAACAATAACATTCATTTTGGCGGTAAAGTGCTGCAACTGGAAATCCTTCAATCTTACATAAGGCTAAGCAATAATCTGGAGAATTATAAAATGTTGATTGCATTAATTCGAATATCAGGCAAGATTGTAAATGGCAGCCGATGTAATCACCATCTGAAATATCAAGAATGATGTGATAATCGTTGAAACTGATATATGTTTACAAACACACTTCACTCTCTTCCAGTTCCTCCGTCATTCTCTCTCTATACTCTATTCCTTCCCAATCTCTCTCTCTCTCTCTTTCTCTTTTTCTTTCTTTCTTTCTTTCACCATGTCTCTTCATTATTACATTTGAAGAGCATCAAAATATTATTTCAATCCACGATTTACTATAATAAAAGGCCAAATTCTTCCGTCTTTAGCTCAACGACTGCTAATTATGCCGATATTAGCAATTAAAATTTAAATTTAACCTCAATAATAGTTCTAATGATTATATCTAAGCCAGTTTAAAAACTATTACTTAACCTCTTTTGTAACCGAAGCTATTTCAAATCTTATAACTCAGTCTCAATTTCTCAGCAATGGTTTAAATTGATTACTTTAATAATGGTACAAATGAATGCTATATTGTTATAAGAAGTTCCATTGCTAAAGTATTTTTGTGCACGTTTTTACACCATTATTTTATTTTACACAATGTTGGCTACCTGTTTAGACATTAAGTGAAAATTAGCCGCCCCGCCCCTTAAACATTTAGAGAGTATTGATCTCCCTTCTTTGTTATTGTTTGCTTTCCATCAATTTTGTACAATTTACGAACTTTCAAATGTATTTCTTTACCGAGAGCATAGACGATTAATTATCAGCTTTATTAAGTTTAGCACGATCATAATACGATATAGATACTTACTGGTAGCATATCTCTCAAATAGAGTAGACTTTCCATAACCAGAAGCAACCAAAGGATAATATTGCACGAAGAAGCCGACAAATATTACAGACATATACATTTCCTCGCTGATATAAATGCTCAGATTATACAAATATCAGATGCATTAACACAGTAGACGATCACAAAGAAAAGCTGCGACTGAATAAAAGAAAATCTTTATCCTCACTGCTTATGTGACTGCACGCGGACGCGCCTTTTTTTACGGAAGTAAATACCTTTAATCCCATCCCATGATACCATATCCATGATACTGTTAACAAGTCTATATATGATTGAAGCAATTGACGAATCAGTGTAAAGCGAAGAAGCGAGCAATTAAGCCTATTTTGGGGAGATTGTTTTTAATGCTTGATATTTTCATAGGACGAGATCGCATGAAGACACGTATATACTGGGTGTCCCACAAAAAGCGGAACGGGTATTATTAACGAGTATTATTAAAATTGTGTCTCAACTATATTTACTTCGAAATTTAAATGAGTAATTTACTATTTTCACCGCTCCCTTAATACAAGGGACGTTAGTATAGTGATTAGTGACTTCACTGCAGAAAAAATAGTGATAGACGGTCATTTGCTACTGTTCAAAAAATAGCACAAAACTATGCGATAACACAAATGTCATATGTTCACGTTAAATGTTGTCGGGGTTACACAATCAAATAAAATCTCAAAGATGGGGGTTATAAGAGAAGATAATACATCGTTATTTCTTTAAGATTTAGGAATTGTAGGGTGTCGGAATTTTAAGCCAAACTTATAAATCATACTCGTTTACGTGTATAGCTCATTTCCCCAAAGATTTGTTACTGTGAAGTATAATTGTTCCGGGGTAGTCTGAAGGTTCGGTAGATTCGTAATTCCAAAAATGGAATGATAGGCTTCATAATTCCAAAAATGAAGCAGGGTTTGTCATTCCGAAAGTTAAATTGGGAACCTAGTCTAAGTTTCCTATATATGAATCCCATATTCTTCTTTTTTTCCCCTCGCAAAATAATGAACCCAATTACCTTTTCGGAATAACGAAGTTCTGTTAATACTTATCCATATTTCATTTTTCACTATGAAACTTGAGGAAAATTGATCTTCAGATTGTTGATCCTCCAAATTAATCCACCAGGTGTTTGGGGAAAAGAACTTATTTTCAGTTTGGAAGTAATGGACCTCCTGGAAGAGAAAATGTTCATGTTCGAAATTGTGAAACTTTGCAATTATGAACCATTTGAATTACGAACCTTTGATAAAACTGAACTTTCATAGAGGAACAAAATAAAACAACGTTCAGAAGAACGAGCATCCCCCTTCATTTCCTTTATAAAAAAAAAAAGTCTGTGTTCTGACAGCTTAGAGACTGCCACAAATGTTTATACGAAGCACAATGTGACTTATAAAAAAATGAATTGCAAATATTGGAAATAATTTAGATTTAGTAACTGTCAAAAAAGGAATAAAAAACTATAAGGTGCATATAAAAGATTGCATTAAATTGAATTAACTAGATAGGATATACAAATAATTTCTTGGTACTGCAAAATTTCAATATGGCACGAAAAAGAGACATGATAACGAAGCTTTTCGACCTGCACTCATCAGGTTATCACGCAGGTATATAACAAATTACTTGAAATCAACTATATTATACTCGGTGAACCCGGACGCAACCTATGTCTCTCATGTCTCTTTTTCGTGCCATAGATAGAATATGTTTAGGATAGGATAGATTAAGGTAGAGAATAGGATAACATAAAGCATGGCTATACACTAATAACTGTAAAACTACAGACTTTCTGGCTTTCCTTGAGACTGACTACAATTTATTTTAAATTTACAGTCTCTTTCCTGTAAAAAAACGGAAATATTTGTTAACAGACTGTAGTTTTACATGAGGCTGTAAAATAACGTGCACTCCTGGCGTTTCGACTGCCAGGAAATTTCCTGTAAAAATACGCACATATTTTTTAACAGTGTATATACAGAAGCTCCCCTATAACCACCGCAAAAACTTATCGAAATTTAACCCTCGACATGGCAAGCCACAGTTTTGGTCATCCGTAGTTTTGTAAACAGGGGCAGGAACATTTAGTTCGATTGTAGAGGGTTGCCACTGGAAATCCTTCATCCTTACATGTTGCTATGCAAGAATTTGGATAGTTGTGAAATGTCGATTTGCTTACCTAGCTTACATAGCATAGCAGCCGATGTAATCACAATCACAATCACAATCTAAAATATTAAATGAATTGTTGTTATAGTAACATGGAAACACAGGGGTTTCATCTATCCCCTTCTTTATCCCTTTCGCAACAGTCTCTCCTTCCCTCCCTCCCTCTCTTCTTTACTCTTCCTCTCTTTTTTCCCCTCTCGTCTCTTCCTATCCCAGGCCTCCCCCGCTCTCTCCACTTTCTCCCCCCCCCCCCCAGCCCGAAACCACAAATGTAAGAATAACCACAAATTTAAACAAATTGCACTTGCACGAAAAAAAAAACAATTTGATGAATGTACACTTTTGAATTTATTTTTTCCGAACTTTTACATCATTTAATTCTTAACCCCCCCCCCCCCCCCGATAATAGTATCGAGGGGGGGGGGTAAGAATAAAGTGCGCCATTTTGAGTTACAAACGGGTTTAACTACCGCACCTTAATTTTAATCAAAACACCATGCAGCGTGCGCCATATATTGTAAATCGCATTCCTTTCTTTCTCTCCCTCTCCCCTCTCCCCCCCCCCCCCCCCCTCTCTCTCTCTCTCTCTCCCCCCCCCCCCCCCTCTCTTTGTATATCTTTCTATCTCTCTCGTTATTCTATTGCATTCCTTCTCCCACAATTAAGTAAAGTTCAATACTGCTAAACTAAAGAAGCATAGACATTCACGTGGGGGCCATTCCTAAGAGAAGTGATGTTCCTGATGGCAAAGGGTAAGAGATGAACCAAGAACTGGGATGTGTTTGAATAGAAAGATTACGAAAAATTAAGTGAAGTCGGCAAGCAGACAGAAAGAATACTGGAGAATATGATCATGTGATGTACACATATTTTTCCAACCATTTTTACACATACAAACTTAAAAGTTAAGGCCTTGTGAAACAAATTACGAATAGATCGATTTTTCTTAAAATGTCACACATATCTTTGTCCAAACATTCATAAAATACGTTTTTCTTAATTTTCCTTCCTCCACTCATGCAGGCCAACATCTAATGTGTTAATTCAATTTTAAAATAAGAAATCAGAATCCAAGACAACTCTATACATTGGAATATATATCTTTAAATTATCTGTCAGTTAAACTTGATTGATTCTATTTAAGTTATGTATTTCTCACTTCAAAAATCCCCACTTATGAATCAAAAGTTATATCATGAATCATTGTAAATGAATCAGTTTCGATCTTTTATTTCAATAGATGCAATGGGGCTACTGACACAGAAGTAGATAATGGTAATTTTGTAATAAAGTCCTTTAATGTCCATGTCGTTCTGCTGTATAGGCCTACTCAGTGGCATAGATACAAGGGGCACGTGCCAGGCTCCCTCCTCTCCCCCCCCCCCCCCTCATGGAATGGTGAAATGGGAGAGGAAGAGAGAAAGAAAGATAAAAAAGAAATGGAGATGGGGAAGGCAACGTGAAAATATGATACAGCCCCCCCCAAAAAAAAAAAAAATAATAATAATAATAATAATAATAATAATAATAAATAATAGATAAAATAAATAAAATAAATAAATAAATAAATAAATAAAATAAATAAATAAATAAATGAAAGAAAAAAAAATAAATAAATAAATCCAATTCAAATTAAGAGGAAATGATATTCTTGGCAAAAATTAAAATTTTGTATTAGTGATGTAAACAAATGAATGGTTGAGTAGTGTGGGAATGACGTCACAAACTCATGATCGAGTTGCCAATCTGTAATGAGTTGTTCAATTTTCATCAAACTAGTTTTGATCTGTTTGTCTCAATTTCAAAGTAATTCTATACCACATGCGCCCTTTAGAGCAGATGGCGCCTTGTGTGCAAAAGGAAATGCCCGTTTCGTATATACAAATTAATCTGTATTGCTTGTAAATAGATTGATTCACTACACTATTGCACTTTACAAACTGAAAAAAGTCATTGCGAATGATTTTCAAGAACATCTAAGCACTTTTTTACATGTATACATCGGCATTTCAACTATAGAATATTACAGTTTTGAAAGTCAAAGCCGAATATCATATGTTCAGAAACAGAGGCCTATTAAAGAATTCTGTAAAAGTGAACTTTGGAAAATCAAGTCAAAAATTTGATATACTATTTTAAATACATATTCAAGGAAACGGTACAAAGATTAAACATATAAATGCAGTAATTAAGAATGTTATGTAGTGCAATAAATCTTTCTCAATACAAATCACTTTTCAAATTACGACGCTCATTTGGAATGTATCTAATATTTCAATTTACAAAAACAAATCCACTAATGTTTGGTTCAGAGATACATTATTTCTTAATCCCTTAATTTATGTCAATGTAGTGTTTGTCGTCCTTCGAAAGATTTGTTAGTCCTTGATTTGGGGCAGAATAGGCCGTATGCGAGGGAGGTTCAGGTAACGGCAATTCAGGGAGAAGATATCCATCTGCACTCATTCGATGACAGAGTGGCTTTCGCACCTGCTTGGGGTGGGGTGGTTGTACTCGTGAGGTTGTAGATCGGGGTCCGTGGAATGATCATCCATTGTATCAGGTCCAGGCCATACAGGACTAGCTCTGCTTTGACCTGGTCCAATGAACGTCACACTGTAGTGGGCATCGGAATGTCTCTGTTCGGCCTTTTCATTTAAGTCAATATCATCTTTATTCATTTTGAAAACTGCGGCGGGTTCTGTGTTATTTCTAGGAAGCCGTCGACAAACTAGTACGACTACAGTGAATGTCAATACGAGAACTAGGCCAACGAGTATCGCGGTGGAGATATAAAAAGCGCGTACGTTGCTGGAACCTGTACATAAAATGAAAGACAGTGTGACAAATAATCAAGGTACATTGAGACGAATAAACAGAGTTGGGGGGGGGGGGGAGGGGAATGCATAAAAAGAGGGAGAAGAGTGGAATATAAAATGATTGGATAAAGAAAAGTGATTAGAATTGGGATCAATGAACTAAGAAGGAAAAGCTAACAAAACTGTACATAAAATGAGAGAAAGGGTGACAAAAATAGAGTCGAATAAAAAGAGATGTGAGTAGGCGCGATGGTTCAGTGATAGAGCAGTTGTCTCGGGTTCGAAACCAAGGTGATGCGCTAGTGCCCTTTGGTAAGGCATTTATCATCACCACCAAGTCCCTCAGAGAGGACTTAAAGCCGTCGGTCCCCTAGTTCCTTATTTACAAGCATACAATTTTTTTCTTAGCAGATAGGTAAATTTAACCCTTTCAAGGCCGACGGGACTTTTCAGTCCCAGATCAGACTAAACTTGTTTGTAAAAAAATGCCATGCATTTTTCACCCCTTTCCTGTCTGATGGGACTTTTGAGTCCCTATTCAGTGTTTTAATTAACACTACATTTTTTTTCACTTTTAAAATTTTTTTGTCATATTTAGTATGAAAATAGTGCAGAAAAAAATCACAGAACATATCAGAACATTTCACCATAATTTGGGACTGAAAGGGTTAAACCACCTAAAAACCTTCTAAAATTGCAAGTAAGCATTGGTCTTATCATATTTATGTTGCATTACACAAAATTACATTTGTATTGTATATATTATCTCCATTCTGTAAATGATATTTAAAATTGTACATATTGTACATATTACATTCGTACATGAAGTCAAGTTGCTTAAATAAATACTAAAATTTACAGTAGTTAAATGACGATCATAAACTTTATGATTTAATATCAATGTAACTTAAATCATTTTATCACTTCTTACCCCGTGCAAATTTAATGTAGCCCGGTAGCATGCACCATCAGCAAATCGATGTACCTACTTTTACACTGTTTCTACAGTAAACTCCCTTGAAATAATTTAGAAACAAATCATATTCACTTAACATGCTTACTGTTATCATCTGTATCACACACGACCTTTGTAGTGTTTGGTGACTTCACTGTGGAACAAACGATGATACAATCGATTAAAAGACAGGTTTTAAGGTTTGGATGGAAACGAACGCACGGAGTTTTAAGAAGGGGTATTTAGATGGCATCCTACATCCCTTCTTCAGCAGCCACGTTCATTTAACCCTTTCGAGACAAATGACCACATTTGTGGTTTGGTTCAATATTTTTTTTTATTCAGAGCCCTAAAAAAATACCGGATACATGAGTAGAAAGAACAAAAGTTTCTGCTCTCACTGTGTCCATTTTTGTTGCATGACCATAATTATTGCGTTTGATGCCAGGAATTTAAAAACGAGAATAAGCTTTGATATCCTTAAATTGGCAACACATTGAGAGGTTCAAAATTATTGTTTTTTCATCAAAATTGGCAATTTTTCACCTTTTCGAAAAGTTTCTAACCATGTATATTGTTTTCAAAGACATTACATCTTAGTAGAACATTGTAGCACTAAAAGAAATATATTATTGTTGCCAATTTGAAGAACAAAATGTGATCATTTTAGCCCTTAAAGTAGCTATTCAAAGAAAATCACATATATGGCAATTAATGTATCACTAGAAACTGGGAAGCTTACAGATGGCAATCGTATAAGTTTTATGTCAACTGCGTATCTGATGATTATAAAAACAACACAAATAAAAGCTCTTCTCAGCATCTGGAATATCCGAGGATTCGCCAGAAATATAGCGATGTTTTGATGTCGTCACACTCGGGATCGATCCTGCTTAAGCAGACGACGTCCTATAATGAATGAACGTAATTGCAATGCAATTATTTATCAAATTATAAAGAGTTTGGTGTATTTAAACATGACCTTATTTCACACCATTATAAAGGGAAAGTGAAACTGATTCTGATAGCTAAAACCGTTTGATTGTAAATACACAGGAGAAGGGTCAATGATCAATGAAATAAACCCCACTTTCAAATTGAAAAGCCCTCCGAATAATAGCAGGATGGTATTCGTTCCCTCTTGAAACGCCGAACATATGCCCCGGTGCAAGCAGCTGAAAATACAATGGCGTCTTATTTTGTTTACAAGTGGCTGATTCCTTTATTTTTTTAACGCTGCATTTTTCATCAAAATAATATCATACACGAAGTTAAGAGTGAGGCAACAGACTAACATTAAGACTGACACTAGTGAAGGAAGAGAAATAAGTGAAGAGGAGATGACAAAATAGGCTCTTAAAAATGTGTAAGATGTTATGGGACATCGTCTGCTTAGACAGGACTGGTCCATGGTGTGTCGTCACATATCTCAACAGCGTTCGAGGAGCTCTTCAGCTGCTATATCGGGGGCTGTATTTTACCGTTTTATAATTGATAATAATCATTACTTCAAATGTTTCCAAGCGTTGAATTTGGATAACCTTGTTTAATTTATGCCATCTATGCAATAATAAGTATTAAGCCAATATTTAAAATCATTAAAGTTCTACTTTAAATGATTCCTGTTCTGAAAGGGTTAAAATGCTAAAATATTCAATATTCTACATAAAGGCTCGTTCACATATGCCTCCGGATATCGCGACGTATTTTGTTTTTGTTTTTGAGTGTGAAGCGCGGTAGGCTTTAAAAACATCCATGGTAAACCGCAATGTTCTACTGCGTCATATATGAACGAGCCATATGGGAGTTACAAATCCTATCAAGTTTGTCAAAGTTGGTAAAGTATTGATCAATTATATTTTTAATCCCCCAAAATAGGTAGAATGCTTCTCAGATGTTGATAAAAATACCTAATTTCGGCTTTCCCAAAAATAAGATATTAATGCTATCACTTGTATATGTATACATTCAAATATTATAGTAGTGGAATTTCCTGCCAAAATTTGAACATCATAATCAATTCAGTCATCTGCAATAAGACTACTATAGACATGAAAGATGTTTTGTTTTGTTTTGTTTTGGTTTTGTTTTTGTTTTTGCTCAGAATGGAACTGGTATCGAAAGTTGCTGGTAATAAATATTAAATTGCAGTATATATTTCCTAACGTTCAACGTTCAGAGCTTTAAGAAAAAGATCAAAAGTAATATTTTATACCGATATATATAGAAGATGAAATAATCTTCGAGTAGGAATGGGGAAGATGAAATAATCTTCGAGTAGGAATGGGGAAGATGATTTAATCTTCGAAAAAAGATGAGGAAGATGAAATAATCTTCGAGTAGGAGTGGGGAACATGATTTAATCTTCGAAAAGAGATGGGGAAGATGAAATAATCTTCAAGTAGGAATGGGGAAGATGATTTAATCTCCAAGTAAGGATAGGGAAGATGAATTAATCTTCCAGTATGGGGAACATGAAATAATCTTCGAGTAGGAATGGGGAAGATGATTTAATCTTCGAAAAGAGATGGGGAAGATGAAATAATCTTCGAGTAGGAATGGGGAAGATGAATTAATCTCCAAGTATAAGTGGGGGATATGATTTAATCTTCAGATAAGAATGGGAAGATGAATTAATCGCCAAGTAAAGGTGGGGAAGATGAAATAATCTTCAAGTAGGAATGGGGAAGATGATTTAATCTTCAAGTAAGGATCGGAAGATGAATTAATCTTCAAGTAGAGATGGGGAAGATTAATTAATCCTCAAGTTCGATGTCTTTATAGATGAAGATTAATCCTCACACAATTGATTTGATATGTACATATATTTATTTGTAATTGTTCTTATTAAAAATACATTTATACTTAAAATATATCTTGTATATATATGTGCTTCCGTGATTGATTTTGATTGATATTTTAGTGAGTACTGAGTAAGTGAAAGAGGTTGAAGAGCTTGTGTATATGCCATAAACTATTTCGTTCCTTAGCAGACGTACTAATGCAACAAAAAATCAAGGAATAGTTTGATGAAATTCAGTAGGAAAATGAACAAAGATTTGTTCATTTTGAAATGATATGTTGTTTTACTTACTTGTGTAGTAAACGCCCTCTACATGACGTCCGTATTTGCACAGAACACCTACACATTACACACGAGACAACATTTGCTTCGACCTTAAAAGTCAGGTAATTGTCTACTTTGCTCACTTTTGTTTCTATTGAGTTCCATTTTCGTTATTTCACTTACTCCTGCCGAGTAACAATTCTTCACTTACTTATGTTGATTTATGTTGCCAGCTTTATGATAATTTTGTTCTGTCTTTAGTTTTGTTTTGGCGAGTAACATGTTTTCAATATCACTTACTCCTTTTGATTTATGTTGCCAACTTTATAATTCTGTTCTTTTGTCTTTAGTTTTGTTAAGTTGCTTATTATTATTATTATTTGTTTCATTCTGTTTGATTTATTTAAGTCATAAAATTATAAAGATTATTATGAATTTTATTACCATCAATATTATATATTACAAACATTATTATCATAATGTTTGTTGTTGTTGTGTTCATAATCATCTTCATCAAAAAATTGCATAAATTATCATTTTATTATTTGTTGATGAAGGAATAGATTTGTTTCATGCAGGCTGTGTGTAAAAAACATTATGTGTAACGATTATATCTCGAGTGCATGTATGATTAACTATATTCTCTGCAGAAAATGAAAATTTACGAATCTTTTATTACAGGGCAGGCGGGGAGGACCTTGCAATATACGTCACAGATCTAGAGTTGCCAATTTGTGTTTGATCAAATACAACTTCAACAATTCAAAACTTACTATTTCTTTTCTCACTTTCCTTAAAGGAGAATGAAGGTCAAAACATTGTAATCAAGCGTTTACAAACTAAAATTGTACTTGTTTGAATGATCCAAACATGTCACAAATCTGATGTACCATATTTGAGTAAATTCAATCGTATTATTGTTATCACTATTTTTATTTCATTTTAAATACGTAAATTACAGTTTTTCAATATTTTTAGATACAGATCTGCTTTAAATTATATTTTGTACACGTTTTGTAGAGACATCATTTTGAATGATAGCTATGAATGGTAACAGCCAATCACACACTATAGCGCAATTTCGTCACTTTCCGGGGCGCCCATGTCCGTGCCAGATCGTCGCAAGTCCATGTTTTAAGATTGAATTTACTCAAATATGGTACAGGATCCTATATATTATTGTGTAAGTTAAAACTATCACTGGAATTTATTGTTGTACACGTTCTGTACTTTATTTAACTATACTCGAACATTTGTACCTAATAAGATGATGTATTACTAAATAACATACAAGTGGAGACCAAAAGAAAAGAATTTGTGCGCACATCATCTTTTTATTTATTTTTTTTTTTTTTTGGCACTTTGCACTTTGCAAAAATAGAAACTACGGCTTTAATATGGATATTATTGGCAGATTGGGTAATGAATAACTAGACACTCTTATTTATGAAAACTGCGTTTTCTAAAGTGATGTGATAAGCAAGTAATTTAATTTACTATACCTTACTGTACTTTACTTCTCTTTACTTTTGTACCCCCTTGTCTATAAACTGTATTCAATGGATTACAATCAAACAGCTTTTAAAGAGCTGCATATATTCAACAGGACAAGAAGAAACGAGCAACTGCTACACGTCATTTCCTGGTTATGAGTGCGGGTCAGACCTCGCCGATTACGATAACGATAGTAAGATTAAAGGGATACTCAACCGCAGAATGTGGAGGTTTTATGCCGCAAGAGGGCACTCGTGTTCGTTACCTGATCATGCCGTTGCCTCGCGGGAGCAAACTTCGAACAGGCTGTTCGCCGCGCAACATGCACGCTCCTCTTGAGCTTGAGCTCTCGCGCGAGATTCGGTCGGCTTCGTGCAGTCCGAAAAGTAATCCTAGTAGTCCAACGGACGCGTTCGCCGCACAAACTTTGTGTACGAGTGAATGGGGCTTACGCAATCCTGACTTTCCCCACGGTCGCCTGGTGGCGTATCCCTTTAACATGCACGAACATACTCACACGTACACACATTAACATTGTAGGGAGTGCAGTTGATTGAAAAAATCACTGTCGCTATCGTCGGGTCCGCTCGCTATTCACAAGGACCGCTATTCTTAGAAATCTGCAATTCATTTAACAGGCGCTATGAATAGCGGTCCTTATGAACTGTTATGAATAGTGGTCCATATGAACGGAGGTCCTTATGACTAGCGAGGTAATTTATCTATGGTTTGCTCGCTGTTCATAAGAACCGCTATTCATTTAGTCACGCGTTATGGATAGCGGTCCTTATGAATAAGTGGTCCTATGAATAGCGGTCCTTATGAATAGCGAGCTAGTTACCCCGTTATCGTCACTAGTATACGGTGAGGTCTGACCAACCATTTATGTGAAGAAAGTCAATGATGTCTATTACGTTTAGGTTAAGGGTCGGTTCCATAATGGAATTAAGAAAAGTTTTATTTTTAGTAAACTTTTATACACAACAAAAGGACGAGTCAATGAAAACATAACACATCACGACCTAATTGCCAATTTGAGGCCCTACGTATTATCTCAAGTTCCAAAAATTGATGGTTTCTTATCTTTTTTCCAAATATTCATGAATCTCTGATCTATATTTCCAGCTTCAACTCCGGTAAACAATAAAGAGTTAATTCCCTTTTAGTATTATATATCAGAATTCAATAAAGCTGTACGTCCTAATTTGACTAAATAATCTCTCAGTCACCATGGTTACACTCAGTTGATTCTAGAATGAAGTATTTCTCCTTTTTATATCCCCACTTATTCAGCATTTGGTTCAAACAAAAAGGAGACACCGATACATATGGTACCGTGATTGATAAATATCGGCCCGAAGTCACTAAAGAGGTTATTCTAACCCATGGTTAAACCTCAATTTATAGTACGCTCATGTCCTCATGTCCAATGGGTGGGCAATAATCGACGGTTAAAATAATGATTTAGACCTCTGGTTAAATAAAATCTACTTCGTTAATTATGTCCATGTCACTGTGTTATAAATTATGCAAATCAGTGACGTAGCTATGAATGGCACGTGCCCCCCCCCCCCCCCCCCCCCCCCCCCCCCCCACCGAACGGCGAAAAGGGAACCGATAAAGAAAGAAAGAGAAGAGGCATCGGGGGAGACCCCCTCCCATACCTTCTGCTCACTTAAAGGGATACTCAACCGCAGATTGTGGACGTTTTAATGCCGCGAGAGGGCACCGTGATCGTTACCTGATCATGCCGTTGCCCCGCGGGGGGAAAACCTCGGATAAACTGGTCGCCGCACAAACATGCACGCTCCGCCTGAGCTCGAGCTCTCGTGAACGCGTCCGTTGGACTGCTGGGATTACATTTCGGACTGCACGAAGCCGACCGAATCTCGCACAAGAGCTCGAGCTCAGGCGGAGCGTGCATATTGCGCGGCGACCAGTCTGTCCGAAGTTTGCTCCCGCGAGGCAACAGTATGATCGGGTAACGATCACGGTACCCTCGCGCGGCATAAAACGTCCATAATCTGCGTTGAGTATCCATTTAATGGCCCCCTCTCTCTCTCTCTCTCTCTGTATCTGTATCCCCCTTCCCCTCACTGGTAGCACCCAAGCTACGCCACTGATACAACTATTTCCTGCAGAAAATTCAACGTGATGATTTTACTCTTCTTTTCTCAGTCACTTTTTACTCAGTCATGGCTGACGCGGTCCTGCGTCAACAATTATTGCCGCCTCGATCGGTCGTCTGCAAACATTGAAAAGGGTCTTGCCTATTTCTTACAAACACCAGTTTGGTCTATGCAAGATATGTGGTGCCATAAATCTATTATTGTGTGATACACCTACACGCTATCATCCTGTGATAAATATGCCACTGTAAAATGACCAATTGCTAATTTCTAATACCGACCAAAACTGAATCAGTTTCGATCCCTTCTATTAAAGGCCAAGTCCACCTCAATATCAAGTTGATTTTAATAAACAGAGTAAAATTAAACAAGCATAACCTTAAAATTTTCACTGAAATCGGATGTAAAATAAGAAAGTTATGGCATTTTGAAGTTTTGCATTATTTCATGAAACAGTGATATGCATAGCATGGGCGGTATGCAAATGAGTGAACCCATGATGTCACACACTCAACCGCAGATTGTGGACGTTTTTATGCCGCGAGAGGGCACCGTGATCATTACCTGATTCATGCCGTTGCCCCGCGGGGAGCAAACCTCGGACAGACTGGTCGCCGCGCAACATGCACGCTCCGCCTGAGCTCGAGCTCTCGTGCGAGATTCGGTCGGCTTCGTGCAGTCCGAAATATAATCCCAGCAGTCCGACGGACGCGTTCGACGCACAAACTTTGTGTACGAGTGAATGGGGCTTACGCAATCCTGACTTTGCGCACTGCCGCCTGGTGGTGTATCCCTTTAATTAAATTTCGTATCATTATGATCATTGTGATGCTTCCGAAATGTCAGTATTACATACTACAAAATTAATATTTCCCAACTGCTTACAGATATTTTCTCTCACAGTGTAATCCCATGCATGACCAGAACTCAACTTTATCTTTAAAAGAAATCATTGGCAATGTTCATCTATAATGGGGTTTCACATTTTTAACCCATTCGCCCTAGTTTTCCTTTTTACCCCTTTCAAACTGTGCCTATTTAGCGACCCCCGCCCGCCCCCGGAAAATGAAGGCGAACCTTCTTCCAAAGTCAAGTTCTGTAGAAATGGAGAATTAGTTTATGGTTTAGTCTGTGTATAATTCCTTGCCCCGATCTGCTGGGTTCCTTTTCTGTAAAAAAGGAAGTTTTAATCAAGTTAACATTTCTAAAAATAATTCTGCTTGTACAATGTGGAGCCTTACTTCTAACATGATGAAATTTTCTTTCTAATCAATTTATGGATTGTATATACATCTTAAGCATGTTAAATCAACAATCTATTTACATCTATAGACACCGATACAGAAAATTTCTGTATACATGGTATAGGAAATATTGTCTTTCGATATCATACACATGACCCAATATCCATTAAAGCTGGATTCTCATCGCACAGTATTAAGAAGACGAGAAAGACAATCAAAAACGAAATATCCCGTTGAAAACGAACAGTTCATGATAAAAGTTAAAGTATGTTTGTCTTCATGAACCATTCCAGAGGTTTTCTGGACAGACAAATTATTGATCAACCCAGGAAAGTGAACTTTTATTCAAAGTCATCTTGGCTTCCATCATCCTGAAATTCTTTCTTCGGGGTGGTCTGTCTTCGAATACGTGCAGAATAATACATGTTGGCGGGGGGCTTAGGTAACGGTAATTCAGGTACAAGATAACCATCCTTACTAATTCGACTCGCTATGGGACTGCTTTGGAGGAGGCTTGGATTTTTTGGGGGGAAGATATAGTCGTGAGAATCTTTTTCAGGGATCAGATATTCACTGGATGCGTCAGGTCTTGCTTGGCTTATACTGGATGCTACAGAGGTCTGGCCATAGTGGGCCTCGGCGTAGAACTCTTCTGCAGCTGAACTCTTCTGAGTTTTATCTGTGACATCACTGATCGATACATGCTTTCGAGGAGGAATTGGTGGGGTCTTCGGCGGTTTACGCCTCGCTTGTTTTATTATGTTTGCAACAGGGGACTTGCCGTAATGAGACTCGGCGTAGACGTTTTCTGCAGCTACAGTAGATGAGCTCTCCAGCATTTTAACAGTGACATCGTTGATCGCTGCATGCTCTCTGTCTGAAGGCTTTGGCGGAATCGGTTGAGCCTTCGACAGTTGAGGACTTTGCATTGGTGTGACTCCTTGAACCTCATAAACAATCTCCTGGTTGCCCGCGTTAGAGCCAGCTTTTCCTTCCCCTCTTTTGAGCTCTGCGCCGTCAATGGCCTTGGTGGCGACGTTCTTATATGATTCATCCAAGTGACTCCTTTCTGTAGCTTCATTAAGACAAGGGAACTCATCGGTCGCTTCAGACCTATCATCGTTAACACGTGAAGCAATGCATGTTTCGCCACGGTGTGGCTCTAGATAGAAACCTTCATCTACCAAATTTTGGTTGTCGTTATGGGCAATATCTGTTTCATCATTATTCACATTTGGGGCAATGCATGTCTCGCCATACTGTAGCTCTGGATATATGTCTTCTCCTCCTGAATGTATGGGGTAGCAATGTGTGTCGTTGGTTGTTGCATCTGCAGGAAGTCCTTGCAGATTTAGTGTGCTGTCAACTGCTTCATACTTTCCACAATCCAAAATGCCTTCATCATTCTCCAATTGAATATCTTTTATGATCTCTGATCTGTGTATTTCAGCGGAAAGATTCATGGTAGTGAAGCGAGGTGCGGGCAAAGGTTTCAACTTTTCCCCAACCTGACTTCCAGACGTCTCACTGGGGTTTTGAAGTGAGAATTTTTAATCTGGAGGCCGACGTAGTCGTAATCATCATCCGGACATGGACTTCCTTGCTCTAAACGAGTGCTTCCAATGCCTATCTCTTGATCGGGATATTGGTAATCGACAGATAACTCATGTCTTGTTGGGTTCGAACTTGGTAAAGTCCATGGTACAATAGAATTGTTTCCATAGTATGTCTCTATATCTTCTGTGTCAATGCTTTGCGGTACCTCGTTCACTAATTCGAGTGCTGTCGGAGCTTTAAGTCTTAGTCGAGTGGATAAAGTCGTCCCATGTTGAGCATGCCTTGAGGTCTTGTCATGTTCAATGTTGCGATGATGGCTCTTCTTCTGAAACCTCATCCAATATCGTACCTTCAAATGAGAGTGACGACTTCTACTCCTTTTTTTACCCACGACGATTAGCCAATTGATGACTTTTTTTCGCAAACGATATTTAGTCATTATTGCAAAAACGATAATTATGATGATAATTAATGTAATGGAGACGGCAATAGCGCTTTTTCGTCCCATGCCATCTGTAAGAAAGTAGAATGTGATAAAGATAAAGAATGTGGAAGAAACAAAGAGAGAAATAAAGAGAGAATAAGAAGAACGTACAACTAGGTGAGTGTTAGAAAATGGGAGTGAAGTACGTCAAACGAGAAGAAAGCAAAATAAAAAAGTCTGATTTTGATATGACTGACATTGCACCCAATTGTCATCATTATATTGTGATCATTACTGTAATTTGTTTGTAGGCTAGGGAAATAGATTTATGTGATCAAAATTTGGAAATGCAAACGACATAGCTACTTGTAACATGGGAGTGAAACATGGAACGGGATAAAGTATAAAATATGTGTCATATTAGTTCATTTGAGTCGAATAATACCAGGAAGAAAGTAAATGCGCATCAAGTCCATCGAATAAGAAGTAAAATCTATACAAAAGAGAATGTCATTTTGATTACGT
This sequence comes from Heliocidaris erythrogramma, assembly GCA_025617745.1. NCBI lineage: Eukaryota > Metazoa > Echinodermata > Echinoidea > Camarodonta > Echinometridae > Heliocidaris > Heliocidaris erythrogramma. The sequence goes on from CM046861.1 coordinate 17,108,973, forward strand.
TATTACACTGTAAAAAATAACTCTAGATTAACATGTTTCTTGACTTGTAACTGTAGATTAACAGTTTTTTGACTTGTAAAGTTACAAGTTTTGGCCGTTTTTTCTGTTAATACGGTATTTTTCTTGTGAAATTGGAGGAAAATGCTAATTTTCCTGCCATTTCACAAGAAAAATACCGTATTAACAGAAAAACGGCCAAAACTTGTAATTTAAAAGTAAAAAAACCTGTTAATCTACAGTTATTGTTTACAGTGTACCAGCGCTCAGTAATCAAGCCCATGAAGGCAATTAGCCAATGCGCCGGTGATTCAACGAAATGTCTCGGACTGTTCATTTTGCATTCATTTTGTGTACAATAGGCCTGCGTCAGGGAAATGAAGCCTCGTGTATAACGAGCATTACATAGTCTAAATTTGAATTCATAAAACTTTAATACACTGTGAGATAAAACTATGTACAAAATACATATTTTCCTACAGTACAATGTCCGACGACATTCTCCATTTTAAGTATCCGTGTAATCATTTGCCCTTATATTATTCAAGTATTATCAATTATAAAGCAGTTAACCAGTTTAAGAGGCATATGAACAGATGAGTAATGATTGATAGCTTGTCGCTACTTACCACTTACATTGTCTTGTTCGGTACAAGTACTATTTAATGTGTTGAGAGTATTCACTGAAAGAGAAAGGTGAAAAGTAGAATTTCAATTTGGATTCGCTGACGCATTCCTGCATCAGTCACATGACATAACGCTTCCACCGCAATGGGCATCATTTCGATTGCAATATTATCTGCACTATCGAACCTGTAAAGGTAATTACTCCATACATCAGTTATTAAAAGCAATGTTTGCACATTATGCATATTATACATTACAGAATATCACACTAACATGGTACGTCAGTCAAATGAAGCCCTGATTACAATAGTCTGGGAGCCTGTCCCGAAATAGTCAACCCATTTTACATATCAGATTTGACCCCTTAAAGTTACCTAGGTTACCTAGACCATCCATGTCATTCAAAAAAAGCTTGGAAGCCCGAACGAAGCCCCCCTCCCCCCCCCCCCCCCAAAAAAAAGGTCTCTAAGTGGGGTCGATTTCAACCCATCTAACATATGCGCCAAACTTTGCCAGAAGGAAGTGCAAAGACTGTCGGGGTGCGTTGTCAGTGGGCGCTTAAACATTGGGGCAAATTTTCCCCCTCAAGACACAATGACGAAATGCTGTCAGAATGAAGATGCATGGGTGTATATTACAATAATATTGCTAAGTATCTGGGCTGTGTGGCTGCCATGATAAAATCGGGGCAACCGCGCTAGTCATATGGACAGCTAGTCATAATGACCGCTATTAGTAAGGACCGCCATTCATAACGTGTAAGTTCCTATACCTGATTCATAAAACGGAAATGGGGTCACTATTCATAAACTCATAAGCAGGAGCGTCTCTAGACTGGGAGGGGAGGGTGTGAGGTGTCAATCCCCTCCCCCCCCCCCACTCAAATTTTTTGTCGGCAAATGCACCACCTCTGTCAGCAAAAAAAGGGGGAAGGGAGAGGGAAGAGGAAAGAGAAAAGGAAAGGAGAAGAAAAAAGATAAAAGGAAAGGAAAGGAACACAAAAACAGAAAGAAAAGAAGGAAAAGAAAGAAAAGAAAAGGGAAAGAAAGAAAAAGCAGGAAATTGACGATTTTACACTGGAATTTTTAATATTCGGGCAAAAGGCGTCCCCCTTCGGCAATGGGCTGCAGACCCCCCCCCCCCCCCCCCCCCCCCGCAGATTTTCAAAGTTCCGATATTCATATTCGGGGAGCAAGGTGCTAGAATATCCAATTTTGGGAAGCAATGTTCCCAGATAATTATATTATGTAACTTGTGTATGTATCTTCTGTACATTTTCACTCCGAAAAGTTAAACAAAAAATTGCTTGCTCGCTGCGCTCGCTCGCAAACATATAGAAATTGAAAAGTTGATATTCGGGCAAAAGGTGTCCCCTACGGCAACGGGGTGTAATCCCCAGGGGCGGATCTAGCTTTGTTCCAAGGGGGTGGTTGACCCAACCAGGGGCGGATCCAGGATTGAGGAAAAGAGGGGGCACACAAAGGAAGGTTTGTCAACCAAAGTCACCCAGTGGGGGGGGGGGGTGTCGACAAAAAAAACCTGCAAAAGACCTGCAAAATTCGCTCGAGGGGGGTTATGGGGGGTCCAGTTTCCCTCCATAATTCCCTGACAAGCAAAAAAAAAAAAATAATAATTCTAAAAAGGGGGGGGGGAGGGGTGGCACAATCGAGAAAATGGCGGGTCGTCTATGGTCAAAATGCATACTTTTCTTCCAAAAGGGGGGGGGCATGGGCCGGAAGTGCCCCCCCCCCCCGGATCCGCCAATGGACCCAGCGACGATGCGAGCTATTTTTTTTCGCTATTTTGAACCCCCGTAAGTGATGTTTTCCTGGCATCTACTAACGCAATAGAGACCATAAAAAGCAGTCCTGTGCTATAGGAACATAATGTGTGGGTCTGGACATATTATGATGGCGTTTTTCTATGCACATTAAATTTTTACTTGGCAGCCCAAGGGGGGGTTTAAACCCCCTAAACCCCCCCCCCCCCCCGGATTCTTCAAATTTCCAGTATTCGGGCAACCACCACTTCATATTCTGGCAGCGAGGTGCCAGAATATCCACATATTTGGGCAGCGAGATTCCCAGATAATTATATAACTTCTGTATGTAACTTCTGGAAATTTTCACTACGAAAGGTAAAAAAAAAAATTGCTCGCTCACTTCGCTCGTTCGCAAACATTTAAAAAGTTGATATTCAGGCAAACGGCGTGAGCCCCCTCCTGGCGAAAATACGGTTCAGCATTTTTGTCGGCAAACTTGGGTTTCACACCCTAAATATTTGTCGGAAAATTAAATATGTTCTAGCGACGCCCATGCTCATAAGGACCATTATTCATAAGGACCACTATTCATAATGTGATAGGAGGGTCGCTTTTCCTAATTCATATTGAGGGTCATTACTCACAAGGACCCCTATTCATAATACAGAAGACGGTCGCTATTCATAATAGAAGAGGGTCGCTATTCATAATACGGAAAGAGGGTCGCTATTCATAATACGGTATGAGAGTATATGAATAGCGACCCTCATTTCGTATCATATATAGCGACCCTCTTCTCCTATTATGAATAGCGACCCTCATTTCGTATCATATATAGCGACCCTCTTCTCCTATTATGAATAACAGTCCTTATGAATAATAACCCTTATGAATAATGAGCCTTTTATCCATTATGAATAGCTGTCATTATGAATAGCGGTCCTTATGAAAAGGCATGGCAGGCACTTAGCCCAGATACTTAGCATGCTCCTCTATTATATCTTGTCAAACAGGTGCAGATGGACAATGGGTGAGTTTACATAATCCTGACAATATCATATGAATACCTTTGAGAAAGCAATACAATTTTACAATTTAATAACTTATTATTCAAATGATCGTTTGAAACCAGATTGCACCCCAAGAAAGTCACAATACTCAAAATTGTAAGTTGTAAATTTGACGTGAATTGAATGAGACACTTTGGAGTTGTTAAGGTTGTTGTAATGCCAAAAAATGTTTTTTTTTTTCTCTACATCCAGAGCATTTCGGGCAGCAAAGCTTGGTTTAGGGGCACTTTGGTGTATTTTTTCCAGGGGCGTGTTACAACCCCTTCCCGATGGAATTTTTTTTCAGTTTTTATATTTTTGTAATGTACACCCATACCTCTTCCTTCTAACAAAATTTGGTCTATGGCCTTAAGGGGAAAAATTGCCAATTTTTAGGGGCCGGCTGACAACCTATCCCGACGGAACATTTTGTCAGGTTTTGTGTTTTGGCAAATGAATGTATAGTTATATACCTTCCTTCTGACAATGTTTGGTGCATATGTTAGATGGGTTGAAATCGACTCAACATGGGTGCCCTTTTTTGGGTGGTCTGGGGGCCAAACCCGGAAGCTTCGTTCGGGCTGACAAGCTTTTTGTGAATGACATGGATGATCTAAGTAACTGTAAGGGGTCATATCTCATATGTAAAATGGGGTCATTATTTCGGGACAGGCTCTTGGCCTACAATGAACATAGCGACAAGACAATTGACTGGCCTAATTCATACTACATAACCTATTAACTAATATCAATATCTGAATATTTAAGGGGGAAAGAAACTGGACGGTAAAATATTTTCTAAATAGTTTCTCCTCATTTCATGGTATCCCACATTATTACCACAAATGTGCGAAAGTCGAAACTGTGGATCATTTAATTTATGCATGTGTATATATAAGCGTGTTAACATGATAATATGATTTATGGGAATATATTTCCTCTTACCGCGATATACCGAAGCACCGCAAAATTGCAATAAATCTGCTGGACAAGGCAAACCACAGTATTCGTTTAGTAGGACAGGTTTGGTACATGAAAATTCACAGGAGCAAGAACATCGAGATCCGTTGTACAGTGCCGCTATTGAAAATCCACTTTCTCGACAAGCTTTCGTGCAAGAAGCTGTACTATAGCTAAAATCTTTAATGTTTATGTTGTAGTCAAATTCCAGGCACGATCGGGTGTAACATCCAACGTATTCGATATCTGAGACAAAAGATATAATAAAATCATATATATATATAAACATTCGAGGATACATACTGGTGACTTAACGCTTAACATTCTAAACTTAGAGTGCTTGTGATTGGTCTTGGTATAGTAAAGCATGTTTAAAAATATGATCGGTGGGTTGGTCTATTCAGGTACTGTAACAATAAATTACTGATACATTTTGTAACAAAGCAGTCTCAAAAATAAAGAAGATTAAGTAACACAGGCAGATAGACTTCCAAATTAAAATGACAAGGAAAGGAACCCAGTGATAAAAGAAGGAAGAAAAAGGAAAATTGAACATCAAAGGGTATTTTGAAGTAATAGGGGGCCAGCAGTGCAAATTAACGTGACCATCTGTAAATTAGCGGGAACATCTGTAGATTAAAAAAAACTCGTCAAAAAACGTGGAATAACATCCAATCTCAGAGATATAACTTGTTTCACGACTTTCGAAAGGTCCCTTAAAAGTATTTCACCGCCAGTAATCTAATATTATCTGTTTTTTATTCCTCCTTTCCAGATTTACTTTTTTGGTCTGAATAATGTTGGTTCTCTTCAAATGTGTGATTTTGTAAGCACTCTAGTACTTTTTTAGTGCCCCTAAATATTCTTTTTAAATACATCTACCTGCAAGTCTTAAACCACTTACCGTCATGTTCGGGCTTGGTTATAGAATGTCGGTTACATATGATGTTTGGTCCATTTTGAAGATCCACTGCAGAAGATAAGAATAGACTTATTCAAATATTCAAATTGATAACATAGGTTCGTAACTAGGGGGATGCGAGGGGTGCGAGAGGTCAGCTTGACAAAAAAAAATTTGGGGTCTTCAAAATTGTACCTAAAATGCAACTAAAACTTAATTTTAAGATAGAAAAATGCAAAAAAATTCCCCTACCCTGGGAGGGGAGACACCCCCTCACACGCCCTCGTTTGGTCTCTCCACTCCCTCAATAAGGTTCATCTCATGTAATATCTGCACCCCAGTAAAGTCCTAGTTATGGGCCTGCAACATGTAAACATCTGATATTTATATATAGCATGCAGAAACTCGATACAGTTACAATTTGTACATGAAGTAAACATATATTTTTCGTTCAGTTATGGCGAATATAATTTATGGGGTAACCTCGCTTGTCATAAGGACCGCTATTCATAAGGACCACTTATTCATAAGAAGCGCTATTCATAGCGCGTGACTAAATGAATAGCGGTTTTGTATGAATAGCGGTCCTTCTAAATAGCGAGCAAGCCATAGACAAATTACCTCGCTATTCATAAGGACCGTTATTCTTAACGCGTGTTAAATGAAAAGCGGGTTTTGTGAATAGCGGTCATTATGAATAGCGAGCGGACCCCTAATGTATATATATATAAGATATCTTGTGAAGATGATTTAGATACTAAAAGCAATTTGCTTTGTGTGATGTTTAGATATATATTTCTGTAAGACCTTAACCCTATCATTGATATTGCAGAGAGGTTTTTATATCAGTCTTTAAAAGGTTGTCAGTGGTTAGCGACTGCTTGTCGGAGCATTTGGTCGCCTAAAGGTTTAAGTCATGGTCACTGGCCCTACAACCGGTTGCCGATGTCCGACAACCACTAGTCGGTAGCTGGTTGTCTGGGATCGCAAAAAGTTTTTCTGTAATCTGTATTTGGTTGTCAGCGGTCGGAAATTGGTTGTCGGAGCATTTTGGTCGGCTGTAGGTTTGCGCTGCTGCATCGAAAACCCGTCAACTTTAGTGCTCGAAAAGTGCTTGAAAATAAGGTTGGCGATTAATCACCATGATCAACGAATAATTAACGATAAGTCACCGATTGATTCCCAAACCATAAGCCAGCACTGACAACCAACCGAAAAGCCATGGTCTTACACTCTTACTGGCATTACGACCAGTTGCCGAATTCCGAGCGGGTCCATAGTTATTTATCAGAGATCGCAAAGTGGAATTTGTCAGTTTTTTTAATAGGTTGTCAGGTACTGGCGACAAGTTGTCGGAGCATTTTGGTATTTTTATTTTCCGACCAAATTGATTGTGAAAAGGCTTCTAAAGGTGGGCGACTGTTCTGAGACTGATCTCCGACTGATCTTAGTGCTCGAAAAGTGCTCGAAAATAAGGTCGGCGATTGATCACGAAATAATAAACGACTAGTCGCCTATTGATTCCCAAAACATTACCAAGCACCGACAAGTGGCGACAACCAACCGTATCAACACCATCCAAAAGACTTTCATGAAATTAACTCAATGGTAAGTTTGGTTGTATTGCCTATTGAAAAATAGTTTTGCTTATAAAAGGGATGATTTGATATATGGACGACATACTTTCAAGACGATGGTAGAAATGGGGGAGCCATTGTGAGGGGTTTCCTCTTCATGAGCTTGTTAAATTTCAGTAATATATCCAGACAACCTCGAATACATCCTTGCTTCGCACCCATACAATTATGTATTATTTATGTTATTCATGTATTGAAATAATTGTTGTTCATCATAACCTGGTATAAGTATACATTTGTTTGTACCAGTGATTCATAGCATTCCCACGGGTATAATCTCCGACTGTCATAAGAACATCGGCCATCAGCTTGTCTCGGGAAAACAAAAAAGGTTTGACCAACCCATACAAGTCTGTTTCCCGGATATAAACAACAAGTAGATTCAATATCATTAACATATTGCACAAAGTATTATTTAAAAGATATTTAAAACGATAGACAACAATGATGATTGCAAGTAAAAAGTTTATTTACAAGTTTATGATCGCCGAATCGACGACCGTTCCAACAGGTGGTGGCCAATCAGTCTCGGCGATTGGCCTATAACCGATCGGCGACTATCATACAAGCGATTGGCAGATGTTTTTTGCAGATTGGTTGTCGATGGTCGCAACTTTTCTTTTGGTTGTCAGAAGTCGGCAAATTGTCGTAAGGCCAATGAGACTGAGGCTTAATCAAAACCATCCCAAAGACTTTCATAAAATCAACCCAAGGGTAATTTGTTTTTTTTTCTGTTCAAAATAGTTTTGATTATAAAAGAGATAATTTGATTTATGGAAAACACATTTCCAAGCCGATGGTAGAAATGGGAGAGCCATATTGGCTGATTCTTCTTGATGCATGTCATGATCTTGTTAAATTTGAGTAATCTATTCAGACAACCTCGTATACTAGTACATCCTTGCTTTGCACTCGTACAATTATGTTATTCATGTAATGCAATACATGTAGTTGGTGTCGGATTCATCATGGGCGTCGATCCCGGGGGGGGGGGGGGGAATGGGGTATATATTCCCCCCCCCCCCCACAAAAAAAAATGAGGTGGGGATGGCCTGTATTATCATCCCCCCAATATTTTTGGATGAAATGAATAAGAATTATAATACATTAACTTAAAACTAATAATTATCCAAACTCATTATGTTTGATCTTGAAATACCATCACATTCTTTAATGATTAGAAGTAAGGAAATAAGAAATGCCATAATTCGAAGAAAATTCGTTCGCTCGCATTGTTATTCTCAATTGAGGGGTTCCGTCCATTGGCGTAGATCCGTGCATTCCTTCTTTTTATTAAAAAAAACATTTTGGATGCTCTAAAATGCAGGTTTTATAGACAGATTTTTGAAAGTCCCTGGTGTGGGAGGGGGATACTCCCCTCCCACACCCTCCCCACTAAGTCGCTTCTCTCAGTGGCGTATCTAGGGGGAGGGGCAGGGTGCACGTGCCCCGGCGGCACTTGGAGGGGGCGCAAAAACGCAGAGGAGAGAAAGCAAAAAAGGGGGAAATGAAGAAAAATCATATGCTTACGAATTATGCGCCCCCAAATGGGCAGGGTAATGCACTAGAAATCTAGTTTTTGAAGGTTTGAAATGCGAAAGTTTTCCAGAGCTCAGTCGCTTTGCTCCCTCGCATAATTATTTTCTTTCAGGATCTCGTAATTTCGCGCCCCCAGTAGGTTTATATAATTCTTCGATAGCTTAACCTTAAAAAGGCCGGGAGATTTTGGCTATGCCACAGCCGGGGGTGGAATCTACCCCCCCCCCCCCCCCGAGATCTCGACTATCGCGATCGAGCCGAAAATCGGCACGCACGTCGTCCACAACTTAATCTACAAAACTGTATAGTTGAACGCTCCGAAAAAAAATTACATTAATTATGCAAATTTATGCATGAAATCAACATTTTGCTCTAAATCATTAAATAAAGCTAAAAAAAATGCTAATTTTTGGTCTAGACTTTTTCAAGCCTATATAGGGTTTTCGTTAGTTTTGCTCCCGATTGTAGAAGTGAGTGAATAGAAAACCGTTTATCAATGTATAAAATTTGAGCTTCTCTACCCCCTCAATTTCAAAATTGCCTGGGTAAAATGCGTTTTTTAGGGTTAAAAATTGAAAAATTTGCCGCTCGGTTGCTTTGCTTCTTTGCTTACATAGATAAGAATACCGGCCATCAGCTAGTCTATACGACCGATTGTTCATAATCGCTGATTAACTGACCGTTCCTACAAGCGGTGTCCGATCAGTCTTTGATGATCGGCGGTTGACCTACAACCGATCGGCGACTATTCTACAACCGATCGGCAACTGATCGCGGACAGATATTAGTTGCAGATAGGTTGTCGATGGTCGCAGCTCTTTTTTTGGGGGGGGGGGGTGTCAGAAGTCGAACATCGGTCGTAAGGCCAGTGAGACTTAGGCTTAACAAACGAGATGAAAGACATAATGAAAAATAATAAAACAGTTTATATGGGCGTTATGTGTGTTTACATGACAAATTCTAATTATTACAGATCTTTAATCGTTATAAACTAAGTTTCCTTTTCATCTTCTTGACTTTAATGAAAGACTATTGTAGAGAATTGTCTGTATTTTCCCCCACAAATAAATATATCACAACGTTCAGCAAATTTTATAAAGAATATTTTTCAAACACTTTAAAAGGATTCATACCTTTGTAGACATCAGCAGCAGTGAAACCTCCACAATATTTCTGTTGGTTATTTCGACAGGGCAATGCACAGTTATTATCCTGTTTGCTTTGGGCCGGACACGTTTGCTCACAAGCACACGAACACTCACTAAAATTGTACACTGCTGCAACTTGAAACCCATTGTCTTTGCATCCCATTGTACAAGCATCTGCCGTCGTGACGGTCATGGACATTGAGATGTGCATATTGTAGTCGAAAGTCAGGCATCTTTGCGGAAAGCAACCGATGAACTTACCATCTGGAAACAAAGAGACACAGATTAGGAATGTCATCGAGTTGTATAAGTGGCGTGGTAAAATTTAAACAATCTGTAACCATTACCAGAAGTAATGGTATATTGAAATATTTTATTTTCATCAATTTATTGACATTTAACAATTCGCTCCGTTTTTATACACGTATCTTAGGTAAAAGCAACTTTGACAGAAAGACATCTTGAGCAGAAAACGATCATTTTGTTTATTAGTGTTGCACAATGTTTCTTGAGTTTTAAGCTATAGCTGACCTACTGTTATAATGTTGATTGTGGTATCGGGTCCTCTAAATTCGATATGAAAACAGAATTTCGCGTCATGAAATCATGGCTGGCATTGGTTGTGGCAAAATACGCAGAGTTTAGTTGATATTATGATGAAATATTCAATTATAAAACAAACAACAATTCTCTCTATTGATCACTTTTGTGGGCTAAATAAATGCGTGTTCAAAAGCTGCTTTGTTTATGGTTATCATTTTGGATTACTATATTCTGACTGTGGAAGCTTTACTTCCCGGCTCGAAAGCCTGAGTCGTTGCTCTTACTCACAAACACTCCAGAGAGGGCCGAAAGATCACAAGTCGGAAGGTATTCTCTAGGCCCAATGCCCACAAGACCATGAAGACCGAATGCCCAATGTTTCGGTCTCGTGAGACATAGACGACTGCTTGGAAGATACACTACAGAAAATATCCTTCAAAATCAAAATTTCACAATATCGGATGACATTGTAAGTACTGACAATATTTCATCCTTTAGCGAGTACTGGTCATTTTTGTAAAAATCGCAAAAAATGGTTTACCCCCATTGTGTTAGCACAGGCGGTGCCGCCGTGGTATATACTCAATAAGCATGATAAGAGCGAGTCTATTTCGGTCGCATTGTACTGCTTGTGGGTACAGAAATCTATAAAGGCTAGAATTCGCTGATGATTCGCTTTAATCTTTGTTGTTTTAAAAGCAATTTATGTTTACTATTTATTAATTTATTAATTCCATCTCATTTTCTGGCCACACACTTTATTTGTCACAAACTTGTCGCATTCTTGGTGTTATGCTTGACTCATATATGACAATGTCTAATCAAATTTCAAATATCTGCAGATCAGTTAGGTACCAATTACGTAATATCGGTTTTATTCGGAAATATTTTTCCAAGTCTGCCACCGAAAAGATAGTTCACGCTTAATTTCCTCCCGTCTCGACTTTGGCAATGCCCTTCTGTTCGATTTACCCCAAAATATATTGTCCAAGATCCAGAAGCTTCAAAATGCTGCCGCTCGCATTGTTACCCTGTCCACCAAGCGTACTTATATCTCTCCTGTTTTGCAGTCGCTATATACACTGGCTCCCTGTCAAACATCGCATTATTTTCAAAATTTTGTTGCTCACTTTTCACTACGTTCACGGTTCTGCTCCCCAATACAATACCTCTTTAATTCAAAATTACACCGCCGCGAGATCTTTGCGTTCATCCACTGCCAGTTCTCTTGTGATCCCTAAAGTCACAAAATCTTTGGGGAATATCATTTGCCCATGCGTGTCCTAAATTATGGAATAGCCTTCCTGAAGACATCAAAAAGTGCATAACATCTGATTCTTTTAAATCTTTTAAATTCTTGACGCTATATAAGTTACATTTATTATTATTATTATTAGTTACATGTAAAGGCGTTTGTTGAAGGACTATGCTGTCACATGTAACAAGCACTTGCTCCTGGTTTCCAGAGAAAGATTCTAGGGGCCTGTAATTATTACAGACAGAAATGGGGGAAAGGAAAATAGTGGCATAAGTGGGGGGAGGAGACGAATTATGAAACGAAAAACATAATTGTAGCGTGAAAAGGGTAGGCATTAGAAGAAGTCAGAGCCATCATGATGTATTATTGGAGAATGAAATCATGAATGGGATATATTGATGGTCAGCTTAAATACTAAGCTTAATAAAGTGATTAGAGATGTAACCCCCCCCCCCCCTCCAAAAAAACAAACAAATAAACAAACAAACAAAAAACAAGATTATGATGAAGGAAAATGGAAAAAGCAGAAAATTGAAAATAAAAAAGTTCACTTTATTCATATATAATTTCATCCACCCGAGGAACATTTTCTATACTGAAGAATATCATAATAGAGACAAGTATTAAAAAGATATTTCTCGGGACAAACGTTCCTATGCAAAGATTTAGAGAACAGAAAGTCATTATTGGCGGCAATAAACGATTTCTGTATGAACATTATGACGACATATAAAGGCGGCATCCCTATACAGAAATAATTACATTGATATAATTATTATACCGACGATGGTAATAAATTCGAATGTGTACAAATACACACACACACCACAATTTCAAAAAGAGCCCCTCCCATGATTGCACGGTGTCCCCATGACAAGAAAAGGCATACGTATCTGAATGTAAGGCCGTTTTTTCGTGTACACGAACAACATTTCATGGAAATCGCCCGATAAAACAGTATTTGGAAGTGCTTCTACATCTGAAATTGATCCGTATTTGTTACTTTATGTATGCCAGATTTTGTGGTATATGACATAAGTGCACAATTTTTCAGCTATGCCGCCGTACGAAGAAACGAAATCCATTTGATGAATGTTTTTTGATTCCGCGGTAATATATAATTTAAAACCGCCTTTTAATGACCTAATAACATCATTGTTAACATGGTTTTCATGAAAGCATCCCCTGTATAAAGCTATGGGAATATAGAGTTTATCCCGGAAGCCGTATATCACTATAAATTTAGTATAAACAGATAGAGTCTAGGAAAATCCGTCCAATATCATGAATCTGGGGATGTTTCTTAGAGCGTCAATATCTATTTGCTTAATCAAATGTGTTTTCATTTATAACATTGCCCTTAATACTTGTTAGGTGTAACATAAAGCTTTAGATTGATCTACCACGGGCGGCGCACCGGGGGAGGGAGGCAGGGGCACAGCCCCCCCCCCCCCCCCACACACACACTTTTCGAAGTACCCCAAAAGTGCCCGTTTTATTTCTGAAAAAATGCCCCCCCTTCTCTCTGATAAGTGCCCTCTTTACTACTAACAGTGGCCCTTTTCTTTCTAATAAGTGCCCTTTCCCCTTCTGATAAGTGCCCTTTTTTCTCCTTCTGATAAGTGCCCCTTTTCACATCTGATAATTTACTCCTTATATTTAATAAGTGCCCTTTTCTCCTGATAAATGCAATTTTACTTCGGATAAGTGCCTATTTTGTTTTCTTATAATTGCTTTTTTTTTCATTCTTATAAGTGCCCATTTTTAAATATGATCCCCCCTTTTTTCCATAATAATGTGCCCTTTTCTCCCATGATAAGTGCATTTTTTATTTTGATAGGTGCCCCTTTCTCTTCTAATAAGTACCTATCTCCCCTTTCTGATAAGTGTGTCTATTTTCAAATCTGGTAAGTGCCCCCTCTTTACTTTTGATAAGTACGCCTTTCCACCTCTGACAAGCACCCTTTCCTCTTCTGATAAGTGCCCCATTTTACTTATATTTCCCTCTGTTTCTTACAAAAAGAGGCATATCTAGCTTCAAAGAATCGGTACGGCTATATAGTAACCCGTACTACAACTACAAAGTAAGACAGTGAAGCTGATGGCAAGAGGGGCACTATGCCCCTCACTCGAATGTGCCCATAATTTACACAAAGTATTGTACGGGGTGGGGTGTAATTGACTGCGTGTGAACGTGTGTGTCTTGAAGGGAGGGGTGGAGATGTGCGGCTGGGTATAGGCTTAAAGATTAAAGGATTGTTCAATCAATTACTGACAGTTGACAGAGAACATGCAGTTACTGCCTGATATATACCGTATATTGGGCGTTTAAAAAATAGGAAACCCAACTTTAAAAATTCCTGTAAATGAACTATATGTTTACTGACAATGAAATACATACCACATGATAGAGTAATTCATATTCTTTCCAATGGTAACTTGTTTAGGTTCCCAGGATCATGCATCACTGAACACCATTGTCTTCAACATGTGCAAAAATCTAGTTGGTTCACTTTCTTGTAAAACACAATATGCATGATGTTAAAGGACCTATATGGAATGCAAGTACAGTGAAACCTGTCTATAAAGACCACTCAAGGGAGACAAGAAAAGTGGTCTTTATGAGCAGGTGGTCTTTATGGACAGGTTCCTTTAATACACATTTCAATGAGAAACATTGTTCAAGGGAAACAAAAATTGTGGTCTTTATAGACAGGTGGTCTTTCTATACAGGTGGTCGCTAAAGCAGGTTTGACTGCACATGTTGATCTTTGATGATGTGTATTGTTCTGTACATCACACAATATACAACCATTTGATCTGAATACGTGTCATATATTTTGAAATATTTTTTTGTAATTATTTTATTCTACCTGCTAAGTCCTGTTCCTAAAAAATCCTTTGGAGTCTGATTCTTCACATGACATCATCAGTCAATCATCAGTCACCTAAAACAAGCCAAACAATAGACACTGGTATGTACCTATCCCTCAGTTTAGCACCTGCTCACAATAGCATCGCGTGTTTTAATACAAAACCAACTCATAAACTCTCAATCACAATAGCAGATGCTATGTCAGAAATGCTTCAGCATCACAGGAAAAGAAAGGTACTGAAAAATCTGTTGTATGAAAACACACGATGCTATTGTGAGCAAGTACAAAGCAGAGAGATACATACCAGTGTATTTTGTTTGACTTGTTTTAGGTGAGTGATAATTGACTGATGATGTCATGTGAAGAATCAAACTCCAAAGGATTTTTTTAGGGGTGGGGCTAAGCAGGTAAAATAAAATAATTACAAAAATATTTTTAAAATATGACACATATTCAGATCAAATGTTTGTAAATTTTGTGATGTACAGAACAATACACATCATCAAAGATCAACATGTACTAGCATCCCATAGGTCATTTAAGGAGATGCCTTTTGTGAAATGGACTGGGTGTTCCAATTCTCATTGTGGATGATTTTCAAATGATTTTTCATTTTTTTTAAATGAGATGATATTCACCCGTGATTCGGGAGTTTTGCTTCATAAAACCCTTTTCAGATAGGAATCGTTTTGCAAAGTCAAAGAAGACAGTCTCGGTGAATCTTAACAAGGTTGCATGCCAAAAACCAGTGCGAACCAAAGGGATTGCAATATCATAAAGAATTGCAAATCAAAGACAAAGAGCATAAAGAAGGAAAATCAAAAACTCATACGTGTGATTAAAGATTTTGACATAGCCATTCAACCTAAACCATGCCTATTGTCTTTTACAAGAAGGTGAACCAACTGGAATTTTGAACACAATTTTGAAGATAACGTTGTTCATTGATGCGTGACCCTGGAAACCTAAACAAGCTACCATTGGAAAGCAAATTAATTACTATTTAATATGATATGGAAATAAACACCGGTAAATTGTAGGAAATTTTCAAAGTTGGGTTTCCTTTTTTTTTTTTTGAAACTCCCAGCAGTACTTTGATGAAAATCAAGAATGAAGCATTTTTGCGAAAAACAATTTTTGCGAGTTTTACCAGAGTAGCCAGTACTCACTCAAGCGAAAAATATTTTCAATACTCATATAATAGTGACATCCGATGAAACAGACCCTCACCGATAACTTTATAAGAACAAATCATATTGATATTGTAAAATTATAATTTTGGATAATATTTCCGAAATGTATACTTTTCTTTGATACACAATGCTTATCCCACGTCCACTTGTCCAAATGCTCATGAGACCAAATTCTTTGGTCAGTGGACATTTAGTGTCTGTGGCCCTCACAACCTGTAGGTGGATCCCTCTCGGGTCATACATTTCACGACTTTATGGATTCATTTATTCAAACATACATAGGATAACAAGATCTGTTGCAGGACTGTTTTATATCTCCGTCCTCACAAACTCGACATCCCCCCCCCCCCCCCCCCTTCCCCTAAGTTTGATATGGGTGACTTGATCTTGGTAAGTTTAAGGTAAAATGGACTTACCTTTGACATATTTTGTTTTCAGGTATGCTGATGTGTCTGTGTTTTCCGAACTAGACACACAATGTGTGGCCAGGCCTACGACAAAGCTGATGATTATCAAGGCGTACATCTTTGCTTCAGTTCTGTGAGGAGATAAGATGCATGCCCAAAAAGGAAGAGGTGTATTTTGTAACGATGATAGCAAAAATATACACCTGTCTTCTTTCCAACTGATATTCTTGAATATGATATAAGAGAGCTGTAAAAATAATGAGAGATGGAAAGTGATCGTTCTGGAAATGATACACAAAAAATGCAGTTTGCAAAGTCAATCTTTTGGCCATATCAATTTCGAAACCTGTTGATCATCACGAACTACTCCTTCATGATGCGTGGTTTCGATTTGAGGTAGTTCAAGAGAGATTGATGGCTATTCACCATCTAAACGGCTTGACACGAATATATTGATGATCTCGACATGACCTAGACATGGATGTTTCTTGTATCTAATCGATAGAGATATGTTCAGGTTTGCTTTCAACATACGAGAACTCTTTCACACTTCTAAGCAATATGCTCAAACAAAACAACTCTTTATTTCTTCTTCTTCTTCTTCTTTTTCTCTTTTTCTTGTTTGTTTGTTGGTAAAACCACCTGTTCTTAAGCGGCGTAATGCTGTATTCATTGCACACGATCTTCACTGATTTATTTATTCTTAAAGAAAACCTAATGTGTAGGTTTCACTCTCTAATGAGATTAGACAGATTTACAGCCTATGATAGATACATTGTATATCTAAATGTTGTAATACTCTCAATATTTAGATTCTGCTTTCTTTTTCAAGACCGATACGATAACGTATATTGGCTACAGTTACTATTTGTGTATTAATGAATGAATTAATCATTCAATAAACATGACATGGTTATTTTTTCTGGAAGCTTCTTAACCTTCTTAATTGATTTTCGAAACTCCAATAAATTATTGGGTAAATCGGGTGAACATAAATTTAACATCTCCTTGGTTGTAGGTACTTGGTATAATTATGCAATTAGACTTTCCGTATCGAACCTATAAATTCAGAAATAATTAATTAAAAAATAACTTTAAAGACTTAAGAGGCTATACTCCCTCATTAAAATATATAAAAATTTATAATGAGATTCAAAGGCTTTATATCTATCTATTCACACAAAATGCACCCATCAATCATGTATAAATTGGTGTATAAAGGTCGCTTCAAACGTCAAACGTCGAACGTTTATATTCTTGCTTTAGAAACTGCGAAAACATGTGATAGAGTCTTCTGTATTGGATTCAGGGGGCAAGGGGGCACGTATAAAAGAAAGTATCATCCCCCTTGTGCCCCTTGCAGACTTAGCCCTAAATAGGCTCTGGAAAAACTATTTTGGGGGTGGGGGTGTCAGAGAATTTTCAGGTTTATGTCTCCCCCTCCCCACTTGCAAGATAATCCTGGACCAGCCACTGGTGATGAATGTATGTCTTCTCTTTTCTCCAAGTAAATAACAAAATGATGCTCAGAACGTAACAACAATAGTCATGAATTGATGGGATATGTCATATGTCAAAGAAAGTTACATACTTTCTTTTAAATGGTAATAAACAATATCAAGGCATTCACTAAAGAAACATAGGTGGAGGAGTCTATTGAAAAGAAAAGCTTGTATTTTATGGACCCCTGAGGGATGATTTCTTTAATCGCATACGAAGAGAATGGCTTGCCTCAAAGCTCATGTCCGAACTATTTGTAACAGACACGTGATAATTATGGTGCCCTTAATCGGTTTCTAGGGCGTATATTATCGATTAATCTTCATTACTTTGTATCTTTATTACAAACAGGGAGGATTGAAAATGCTTAACTTTAGACTTTTTGTGAAGGTGCAAAGGGTGATGTGGATCAAAAGACTTGTAACTGGAGACCAGAAAGTGAAATGGAAAAAGTAATTCAAATTTTTACTGAGACCAATTGGAGGAAATCTAATTTTCTATTGTAATTATTCACCTAACATGATCAACATACAGTTACCAATGTACTATTAGGAAATGTTAAATATTTGGTTTGATATGAATGCGTTTATTAAGAAGGATGCAACTAATAAAAGAAATTATTTTTTTTCAGTAATAGGTGTATTCAGAGGAAAGGAAAAACATATTTTCATGAAAATCTTTTCTTAAAAAACGTATATAAATTGTACCATATTACAGATGAAGAAGGAACATTGAAGTCCGACACTTATTTCAGATGTATGGGACTAGATGAAGAGGAAATAGCATTGATTAAAGAAATATAATTTATGCAGATACGCCTGAAGAATGGAAAATCGATTTAAGAAAGCATACTTCGGTTGACGGTCTAAAAATAGAATTTATGTTTTCAAAGAAAACTTTTCAATTTGAATCAGTTTGTTCAAAGAATTTGTAAAGGGCGTGCATACAAAAAATGGCCGACACTCCTGTTAGTTTTCAGAATTTACAATTATCATATAATATGTCAGTAAAACAAACTGAAAAGATTTTTGTCGTCCTAGATTAAGCACATTGGATAATTTGAGAGAATTTCAATTTAAATTGCTTCATAATATAGGTTTTCCCGGTCAATTTCGCAGATTTGTCATTCAATTTGATAAGGGAGTCATTCAAATTCGCGAAAAAGATCTGTGCCATGAAATTTATCATTCAAATTCATTTTGAGGTCATTCAAATTCGCACTTCGGTCAAGACATTTAGCGTTTACATCATTCAAATTCAAATATGCGTGGAGAGCATTCAAATTCGCTACCTCGCTTGGAAGCGTCTTTTCGAGCATTCAAATTCGCACGTGGGCATTCGAATTCGTAATGAGTTCATTCAATTTAGCATGTATTTAGCGTTTGTGTGTTTTTGCTCATCTATTTAAGTCGTAATGTTTAAAATAACACGTCATGTACAGTTGTTGCAGCTCTATATATATATAGTTAGACATGAAAAAAATCAAGAAAATAAATGAAAAAAAAAAGATTATGAAAAAAAATAAAAATCAATCAAGAAAATCTGCAATTCTGCAGGCACTATAAATGAAATGAAGAACAAAAATTCCTAGAACTAAATTTCAAAATGATGATAAATCAGAAGAAAATAAAATAAAAATAATAAATCAGAAGAAAAATAAAAGAATGTTATTGATTATAGAAAAACACACCCATGTGTGCAGAAAACTCATAAGGAAAGAATGAAAATACCAAATAATTATCAACTGACAAAATTTACTGGAACTACATTTGATTTTGAATGCTCAACGTGTTAAGTTGAATGATCCGAAATGAAATTGAATGCTGGAATAACAGTATTGCGCAATTCCCTTGCCATTCTTTGCTAAATTGAATGAACGTTTTGCGAACTAGGTGCATTTAGTGCGAATTTGATTGACAAAAACTTAGATTCAAATGACATAAATACAAATTCGAATGATATGAAAATGAATTTGAATTACAAATCGGCTGTGCGCGACCTAAATCCTTGAAATTGAATGCACGCAAAATGAAATTGACTGACGATCTTACGAAATTGACCGGGAAAACCTATATTATATTTGTGAACCATCATTTATATAGGTTTCACTTCATATCAAGTGATAAATGCTCATTTTGTGGTAAAGATGAGGAAACTTATAGGCATATATTTTTTTAATGTGAAATGGTAACAAAATTATGGGAACGGTGTAGTAACATCTTAGATCTTCCCATTCTTAAAGACCTGATTTGGAAGGAAGATCACATTGGATTATAGGAAACAACTGAAGATAGGCAAATACTCAATCATGTTATTTTATTAATTAAATATTTGATATATCTTAGTCGGGAAAAAAAGTAGCCTCCAAGTATTGAAGAAATAAGAGAAAACTGCTTAAAAGTAAACAAGAAGAAAGAAAGATTGCTACCGAACGGAATACTTTGACACTACACTATAAGAAATGGGAACATTTCAAAGTAACACACATAGGGGTGAAACGAAAGCATATAAATGGTCATGATGGGTGAGGAGCGGAGGGGTCTGCCTGGCTCGCGACCGGAGTTGGCGGCTCTTTGCCGCTATAGACTGCCCTTATCTATTCTCTTCTCTTTTCTTCTTTCTTTTTGCCTTTTTTGCTTGTTGGTGTGTTTGTTTGTTTGTTGGGGGAGGGGGAGGCTTTAATCTATAATATTCATTCGGTATGATTAATTTGAGTGCACTGTGTACTATAAATTTATATTTACTTTTATTAAGTATTACTGAAGACTGTCCTTATGTTATGTTATGTACATGAACTTAAAATGAAGATGTATGATTTTTCATTTGTACTGAATGAATGCAATAAAGAATGCTACAAAACAAAGCAAAAAAATATAGGCCAGGGGGAAGGTGGGGGAAAGCTATCTATCTATCTATATTATCTATCTATCTATATTACTAAAAAAAATGGATTCTGTCTGTCTGTCTGTCCGGCTATGCGTTTCGCCATCTGTTGACGCATTGAGTTGAAAGTTGGTATAGGGATAGGTGTTGGGTCCACGAGGTTTGTGGCGCACTTTTCGTGTTGATCCGAGAGGTCAAAGGTCATCTAGGGGTCAAATAGGGTCAAATCTTAACCGAAAGTGCTATGGAGTTGAAAGTTGGTATAGGGATAGGTGTTGGGTCCACGAGGTTTGTGGCGCACTTTTCGTGTTGATCCTAGAGGTCAAAGGTCATCTAGGGGTCAAATAGGGTCAAATCTTAACCGAAAGTGCTATGGAGTTGAAAGTTGGTATAGGGATAGGTGTTGGGTCCACGAGGTTTGTGGCGCACTTTTCGTGTTGATCCGAGAGGTCAAAGGTCATCTAGGGGTCAAATAGGATCAAATCTTAACCGAAAGTGCTATGGAGTTGAAAGTTGGTATAGGGATAGGTGTTGGGTCCACGAGGTTTGTGGCGCACTTTTCGTGTTGATCCGAGAGGTCAAAGGTCATCTAGGGTCAAATAGGGTCAAATCTTAACCGAAAGTGCTATGGGGACCCAAGTTGGCATGTGGGGTGAAGTTAGGTTAGCGAAAATTTTGGCGCTGATTACAAGGTCATCCGAGGTCATTTCAAGGTCAAATGGTAGGGAATGTCCTATGGAGACCAAGGATGAGATTTGTTTATTTGCAAAGTCTGAGAACCGCGTACGTCCGAGAAGCGCGTATGTCCGAGAACCGCGATCCCCCGGGTAATCGGCTAGTGATCTATAATATTCATTCAGTGTGATTAATATGAATGTACCATGTACTATATATTTCATTATATTATGTATTTCTGAAAGCTGTATAATTTTCTATACATTTTGATAATTGTGTTATGTACATCAACTAAAAATGAAGTATGATTTTCATTTGTACTGAATGAATGCAATAAAGAATGCTACAAAACAAAATATTACTTATATTTCAAGTACGTTTTGGCAGTCACGTTAAATTATTAAAGCACACAGATACTTTAAAGTTATAATTCAAATACCATCACGAAACAATCGTTAGGACACGTCTGTGTGTGTGTGGGTACATTCAATCCATTCTCAACTACAAAATTATAAATACAGGAAAGCCACCTTTAATAGTATCAACTATTCCACAACGGTCTTTGCACTGTGTGAGTCGAATGATACTGAGATGATGGTGGAGTGGCTACGGGGGCGGGAGCAGGCCCCCTACCCCAATCGAATGGCAAAAAGAGGGGGAGAGGGGAAAGGGGAAACAGAGACAGGAAACTAGAAAGAGTGCATGGAGATTATGGTGAAAAGACGATGATACGAGCACTTCCCATCGCTTCATTCCATTCGATGGGAATTTTCTCTCGCATTTCACCCGTTAAAGGAGTACTCCGGTCTGAAAATAACATTAATCGAATGAATAAAGTAAAATGAAACAAGCAAAACACTGAAAATTTAATTGAAATCCGATTAAAAATAACGAAGTTATTGAATTTTTAGGTTTTGCATTATTTTGGGAAACAGTTCTATGCATGTCATCATGAATATGTAATGAGTGAGCTGATGATGTCACGTCCCCACTTTCCTTTTTTAACTATATTATATGAAAATCTTCATTATTTCATTTTTTCATACATGTCTATAAAAAATATCTCCCTTGTAACAAAATAAGTTACAGCAATGATGAACTTACACATTAAATAAGGAGTCAGTCCTTTTAGTTATAGGCTTGGAGCAGAAAATTTGAAAAAATTGCAATTTCATATAATAAAATACAAAAGAAAAAGTGGGGATATGACATCATCAGCTCACTCACTGCATATTCATGATGACGTGCACATAACTGTTTTACCAAAATAATGCAAAACTTAAAATTCCATAACTTCATTATTTTTCATCCGATTTCGATGAAATTTTCAGTGATTTGTTTGTTTAATTTTATTCTATTTATTCAGTTCATATTAATTTCAGGCCGGAGTACCCCTTTAAAGTCTGTTAGCTAAGGACCATTGGGGTTTGATAATACTTCGGCTACTGACTTCCATTTATTATTGGCTTTCATAAGGATAAAAAACGGGTTAGATGGCTTATTATACCTTATTGCTAGGATCTTCACAGTGATTTCACGACACCTTTTTCAGCAATTTACATTGATCCATTAACGAATGGATAGATGATTACAAAGAGAATTCATTGGTAAGACAGAGTTGTGAATAGATCTTTTTTTTTTTTTTAGTATTACATGACAATGTTAAGGCCCTGCCATGCCTGCCGTGCGCAACATCGCTTGCATCAAGGAGTATTCGCAACAATCATGTAAAGCAAAATAGCTCGATTTTGTGAATACCAGCAAGAGTCCGGTTCAAATGTATAGATCGCCTAGTCCCTTAATCATGTTAATTGTCATTCTTTTCAAGCTCCTCCCTTATCCTTTGAAAAGCCGCCATTAAATTTCAGGAAAGGATGTTGCATTTTCTAACTCTATGGTCCGGCTAATTGTTCAGCGGCACCAAATCTTTTGTTAGCCAACAGCGATTGGAACCCGAGTTTATCAATAGCTGCTCTGGTAACCCTCCAGCTTTTATTTTTCATTAATCCTTCCTCCGTAATTGCATCTTGTCATTTGTCCATTCAAACTAGTTAAATGGGAGTTAGGAACTACACTGTTTAATGAACTTAGGATACAGCCATCAGCCGCAGAGGAAACTCATCACTGCTCACTGCATTCCAAGCTT
This sequence comes from Heliocidaris erythrogramma, assembly GCA_025617745.1. Classification (NCBI taxonomy): domain Eukaryota; kingdom Metazoa; phylum Echinodermata; class Echinoidea; order Camarodonta; family Echinometridae; genus Heliocidaris; species Heliocidaris erythrogramma. The sequence goes on from CM046861.1 coordinate 17,132,074, forward strand.
TGAATGTAACAAGTCTTACCACTTCTGCACCTTCAGTTCGTGAGCCCAGTTTACATTCTGCAAGGTTCTAACTTCGATCTATTTCTCTCTCAGACAAGATTACGAACATCACCATGCTAGCATCCTTCTCCCAACTGACGAAGAAGCAGGTCAGCATTCTTGAGGCTGAATTCAACGTCAACACACGCCCTGATATCACTACTAGGGACTGGCTGGCACAAACACTGAAACTTAGTAACCTCTTGATTCACGTAAGTTTTGATTAGGCCTAACACTGACCACAATTGGTTTTGATCATTGTAATCTACATTGATAGAAATTTTGAATTGAAGGACCCGTCATTTTGATTGTACATATATATTTCGAATTTATCAAAGTAAAAACGAATGGAGACTCTTGTGTTAATCTGAATAATGTTATTTACTGTTTTACTATGTTTTAGTTTTGTATTTCATCCAGTTTTGAAATCTCGAGTTTCTTGTTGTAGTATTCGTTTGCCAACCAGTCAAAGACAATATTCTTGTGCGTCACATTTTTTTAGGTTTGGTTCCAGATCCATCGCTTAAGGCTCCGTCACAGGCCAAATCCGAAAGCAGCACTTCAGACGAGCAATGACGACATAAACGAATATTCCGAGCATCTCACGATTCCCAACAGGACATACAGAAAACGGAAATCTCCTTGTGACATCAGTGACTACGAGTGGACGTCTCATCTCTGCAAGAAATCATCCACCGCTCCAGCACCGATGTCTGTTGACTCACTCTATCACAACAGTCGACCTTCATGTTTTCCAGTGACGTCATCAAGCTACCATCCCTCGGTTTGTGGCGCCATCCAGGAAAGAGGATCACGTGACACTCCAAGCGGCGCCACCAGTTCGCTGATGTCCGTTGACTTTCTCTCCCGTAGCAGCCGTATTGCGCCTGGATGTGTGCCGAGCCACGGAACAGGATATCTCTCTAGATTACCGGTGTTTTATCCGCCAGCTGCCTTACAACCCATCGCGTACTCTCTTGTAAACTGAGCGTTGAATTTTACCATCTGCTCCTCTCATTATGAAGTAGCAGAAATGTTGCGATTCTTGCCCTAATTAATTCTGTTAGTTATGTACTGTTAAAATCATTATTTCCATGCACTTATTATCCCTGTAAAGCCGTTTTTGTTTGTTTGGGGTTTTTTTTTTTTTTGGGGGGGGGGGTAGTAGAATGTTATTCAATGTTTTTGCTTTCGTTTTGTAAACTACGTTTTAGCTTTTCTTGTTTTCTTATTTTCAGAAATATAATATAGTTTATTGAGCACATTTGCTCAACAAGGATACACAATAATATCGAGTACAGGACATAACAAAATTAAATACAGCAAAGTGAAAATAATACAGGTTTTTGCGGTCAATTTCGTAAGTTCATCAGTCAAATTCATACTACGTGCATTCAATTTAGAAGAATTTGGCCGTGTACACGCATTTAAGCATTCAAATTAATATTTCATGCATTCGTATTAGTACTTTTTTTCAATTTAGAACGGGAGGTGATGCGGTTGCGCAATACCGTTATTCCAGCATTCAAATTCATTTCAGAGCATTCTTTTTCGCACATTGAGCATTCGAATTCGTAATATACGTCGAATACATTTTATTTGGTTGTTCTTCTTTATTAATTTTGATATATTTGTTTCGAATTCCATATGAGCTTTTATGTATTCTTTTATTCATGTAAGCTACTTTTAATGAATTCATGTTTATCTCATCTACATATATTTCATCAATTTTTGTAAATTATTGACTTACTTTTCTCTAATTTATGGTCTAACAAATTTACACAATAATTATTGTTCATACATAATGTTATATTGTTAAATGTATGTAAGTGGGTGTAATAACTAATAAAGTTATTTAGGAAAATTATTTCTTTCATAAAAGTATCTGTGTTTTTCATTGGGGAGGGTTGGGGTATTGAGTTTAAGTCCATGAGAGTGCGTCTCAAATGGAAGCGTAATTTGGAGTGGTGTAGACTTGTATTACTTGCATATACAAGCTATAAGGCCTATGGAATGGAACTGAGTAATGAAAAGGAAGCCTAACCATGCATTACAAAACAATTATTTCAAAGTAAATGAATTAAAAGTCCAAATACCTTAAACATGCTAAATTGAATGGGCTTATTACGAATTCGAATGCCCACGTGCGAATTTGAATGCTGGCAGAGACGCTTTCCGGCATGGTGGCGAATTTGAATGCTCCCAACCGACTTTTTATTTTGAATGAGAAAAGTGTTAAATTGTTTGATCTAAGTGCGAATTTGAATGACCGAAATACCAAGTCGAATGATGAATTTTACGGTGCAGATTTTTTTCGCTAATTTGAATGACTCTTATAGCAAATTGAATGAAAAAAGTCCGAAATCGACCGCAAAAAACCTATATTATTGATCGATTGCATGCAAAACATTTTTGGTGCTGGATGACTAAAGACATAGCGAGAGAAAGAGAGAGTGAGTGAACAGAAAAGAATGAAAAGAGAGAGAGAGATAGAACGGGAGAGCACGCTGGAAAAAGAGACATGGAGAGAGAGGAAAAGAGAGTGAGCAGAAAGAGAGGGGAAGTGAAAGAAAAGTAGAGAGAGAAAGAAAGAGAGGGTCTACAGAGAGAGATAAAAGCATAAAAAAGAGCAGGAAGAGAGAGAGGTAGAGAAGAAGCTGAATACACAAGAGACAGTCGACAAAAAATGATGATTTTGTCCATGACATTTACAAAAAGAGTGCATAGGCTTGTTTCTTCATCAGTATAATGATCAGTCTACTTCATAACATTTTTTTGTTTGTTTTAGTTGTAGTCTTTATGTTTCGTTCTTTATTGACATATGATAAAAGTGAGTTAAATCTCCACATTCATTTTCAGATCACGGTTGTCAACCTGAAAATTGTTTGAGGCAGGGGCGTCGCAAAGTTATCGTGAATGGGGATGTAGTATCAAATGTGCTTACAATTGCAGAAAAATCCATTGTAACGAGCAAAATTCGAAATATTATCCGATCTATACCTGCAACTTTGCTGACATAAAAGGACTGTTTAAATTTGAGGACAAATTTTCAGATAAACCCCAAGAAATATTATAAATCCATCTGCCGACATAATGTTGAAGGATCGAAGTGGCCAATATTTCGTTCTGTACTTATACGCATCTTTCTTTGCAATGTTTGCATTGAATACACTCTTGATTCTTTCAGCGTTTAATGTATTGACTATAGGACCATCTTAATTCATTATCTGATGCAAGGGGGATTATAAAGACTTTACCTTCAAGCTTTATTGTGTCACTTCAGCTTATTCATTAGTCCCCGTACCGCCACAATATGTTGTTGTTTTTACATTCATGCAATCAGTTTTCAGTTTGCCCGAACACAGTGACGGTTATGACTGATTTGTTGTAATGGTCGGAGGAAAGTCTCAAGTACCTTTATTTCATTCCCTGATTCATCCTTCAATAATTATTAGTTAGTTATAATTAATTACAAACGGGAATAAAACATTTCCTAAAACGCAATCCCCGGCGCATTCCTACTTCTACAGGAGACCCGGAAAGCAAAACACATAATACCTTATAGTACGGTGGCATAGCTCCGATTTGGGCAGAATTGTGCACTTTTGTCCAGGGGTGTCGATCCGTGCTTATGATTGGGGGATGACCGGCGAGGTAGCGAAGCGAATGAGCGGGGGAGGGTGTGGGAGTGTGTGAAGCCCCACACCAGGGACACCAATGGAAAGAAGGAATGCACGGATCTACGCCAATGGACGGAACCCCTTATTTGAGAATAACATTGCGAGCGAACAAATTTTCTTCGATATTTTCGCATTGAAATTATGGCATTTCTTATCTCCTTAATTCTAATCATTAAAGAATGTGATGGTATATTTCAATAGCAAACATAATGAGTTTGGATAATTATTAGTTTTAAGTTAATGTAGCATAATTCTTATTCACTTTATCCAAAAAATATTGGGGGATGATAGAACAGCCCCCCCCCCCCCCCCCCCCCCGGATAGAACCCATACTTTTGTCTAAAAGAGCCAAACGTGGAACAGTTTTTAAATGAATTATTATTACTTACTGAGCAATATTAGATAATGGAAGCGTAAGTGTTCCCCTGAGGTGGAAAATTGCCACATTCATCCTATGTTTCTGCTTTATGTGACCTTTATACATTCCATTCTCATGAAAAATATCACTTTGCTTTGTTCTTTAAAGCAGAGAAATCAGAGAAGCAGATTGCTGAAAGTTTTGACAAAATTGGACAAACAATAAGAAAGTTGTGATTTTTTTTAAGTTGTAATAAATCACTATACAAATAATTTCCTGGTACTACAAAATTTCATCAACTATATTATACTCGACGAACCCGGACGCAACCCGGACGCCGTAATTTCAGAACAATCGCAAAGCTTGGACGAACTCCTTTTTCTGCACAAAAGGGGTTCGTGCGATTGAATATAGGCGGCTTCCAGAAAGCGTAAATGCGCTGCGTTTCTGGCCCGGGACATAATTGAGAATTGATCGTCGGCATAGTTTTGTGCGCAAACTGAATTGTTCAGCAAATTTTGTTACATACCTGCGTGGTAACCTGGGGAGCGTTTCATCAAGCGTTTGGTCGGTGATATTTACTGACAAATTTGCTCTCAGCCAATCAGCTGCAAGGATTTCAGTAGCTTATAACAGTTGTCGGTAAAACTCACTGACAAAATGCTTGATGAAACGCTCCCCAGATCACGTCTCTTTTTTGAGCCACATTGAAAATCACTATACATTATGGGAATTTCAAATTGGCCGAATCGGTACGGTCACTTTGATGTAGCGGCGACCAACATGCCCATTCGCTCCAACACAAAAAATGACTAGAATGTCAATTTTTCAAATTGTATAAATTTGTATGTCAATTTTTCAAATTGTATAACTTTGTAATAAATTTTATGATCTTTTACATTTTGGAGAACCTATAACAGTATTCTATCTACAATATAGTTTGAGTACTGCCCCGAGGGAAAAGGCGCTCAGGAGAAAACAGGATGTTGGTGTACGGCAAATGGGAGAGTTGACCGTGAATACGTCACAATCGATTCACCAAATTGCCAAGATGGGATTCGCAAAGATGTAGTGATCTCATTTTTCAAACATTCATAACTTTCTTATTCTTTGTCCGATTTCTTTCAAACTTTCACCATCCCGTTCCTCTGCTTTCACCCAAATCAGCTTTTTACAAAGCTTGGATTGCCCATGAATATGATTGAAAACGGTGAAACACGATCAAAACTACTTTCGAAAAATAAAATCAAGGGCAATTTCAAAGGCCTATTGTACTGCCCATAGAAATCAGGTTCGGATGACTTGTCTCGAATGGGTGGGTTGCGGGAGCGGGAACGGGCACACCCTTTCGAGACAAGCCCCCCCCCCCCGGTTATCTCGAATGGACGCGTTACCAGCGAGAAGTTCAATGAACGCGCCACTTCGAGACAACCGGGGGGGGCTTTCCTCGAATGGGTGTGTTGAGTAGACTTTTGTAACAGACGTTTTAGAAATTTTTGAAAAATGTACTCTTGCTGTTTTTTTTTTTCGTTTTTCTTTTGTCTAAGATGTAGAAAATATAATAAAACAGTATCTAAAAAAAGCTTTTGACAAGGAAATCATTATTTGTGCAAAAAAAAATAGGAGAATTGAATAATTATGCATTAAAACACACGGGGACGAAAGGGCAAGTGGCGTAGCTAGGATTTTTGTGTTTATTTATTTATTATTATTTTTGTTTGGCGTGACCTGGGCCCCGTAACATAAAGAGTGTTTAGCTGATATCGCTGAAAGCATGACTGGAAAAATGAGGTAAGTACCTCCGTTTTATTCATATTATATGACGATGTCAATATTTTTTAATAAATCATAACAATAATTATGTAAAATTCTAATGTAAGTAGCATTCTATGACAATGAATTGTGCATATATATAAGATGAAAGCTGATATTTTACCGGAATTAAGACGCTTTTTATCCTATCGCGCAACCCCGTTTCAGTGACAAGAAGCACACGCTGACGGAACAACCAAGGGTCCTTCGCCCGTGATCTCCGGCAGACCTCGCGTTTTTTCTGACTTGGACGATGCAAATTTCATTGTGCTTGTAAAACTAATTTGTTATGATGGTATTATTATGACCCATGTCTCCTACTATTTCTTAACACACTTGGGCAAACCCACAAAATAGGGGCCGGATTTTTTCCAAGCTATTATAAGGCCAACCAATAACAACATTCAACAGGCAGGGGGGTGTTTCATAAAGCTGTTCATAAGTTACGCACGACTGGTGATCAGTTCTTGTGCTAAATGATTAAGAATCTGACTAGTATAGCACCCAAGAACATGTTCCAGTCGTTCGTAAAGTCATTCGTAACTTTACGAACAGCTTTATGAAACACCCCCCAGGCCCACTATGTTTAACAACAGTAATTAATAACAACATGCAACAGGCAGGCCAAACATTTGGGCCTGCCTGTTGCAAGCATGTTGTTATTGGTTGGCCTTATAATAGCTTGGAAAAAAAATCCGGCCCCTATTTTGTGGGTTTGCCCAAGTGTGTTAAGAAATAAGAGACATGGGTCATAATAATACCATCATAACAAATACACAATTAGTTTTACAAGCACAATGAAATTTGCATCGTCCAAGTCAGAAAAAAATTCTGCCGTACACAGCCCACCGGGCAAGCAACGCGAGGTCTGCCGGAGATCACGGGCGAAGGACCCTTGGTTGTTCCGTCAGCGTGTGCTTCTTGCCACTGAAACAGGGTTGCGCGATAGGATAAAAAGGCGTCTTAATTCCGGTAAAATATCAGCTTTCATCTTTATATATGCACAATTCATTGTCAAAGAATGCTACTTACATTAGAATTTTACATAATTATTGTTATGATTTATTAAAAAATATTGACATCGTCATATAATATGAATAAAACGGAGGTACTTACCTCATTTTTCCAGTCATGCTTTCAGCGATATCAGCTAAACACTCTTTATGTTACGGGGCCCAGGTCACGCCAAACAAAAATAATAATAAATAAATAAATACAAAAATCCTAGCTACGCCACTTGCCCTTTCGTCCCCGTGTGTTTTAATGCATAATTATTCAATTCTCCTATTTTTTTTGCACAAATAATGATTTCCTTGTCAAAAGCTTTTTTTAGATACTGTTTTATTATATTTTCTACATCTTAGACAAAAGAAAAACGAAAAAAAAAAAACAGCAAGAGTACATTTTTCAAAAATTTCTAAAACGTCTGTTACAAAAGTCTACTCAACACACCCATTCGAGGAAAGCCCCCCCCCCCCCCCGGTTGTCTCGAAGTGGCGCGTTCATTGAACTTCTCGCTGGGAACGCGTCCATTCGAGATAACCGGGGGCTTGTCTCGAAAGGGTGTGCCCGTTCCCGCTCCCATCCCGCTCCCGCAACCCACCCATTCGAGACAACAAGCCGGTTAGGCTTGCGTATAGGCGATTGTAATGTTCGCACATTTCTAAAGGTGATAGACAGGGCTATTGAAATTGCCTTCAGTTGATTTTTAACGTGTTGTGAATAAATCTGAATCTGAATCTGAAATTTGAATCTTATAATGAGGGTGTCATCCTTGTCTTCTCATCTATTTTATGATTCATGTTTCTCTTGAGTCCTGTTCGGATGTGATCCTAATGTTACCAAGATTTTACCCAAATTTGGCACAAATTAGTTTTTACATGTCATTTTCAAAACGATGCTGCTCTGTAAAGTATGTACGGATGGATGCCATCAAGGTATCACTTAAAAGCATAATGCTTTTAGTTTGTGGAAAATAGATAATTACTAGAGAACATAGTGTCGTCACAATAACCCTTTGTTTTAGGGTTTCGTGTGTTTTTTTTGTGGGAGGCACCGTATATATATGCCGAAGTATTCTTGCCTTAAAAGGCAAAACCGGGATGATACGAGACCAGGGTTTAGCCAGGGGCGGTGGTTGCGGCGGCCCCCCCCCCCCCCCCAAAAAAAAAGCGAAAGCGAAAGCAAAAAAGTGGGCGGAAGTGAGAGAAAAAAGCCTAAAAAGGCGCTACGAGCCGTTATCTTTCCCTCAAAATTTGCCAAAACGTCAAAGTTTTCGGGCGGGAAAGGGACCCCCCCCCCCCCCCCTCCTTCCACCTATACTGTTACATACAGTGCAGTATTGCGTCAAAATAATTGAAAAGCAGTCAGGGCATCGAACTAACTAAATGTTTGCTACGAGCCGTTATTTTTCTCTCAAATTTGCTAAAACGTCAGAGCTTTCTGGCTGCGCATGGGAAGGGGGAAACTCCCCCTCCCTGCACTCACCCTGCTACATACAGCGCATATTGCGTCCAAATAACTGAAAAGCACTCAGGGCGTCGAACTAACTTTCCGCCTAAAAAGGGTGCTTTCCATCTTTCTCTCAAATTTGCTCAAACGGTAGAGCTTTCGGGGGGGGGGGGTGTGTGGGAATCCCCTAAACTCCCCCTCCCTGCACACCCCCCCCCCCTGGTTTCTACCCGCTTTATTCTAAAGTATGAGATATGTTGCAAACGAACACTCTTTCTCTGCCCAATTTCATTTATGTATATTTCCGTTTCCATATCTAGTCAACAGCTTATAATTCTCTCCCTCTCTTTCTCTCTTCGCATATTTGATTTACAATACATCATCTCTCTTATTGTATAGATAGATATACAATAAGAGAGATGATGTATTGTAAATCAAATATGCGAAGAGAGAAAGAGAGGGAGAGAGAGGGAGATAATTATAAGCTGTTGATTAGATATAATTTAGACATTTAAATACAATATTAAGGAAACTCTGGCTCATACATTTAGGTGCATTCGAGTCTGTTTTTTTTTTTTGCACATTGAATATTTATTTAGTGCAAAGTTATCAAACTCAACTCTGTAGTCAAACGAAAGGAACTGAATTTAATACAATATTAAGGAAAATGTGGGTATGGCTCATACATTTAGGTGCATTCTAGTCTGTTTTTGTGTGCACATTGCATACTAGTATTTATTTAGTGCAAAGCTATCAAAATATTCAAACTAAAAGATTTTCTTACAGAGAGGTCCATGGTTATACTATATAATTCGTTGGTTTTATCACATGTGTTATATTGTAATATTATATGGGCAATTGTAGTAATATAAAAATGAATTCGTTGTTTTTGCTTCAGAAGCGAGCGATTCGCATTATTACAAACTCAAGTTATTTGGCACACACGGAACCTGTATTTCATCGTTTAAAAACTTTGAAAATACAAGATATTCATACTTTGCAGACAGGCATTTTTATGTATAAATATTCCTATAATCATCTTCCTTCTTTATTTCACAATATATTTCAGTTAAACTCTAACATTCATACATATCCGACCCGTCGATCTATAGATTATCATTTAGAAAATCCCAAAATAATAAAAGCTCAAAAATCAATAAGACATCACGGACCAGACGTTTGGAATACCTTACCAAATCAAATAAGACAATGTGTGTCTCTCTTTTCTTTTAAGGCATCCCTAAAAAAAATGTTGTATTCAAAATATCAACAGACTTGATATTTCTCAACTCTTGGTCACTCTGTTAAGTTGTGTCAGAAAGACTATTTTGCATTGTATCTTGTCATTCTTAATTCAATATTCCATAACATCAATAGATAATGGCTTATGTTCTCCCATAACACACCATTTTCATTACGCAAAATACAATATGCACACACACAACACACACACACACACACTCCTGCGCAGTAATGCGCATATTTCTTTTCTCTTCTCTTGTTTTTTTTTGTTCGTTTTTATAGTAAGATGTTACCTCCATGTTATTTCTTTGAGGCTGTCATCCTCGTCAAGCTTTGCTTATGATGGCAGTCTCCTACATTTTTTCAATTTGCTGTATTGCATAATACTTACAAATTACTAGTATACATTACTTATATTTCTATTTTTATATAATACGTTCAACTCTATATGTATATTATGTAATTCATTTGCTTATATGTTTATATGTATGTATTATTTTGTATTATGCAGTATCTGTTCATATGTTATCTCTTGCCTTTGTTATATACATGGAAAAATGTAGAAATAAAATCAAAAAATCAAATCAAAAAAGGAACTGCACAATGAACAGTTTTCTTTCAAGGGGCACGGGATGGAAGTGCTCCCGCCCCCCTAAATCCGCAACTGGGATTTTCGATAAAACACGTACATTGTAGAACACTAACGTTACAGTGACTGGGGTGGACGGCCAATAACAGGTACGTGCTTATTAAAGAAATTCGACGTATACCAAAGATCCGGCTTTATAAATGAAAAGTCCGCTTATAATTTCCTTGTCTCCGGGGACGTCTTTGATCCTTTTATTTCCAGACCGCTAAGTGAGCCCGAACCCGGGGCCCGAACATGCCGATAATTGCACATCGCCGAAATGCTTTGTTAGTCGGTTACAATTAGGAACGCGCGTTAATTTGCAACATTCTATTCAATCACTTATCTTCGCCTCTTCATTGGATGAAACTTGACGAATCAAAAGGTTGGCCTAGAGACAGGTAGGGGCAAGAAGACACGCACCTGTGGAACTCTAATTCTTTCACCACATCTTAAAAAGCGCATTCTTCAAACGGTCACGAATCTTTAAACACCTTCCCTTCGCAAACTACCTTACGTTTAGAAGAGTTACTACTAAGATTCCGTACTCTTAAACAAGATGACGAACATTTTATCATCCTCCTGCTCTCAACTGACGAAGAAGCAGACTGAAATTCTAGAGGCTGTATTCATCACCAACATACGGCCCGATATCACTACTAGAGATGGACTGGCAAAGACACTAAAACTTAGTAACCTCTTGATTCACGTGAGTTTTTTTTTTATTATCATATTAAAGTAAAGAGTTGCGAGTCTTGCGACTGATATCAATTGCAAATTATCTGCAATCAATCGCAACTCTTTATAAGACGAGGCCCTGATTGCAGTTATTTTGTATCAGAATTTATCAGAATCAAATGCTTTATAACAAAGAGCCACTGTCATTGTTATTGCCTGTTGCAAGGAAGTTTTAATTGTTTTCTGATGTCTTAAAAGAACATGAAAAGAAATTCACATTCACATTTTGAGTTTTCATTAATTTAATTTACTTATCATAAAACTGTTCAGGATTTTATTGCTTATAATTTTTGCCCTTATTGCATTTCCAGGTTTGGTTCCAGAATCGTCGTCTCAGGCTTCGTCGCAGTCCACCTCAGAGGGTAGTCTCTCAAACGAGCCCGGTCGATGTCATCAGCCACCCCATTGATCTCTCCGTCTCCAGCAGGACCACCGGAATACCGAGGTCATCGATTGACGTCACTGACCACCCCATAGATCTCTCAATCTCCGATAAGGCCAGTCGAAAACGAAAGTCACCATGCGACATCAATGACCGCGAGAGGACGCCTCTTCCCTGCAAGAAATCACCCACCATTCCAACCGCGATGACGTCATCAAGCTATCAGTCCTATGGTTGTTGTGGGGCCATCCGAAGCGAGGCATCACGTGACACACCAAGCGACGCCACCAGTTCGCTAATGTCTGTTGACTTTCTCTCCCGTAGCAGCCGTACTGAGAGTACGCCGAGTCGTGATGTAGGACATTTCTTCAGAACACCAATGTTCTGTCCATCAGCAGCCTTTCCATACATCACCTACTACCGTTGCTAATTAAAGTTTTGAACAGCCGAGCCTTTCATCACGAAGTGTAGGAATGTTGTAATCCTTGCCGATTAAATTTTAATTTTATAGTAGACTATTAAATGTACACAGTATTGTTATTTGGTAAATAATTTCATTGCAGTTGAGTTATTGTTGTTCATGCAAGTTGAATAACTTCATCAGACTTCATAATGTAATGTAATGTGCTCGGTCTGTTTTGTTACTAAATATACTTAGTGTTTTGTTTTTGTTACTAAATATATAAGAAAAGAAACAAAATGTTTATTTTATCGTTGTTTTTAGTCTCGACAATAACAAATCAACAAAAGTGCTTGAGGAGATGAAAGTTAAGCATAAGGTAGAACATAAGGATTTAAAAGTACAAGAGAGAGAAGTACAAGAGTTGCCTTGAGGGAAGTAGGAAAGAGAGAGAGAGAGATAGAGAGAGAGAATTAAAAATCCGAAACGATATAGGAAGAGTAAAGAAAGAATATTTTAAATCCTATATTAACACATATTTAAATTGCAGACTCTCTCTTTCTCTACAGAATATATCTTGTTCAAACATATTTCATTTCCGACTATCACGTCTGCTCATTTTCCCTTCTCTCTCTCGCTCTCTGTCCCTCTCTCTCTCTCTCTCTCTCTTCTCTTTTTAAAGTGAACATTTAATTTCGTCACCAAAATACACTAAATAAGTTATGAAAATAATTACAAACTATACAATTTCGCTGCCCGAATTTCGGTTGCCCAAATATTGGCATTTCCAAAATTCTCGGTGGGGGAGAGGGGGGAGGAGGGGACCACCACGTCGTAAGGCTATACGAATGATGCGTCAACATATTATAAAGACAACATTGTGTCCCCGCTTAGAGTTATCAAGGTTAAGGGCACATTGCAACGGTTAAGGAATGGCGTTCCCTGAAAAGACAAAACAACATATTATGAAAGAAGAAACAATTGGAATATCGATTTATGCATTGCCCCCAACTGGGAAGATTGGTCATTCTTTAACATCGCTTTCATTATTCTACCGAGTGATACAGTTTTTCATGTGAGGAAGGATTGATAAACCTTAAGTGCGGTAGAGAACAAGAAAAGTATAGTAAACGAAGAAGCTTGACTGGGGAGGAATTTTTAATTTGTAAACAAATCTTTCGGCATATTACTCCCAGTGTTAAAGATCGTATGCTCGATCTATAATGAAAAAACACAAGTCAGAAAAAATTGGAACCAGCGGGATTCGAACCTGTCAGGAGTAATATGCCGAAAGATTTGTTTACAAATTAAAAATTCCTCACCAGTCAAGCTTCTTCGTTTACTAACCATTGTTCCACGGCGGACCGTTTGAATATTAATGAGTCAGAAAGAAGAGGATCTTGGGTATTTGATTCTAGTTCGTCGTGACTTGGCCGTGAACCAGAATAGCCTGGTGGTTAAGTCGCTGCCCGGCAAGCAGTAGATGACAGGTTCGAATCCCGCTGGTTCCAATTTTTTCTGACTTGTGTTTTTCATTATAGATCGAGCATACGATCTTTAACACTGGGAGTAATATGCCGAAAGATTTGTTTACAAAGAAAAGTATAATTATAAGAAGTTCAAAAACAGAAAAGATAAGATAGACGCTTTTAAATTACTTGTGCAAAAGCAATTATAGCATTTGGGCAAAAGTTATAGGCCGACGATGTGTATTAATTTTGATGGTTATCTTTACTACAAAATTGGCATTCATCATAAAAATCTTACTTGCTGTTTCTTCGTATATATGGACATCATATTATGAAGAATAAAAATAACCCAAAGTAAAAAAAATAAATTAATCGAAATATTAATTTATATTCCCTAGGTATCTCTTGAGTGATACATAGAACAGAATCGTAAGTGGCTGGTCCAAGAGATAGGGTTATATTAAAGCAGAGTTATAGATATATAGTACGGTACATGTACATGTGGGGTTTTTTTAATTAAAAACTTTTTTTTAATAATATTTTGTTGCTTCCTCTCAAGATCAATATTACATTTCAAGAAACAATCATCATATAAAATAATTTGCATATACAAGGAAACTTAATGAAATACATTAATACCAGTAGAAAATATAAAATTCTCTGAAATTATCCATGATTATTTTTCGATGAAAAGAAGAATACAATGCATCAATCGTTGGACATAAATATATAACTATTTTCTTTCATATAATACTTTATAGTAATAATAAAGAGCTTTTTGTTTCAAGTAATATATTATTCCTTCGTCTTGAGAAAGATACATTAATATCATGCACATTAAATCATAATACAGTGCATATAATATTCAGACAAAAAGGAACTAAAGAACAAAGTTTACATATACCAATTATACTTTTAAACAATATAAGGTCTTCTTAAAATATACGGAATAACAAAGGCTCTTTTTTTTTAGAAGGAAAAAAAATACAATATATCGATCATTGAACATGCATTTAGAAAAAAAAATATCAATTATACATGATTTCTTGAAACGATTCTTTATTTAAAATTTTTTTTAGAGAAAGATATACATGGCCCACCCGAACTCACCCTTACACACTCATCTCATCCCCCACCCCTTCCCCCTCACCATTCTCCTACCAATCACACTCACTCATTCTCACTCCCACTTCTCGCACCCCCCCCCCCCCCCCCCCCCCCCCCCCCCAACATACGAACACCCACGCACGCATCCAGTTCCGGTTTGCCTGTCCGCAATGAGTACATAACAAAAGCAAACAAACATAACAACAAAAAAAAAAAAACATGAATACAACAAACGAAAACAAAATCAAAGAAACGCATCAATCTGTTCCCATTTCCTTAAGTGCACCCCCAATTTCCCCTTTTTGTTGGCTATCTTATATTCTTCGTCTCTGTGATCTTTTATCAAACTGTTTTCGGTAGAGATGGCAGCTCGCCTTGTTTTCTTGAAGAAAAAAAATATGTATTTTACAAGAAAAATTACACAATTTAATAAATATATTCGTACGGTTTTACCCGATAGTCCCATAAAAATGGATTTCCAATCATTTATATTAATTTCTCTTAGATGTGGGTTAAGATATGTGCGCCCCCTACCGAGCAATTTCCGTTATAATTTAAACGAAGCTTAACTACAGAACTATACAGAGTTCTATGACCGAGACCAGCGATTGGTGGAAAGAACAATTCGCATGGTCGCTTTGCATGATTAAATTTGCTTCAGGGAATATGTTCTCCCAGATTATAATGATATAGTGACTCTTCTTTAATAATTAAGTGATTATTATTTATTGATCCAAAGCAGGAGCTATAGTGTGATTTTTTAATTATTTATTAAGTATTACTTGTTTGTAATAATGAGATTCAGACCTAAAGCCTCGTAGGCCTATTCGCATAAATAGGTAGACTAAGTTCAACCTTGCTTTTGTCCAATACAATTTAGCCTCTAATTTTCTAACAAGCAGTTGAAGCAGGCGAAAATACAACGAAAAATGTCCACAATTCTGGCAACTTGGCGACAAGGCTCCAAAGTTTGCCTATAGAAAGTTTCAAATCGGGAATGTCAACCCCTGGAAAAATCATATGCATCAATATAACATCAGAAAAAAAAATCTTGAGTCAGAATGATATTGAATCCAAAGAGAATGTCATTAAAAGTTGTGTAGTAACCTTCAATTGACTAAAACCAAAAACCACTACAAAAATAATCAATAGCAAATGACATTATATGGGCAGGGATTGCATAGTTGTAGATAATGGTATATGACATCACAAAACAACATTATTATTCCAGTAAGATCTATATAGCCTACATGGAATCAGAATTTTTTTTTTTTAAAGCAAATTACAAAACAACAAATTACAAATAAATGATTTGAATGACAAACAAATTACAAAAGGCATCATAAACCCAATAAAAGCAACCCCCCCCCCCCCCCCCAAAAAAAAAAAAAAAAAAAAAAAATGGGTAAAGATCAAGAATGCAGCTCCACGGTAAAAAAAAAACAGAAAAAAGGGAAAAGTGGGTTAACTATACCAATATAATGTAAGACTAAAAAAATAAACCCTTACCAACGGAAAAACCGGGACAAATAGACCCGAGAGGCGGAGCAATCCACACAAAAACAATCACCTACAACACAAAACACCCAACACCCCCTCCCTCTGACTCCCCTTCCTACCCATCCCGACCCTTATCATACTCTCCCACCCTCACACTCCCCATGCACACAACCAAACATACGGATTGCTCAGCCACCCGAGCCGACCCGTCCCAAGAACGTCGTGAAGGGGCAAGTAAACCTTGCATTTAAGAAATCAAAATAACCCATCAAACAACATTATAGTCTAACAAAAAATCAACCAGTAAAGCCTCGGAGGAGCATTCTTAAAGTACATGTACAAAGAATGGCAATTAAAATTAAACTTTCGTTTAAATTCTAAAACTGATTAATTCGAGCAAATTACAATAGTTACAAGTGCTTATACTATTTTAAAGATGGTATAATAAAACAAAGATAGTAGCCAAAATAACAAATCGTTTGCTCAAAATGTGATCAAGTCAAGCATTGGAGTGGATAAATAGACAACATAAGGCAGTAAAAAGTACATGATAAATGTAAAGGAGTACACGAATAAAGCCAATACATCAGCTTAAATATGTGTATCTATAAATGTAGAGGGTTGCATTAAGAACTACATGTACACCGAGAAACTGAACTCTATGTACATACATTATATGCATTAGGACACAAAATGTAACTTACACAGAACATACCGGCCCAGTATTCAGTTAACAAATTACTACAGAAATCAACAAGATAAAATACAAAATAACTCTTCAAAGTTGTACAATGTTATAAAAGGATTGTGTGTGTGACAGGGTAAACCCATGATAGCAGAGCCTCCCTGCCCCATATAGATTGCCCTACAAAAGGAAGAAATCAACAATCAAAGTTACACAAAGGGCCTGGACAGGCAAACATAATCTGTTAACCCCATTTCTCCATAGTGGGTCTCCACTATAGAAGATACATGTAGATAAAAACAATCATAAATCAAAACGCCATTTACTGAAGTGGATGGACAGTTTGTTCCTTTTCTTAGCTAACAAATATTCAAATTCTTTCTTTTTTTAACAAAGGACTTGAAAACAACGAAATTTGGAAGATTGTTTTTAAACTTACAAATGTAAATATGGAATTTCAATAATAAAAATAAATAAGAGACAAACTTATCACCACAAATTCCAAAAATCTTTTCCAAATTAGACACATTATGGATAACAAAATTTTGAGATTTCCGAGAGATAATGACCAAAAGATCTCTCCAGAGTGGAGATACTTTTTCACAATCGCAAAATAAATGAACCAATGTTTCTTCTTTTTTGTTACAAAGTGAGCAATTAGGCGAATCTTTTCTTTTAATCCTATACAGAAAGTCATTCAGAGCAATAGCCTTGTGAAAGATTTTAAAATAAAAACTTCGAAGTTTAGTATCAATAGTACAGAAAAAGTTAGTAATATGTATTTTCTCCCAATGAATTTGAAGTAGCCGGTACAGGTAAATTGTCGTTCCAATATGCATATCTCTTGTCAGGAACATGGGCACCAAACAAAACATTGTAAGCATCTTTAGGAACCTTTTTAGTACTCAGCAACTTTTGGACAATGGTTTCATGGACTCCAACAATATCAACATCAAAATTTTCTTTCCAATCTTCAGGAATACATTTAATTAAAAAATTAAATCTCCTTCTATCTCCAGTGGGAATATCATAATCTAATAGTAACTCTTCAAAAAGTTTGTGACCTGGAAATGGAGGATTAAATAAATCAGATAGAGTGCGAACATTTTTATCAAACCAAATTTCATAAAAGAAATAGGATTTAGACTTTGAGTGGATTAATCTATTGAACCAAATAAATTGGCAAGTGCTCAAATTTGAAAATTTTTGACCATAAAATTCTTTAGTAGCTTCCTCTCTGTATAAATACCAAACCCGTAGAGACTCTGCAAGTTGTATATTTCCAAGTGACTTAAGAATACATTCTGGAGCAAATGAGGTCCACAAAATTGAAACATCTTCATTAAATTTTTTCAAGCAAGATAATTCAATACACTTCCATGGAGCATTAAAATTTTCATCAAAAATATTTTTCAGCCAGATCATTTTTAGGCATTAGCAAAGGTCAAAGGATCTATCATTTTCAGGCCAGCATGAGTATAATCATTACATAATTATAATCTTCCTCTGGACTCTATCCTTGCCCCCATTCCAAATAAAACTGTAGAACATTGTATTCAACTCTTTAAAAAAGGAACAGGGTATTCTAATACATAGAACAGAGAAAAGAAATATTAATTGTGGCAAGACCATCGTTTTTAACACACACACTTTACCAATCAAAGAAAGATTTCGCATACGCCAGCAATTTAATGTTTGCTTTATTTTTTTCATTTGTTTGTTATAGTTCAAATTAAAAATTTGATCAGTGGACAAGGAAAAATTTACACCCAAACACTTGAATTGAAATTCTTTCCATGAAATACCCAGGTTACTGCAAGGAAAATGCTGAGTTCCCTTTTTGAACCAATCCAGATTGCTTCTGTTTTATTAAAATTCAGTTTACACCCAGAATACTGACCAAATCTGGATAAGGTACCAAAGAGCTGGGAAAAGGAATTATCTGACCCATCTAAAAAACAAACAGAGTCATCAGCAAACAAATATATTTTAGCTTCCTGATTTCTAAAAGGGATACCTTTTATACTATCGTTCTGACGAACAGATAAAGCCATGATCTCAATAACAAAAAGGAACAAGTATGGGGAAATTGGACAACCTTGAAATATTCCTCTATTCATAACAATACGATGAGATAAAAAAACATTATTTAAGACGTAACTATGGCGAGCATAATACAAAGTTTTAATGGAGTTAATGAAATTTTTACCAAAATTAAAATGTTCCAAAGTTTTAAATAAAAAGTCATGGGACACACTATCAAAAGCCTTCTGGATATCAAGTAAAGCAATAGCACCAGGAATATCATTACCTTCGGTATATTCAATAATGTCCAAAATAAAACGAATATTATGACCTATACTTCTACCTTTCATAAAACCCGATTGATCGGCGTGAATAAGATAAAGAAGACAGCGTTTTAAACGGTTAGCAAAACATTTAGCTAAAATTTTGTAATCTGTTGTCAATAGGGTAATAGGCCGGTAATTTTTAATTAGTAGCGGGTCTTTGTCTTTCTTGAGAAGCAAAGTAATGATGCCATTTCTTTGGGATGCTGACATTGAACCAATTTGAAGGGAGTAATTGAAAGAGTTTATTAGCAAATCACAAATATCGGACCAATAGGCTACATAAAATTCGACTGGCAAACCATCTAGACCTGGAGTTTTATTGGTCTTCATGGATTTTACTACTTCAAAAATTTCATTTTTCGAAAATGGTGTTTCCAAAAACTTTTTGTCATCTTCATTTAATTTGGGAATAATAATTTGATTAAAAATTGCCTCATCAAGATCACTGTCATCTAATGTTTGTACATTATTTGGTATAGAATATAACTGACTATAAAATTCATGAATATTTTTCAGAATATTTTTTGAGTCGGTTATAACATCATCATCATTAACTTTCAATTTATTTATGTTTTTTCTTTGCCAAGCCCTATTTTCCAAATTACAAAAGTATTTGCTTCTCTTTTCTCCTTCCTAATCATCTTAACCTAGATCTAATTATCAATTAAGCCTTTCGTTTCAAACTCATAAATTTTATTTAATTTGTCTTCCAATTTTTCCAACTGCAAAAACAATGAGTCATCTGAATTACAGGTGCTTGTTGGTAATTTTAGCTTAACTTTGGCAATTCTATCCAGTAATTTGTTTTTTTTTCTCTGTTTCTTTCTTTTTTTTACGAGCAGAGTATTCTTAAGACTATAGCAACCCCAGTAATAAAACATTTAAAAGAATCCCACAAAATATTTGCATTACATGCACTGAGCATCTTTATGAATGAATTTAAAGTCATTAATACTTTCCTTAATCGAATCAGAAAATTGTTTGTGACACAACCGCCAGTCCGTGCGTCTAGGAGTTCTGTGGTCCGTGCCCCCTTGAAACCCTATAGGTAGTGTGCATACGGTATAAAATAAGGCTATCCAATTTGCTCTATACAGAAAATTTCATTTAATTTTCTTAGTTGTTGATGAAGGAATACATGTGTTTCATACAAGTTTTAGGTAGAAACATAAGTGAAACTATCCAGGTTGCATGTATGATTATTTTGTTTTTAGAAAAGTGGAAATTATGATTTCATTTAGTATACATGACAAGTGGGAGAGGAGCTCGCCAGATACGTCACGGAGCTGCTAATTTGTTTTTGATTGATTTATACAAATTCAAAAATTAATAACTTGATTATTTCTTATAGGACTTGCTCAAACTTCATTGATCTGTTTCTTAAATTTTCTCCTTTTTAAAAAACTAACTCCTAGTATGGTGGACTTTCCCTTTAAGTTGAAGAAGGTGAAAAAATTGTTTCACTAAAATTGCACTTTCCGATGAGAGGGGGCTTGGGGACATTATCATGCCCCCCAAAAGTATAAGGCGTGAATTATTTTCAACAAAGGGGAGTAAAATGAGTGACGCAAATAGAACATCAATACTCTTTGAAATTGAAATCATGAAAAGGAAAGGAAGTGTATGACTAATTAGTTAAACCAACATCAATTGCCGAATTAAATCAATAAAATTAGCGCCTGAGTCACTATGTTGCACTTGGAGGACACAGACGTAGAAGATAAGATCGAAACACAATACATGTGAGATGAAATATGATTTACAGACAATAGTCTGGCTTAAAAATAGAACGAACAATTCACACGCGTTTTTGCGTTTCTATTTTTGATATTCCCAAATCCCATTTTAGCTCAAAGAGCCAACAAACTATCCCGCAAACAACGCGAGGGGTAATAGCCCAAGCAACCCCCTTCGCTTGTAAGCTCCCGATCCGCACTGACATACGCACAATACATAGCAACGCTGTAACAATAGCCTTCTCCAAGTAAACAACCTCTGTTGTATTGTGCGGTATGGGCCGGGGGGGAGAAGCAGCTATAGTCATGTGTTTTCCACGGGCTAATACTAGACTATACTATAGATTGACAAGACATCTTATATGCCCTATTTAGTACGGCCAGAAACACAAGGGAACGATTGTGACCCGAACATATCAGTAACAGTGACAATGAGAAACAATTAACGGGAATATACACGCGATTTAACTTTCGGGAGGTAAGATTTCTTTAACTTTGATATGTAGTTATTAAAACCACCGGTAAAACTCTGCCACTTCCCACTGTCCGACCGACGCGACAGAATTTGGCCGAAGCTTTGGGGTGGCGGTGACGTGTCGTGAGCGTGCAGTGTTAGTGTTATTGTCGTTTCAAGGCTAGGCCCTATACCATTTTCATCGTATGGAATTTGAACCTAACCTGTTTATCGCATCGTTGTTTGGCAAAGTAAATCTTCCAGTATGGCTTGGTCAGATTGGTTGTCTCAGATTTGCACTATTTTTAACTTATGTTTTCATGTAGCAAGTCAGTGTAATACTACCGTCACTAATACTAACTAGGCCCTACTAATTAGTATTCACAACTGTTGCCGTTGGGCAGCAGTGTATTTTTATAAATAATGACGATTGAATTTGAAGTTTTTAAACATAGACCTACATTGTACATGTTTATAAAAAAATTAAATTGAAAATCTTTATATAACTTTTTGTCACTAAATGTTTAGTATGATGGGGAGCCCCATGTCTGCGCACCTAAGGTTTTGACGTGAAAATGAACAAGAATTTCTTCTATATTCCTCTAAAGCTTAATTTTATATTATTCCTGATATTCTAAAGAGTAAGTCTGCAAAAAATCTCATCAAAATTAGAGCAAGAACAATGCCATTTTCACAAGAAACGGTGGCCGTGTCATTTCAACATTGCAAAAACAATGGTGCCCCATGTCTGCGCACTCATTCATTTTACACGCAGTTCGGGAGTTTTGACGTGAAAGACAACATTTTGATTCTTGTGAATAAAAGGTTTGAAATAAGACCTTTTTTCATTATTATGACTCGTTTTTCCATGAATACTTATCGCTATGATAAAGATGAAAAGTTTGTGTTCGTTGCGTGTTTTGTTTTATTAGAATCGCGCAGTTACGCGTGTGCGCAGACAGTGGAAGGGCAATCCACATTTTGTTAGCTTAAAAAAATGAAATCCAAGTAATGTTGTCATAATTTTAACAAATGTACCACCTCAATGAAGAACTTTATTATAATGCTATTTCTTTTATAGTGTTATTATTATTCTTCTTAACTTATTGTACATGTATTTCAAATTTGCTACAAAAATAAATATATGTAAATATATTTATGCAGAAACTGTTACTGCTATTCTAGATAATAATCTTATCCGTTATTTTTTTCTTTTCTTTGTATAAGTGTTAATAGTTTTTTTATGATTCATTGTGCTGCAAAGATGCTACAAAGATAATGAAGTTTCCTTTATCAGAAAACAAACCAAAAATCATGTGTATGAAAAGGTTATTATCATTGTTGTGAAAATCAATTGAAGCTATAGAGAGACTGAACCTTTTTCATTTTTATTTCAACTTACATGTAACTCAGGTGTGTTCTTTGTATTCTACTATTCTTAGTATTCTATACAGGATTATTAAAGAAAGGCTGGTCAGGGAGACAATTGATTTAGTAAATACATGCATGGACTCCATTTTCCCTACAAAAAATGATATGTATAATGCAAAGAGTTAAATACTGTAAGTGAGTGAATACTGAATAGTGGTATATTTTTAATTCAGCAACTTTCAGGGAGTATTTCCTTTTATATTTGCAGGTATCCTCTAGTTCAGTTTCACAATGGAATGTTGAAGGCCTGTGGTTTCTTAAGAAAGGTATTTTTCCCACTACGTTGACCACTTTGTTGACCCTGCACTGACTATTCACCATTCTCACAATGCTTGACCCACGCCTACCCTGGCTAGCCAGTGGCTACCGCAATTTCAAGGAAAATGACTTTCGTCGCCCACATTCAGCTGTGGACTCCGCCCACCACAGATACCTGGAAAACGGAAGTAATCACCGGGAGCTGCGCCCCACCACCCCTTCTCAGTACCAACATCGAAGGGTCAAAACTGCAACTTATGGGCGTGTTCATTGTGGCACGCCCACTGTCCAACATAGACTTTCGTCACGACCCTGTAGCGCTCGTTCACCAGAGAACTTCAGGAATGAGAAAGTAGGATGTTACAACTATTCACCAGAGACAATAAGAGCACTTGCGAGGCGACCCAAGAGTGCATCAGCAGTGTTGCTGCGGCAACACAGACCATCCTCAGCTCAAAACAAGAGCGTGACTCAGGTCGAGCGATTTCACCACACCCAAGAGCAGCTGATGAGACATTATGAGAAATTGACTGGGGAAGAAGTCCAGCATTCTTGTGCATTCTGTCCAGTAGAGTGTAGGCCTCCGTCAAGCAGCTCAAACAGACAAACGTCATCAACGGGACTACTTGCAGCTCATCTACCATCACATCATGATAGAAGATATAACTGGACCAGGCCAAAGACAGCTCCAACCACTGTACGTTTGCCAATTCTTTTCCTCAATATTTAGGTTTATTATATGTAAAATATATTTTTAAAAAGTAAACCTCTGTTTTCATCCAACATTGATAAACTAAATTTCAGTAGTTGACCTTTGGTAGCTTCCTGTCATATTAAGAATTTTGCAACCCATTTTTATTTGGTCCAAAAGTTTACTAGGTAGACCATGATATCAGAAGAGCAATGAAATATTTGCACTATAGGAAGTCCCCCTCATCCGAGACCGCAAGTAGCCTGCATGTATTCTTTTAGCCCACTGACGATTTAAAGCTTTACATTTATTTTGTCCACCTGTCAATTACCAAGTTAATTGTAAGTCATTCCTGTCAGCATTCAGTCCCACACAGTTCAGAGATGTAGAAAGGAGGATACCCTCACCTATTTTCTCTTACATTCTTCATCAATCATGTTAATTAGTGACCTATTGAGTGCAGTCATTGTTATTTCAGTTTTGTGCACAAGGCACAATTGAGTACTAAGTAAGATTAAAAGTTCCCTCCTGATCGTTTTGAAGCAACCCTTCATGTCTCCTTAATCTTGTTAGGGGGCACCCAAGAAGAAAACGGCACAGTGTTTACTTACTTAATATCATCTTTCAAGAAATAAACACACCTTGTACTACAGTTTTAGTTACCAAGTTGGACATGTGTGCAAACAAGTGCACACTTCTCACATGGCATGTTTCAGGTTACTTGTAACAGACACATCAGTTAATAATACGTCTTCATGCCTAATGTACCATTACTTCAATAATCATGTGTGAAGAGCTCTTTGTTCTTATTTGCTGGGAAAATAATCAGTGATATATGTGTATAAGATATGTGAGACCATGAGGACTTCATCAGAATAGATGGATTTATTTTAGGAGAGTGGTTGCACGAAAAGAGCACCTTCAAAACTTTCCTTGGAGGTGTTAGATTCAAGAGATTATTTGTAGCCTTTCTAACTTTCAGAATGTTTACAAGTATCAGACAGGTAAGTATTGTAGTATATTGATGTTTTATCTATTAGAAAAATACATGTAGATTGAATTGAAGACACCAATGGAGAAAGAGTGAGAAAATAGGGAGAGGAAGCAAGCATGACTCTGAAAATAGTTTCTTGAGGAGAGAGAGAGAGCTGGAAGATGTTGTGAAATATATTTGGATTAATGGTTTGTTCTTGA
Organism: Heliocidaris erythrogramma; assembly: GCA_025617745.1. Lineage (NCBI taxonomy): Eukaryota > Metazoa > Echinodermata > Echinoidea > Camarodonta > Echinometridae > Heliocidaris > Heliocidaris erythrogramma. Next base: position 17,156,680 of record CM046861.1, read on the forward strand.
ACAAATATTTGAATATTTTTGGTATTTTTGTATTTTGTTTTTGTTTCCAGAAACGAGAGATCTCGAGTCTTCCCAGACATAATAATGTAAGTACATGTACATTTTTGTTTCTAACATTATATTTTAATAAATAAAAGTGCCTTAAGACATATTACATTGCCATGACGAAAAAAGGAAATCTGAACCCTTGATATACTTACTTTACTTTAATCCAACGATGTTTGTAGGACTACGCCTGTTCATTGATTATTTGGAATAAATACTGCTGCTCCATACATATACTTTCAATTTCTAGTAGTGTTTGCATTTGGCAAGGGGAAGGTGATATGAATATAATTTGAAGATAATTCTGTTGACCCTGTGTAAATAAAGCCCGGCGCACACTATACGATCCGACTGCGACCCGATTTTCGAACAAATTGCATTTTGCATTAAATGTGAAAGTTTTAAAAAGTGAAATTATCTCATTTGAAGTTCGGAATAATGATACGAATACTATTTATCGAAATTTTGGTTAACTGCAATTCTTCTTGTGAGAGTAAAGGCCAAATCGGCTTCAAATCTTAGTCGATCACAAGATTGGTATGACGTCACTATGATTTGGAATTGAATTCCCTTTTATTCCTACACGGGGATCGCAGTAGCCCGCAATTTCGATTTTAGTATTCATACTACTATTCGGAACTTTGATCACGAAGATTTTACATGTTTGAAGGTTCATATCAAATGTAATAACAACTTTTCCCAAAATCAGATCGTAGTCAGATCATGCAGTGTGTGCGCCGGGCTTTAGAATACAATTTGAAAAAAAAGTTTTGTCTTTAATTATGACTGGAAAAACAGTTTTGTTTTTAATTTTAATACATTAGGAAGGGAATTATGTTGGCCCCTATTTGTAATTTGTATTTAGTGTTCCAGATATCACATCAAAATTATTTATTCTCTGTTATGAGTTGATTGTTGCCTGAATTTGACATGAAATTAAAGAATCTGGAATAAATTATATGATATTTTGGTATAATTTCCTATAAATTGCTATTTTAAGGTTCTCAACATATTTGGTGTTTTGCATAACAGGTGCAAAGAGGGAGAGTACCGTACTACACCAACTTTGTGTCCAAACTTCCCCTCCATGTACGAGACCGCACCCCATCCCCTCCCGCCCCTAGGAGAAGACAGGCCTTCCAGGAAGAGGTTCCTCCACCACCGGTTGTCTTTGATGAGGAGGAGGAGGTGGAAGAGGCGGAAGATGATTTCGTGGAAGAGGACATCAATATTGAAGAAGATGGTAAATGTTGATTTCTCTTTGTCAAAATTCTGAAAAATTTATGTCCATGTAGAATACTTGATAAATTCTCATATTTGAAGCCTTGAGTTATCAGATGCTTTAGGAAAAGGGTAATTTATTTGCCTCTTTTAACATTCCATTTTTTTAGTGGGGGGGGGGGGGTGGGGGGTGGGAATAAATACATGTATCTTGATTATTAATTCCCTTCAGAGATTTTCTCTGTATAATCTTTTCTTATTTTGATCAATACAATTTGGTAAGTTTATTCACCCAATTTCTTTAGTTTTTCTAAAGTGGACATAATTAGGTAATTTTGTAAACAGAGAAAGAGTTAGAGTTTGAAAAAATGCAATAATAAAGAGGCATTGCTGTATGTTATTTACATGTTTGTTTTATTTCTTTCTTTTTTGTCTCATTAGACATAGCAGAGCCAGTAATGGAGGCACCCATCCCCACCCCTCCACCAGCCATGGTGGAAGAAGAAATTAAGCTGGAGCCTCCGATAGAGGCGATGGAGGCATGGACTCCTGAAATAACAGCACCAGTGAGTTTAAATCTAACTGATAAGAAGATATAATATTATCTGGTTGATCTATTATACTTAAATATCTGTGGTGAGATTACATTGAAAAAAGGATGGAGGAGATACAATTCTCGCTACCCCAAATACACAATTTCGCCAACAGATGGCATTTGTCATGCAAACCACGCATTCGCAGTGCTGACAATATCCCAATTGGGTCAACAAGTGTTTGTCTTTTTGCATTGAAAATGTACACAGGTATTACAAAAATCCTCGAGTTTGAGTTTAACCGACATGTTTGAAAAGATACCATCATGATTTATGGAGGCAATTGGTTGCATTTTCAAAATTTGAGTGGTTTATGTCATGCGATCCAAAAATTAAGCATTTTAGCACTCATTTTATTCATAAGCCATAGTATTTCAATACGGACCGGAAGTGAAGTTAACGAAGATGCGGACCATTTCCATGCATAATATTGCCCTCTACGACGAAAATTGCATACTTTAAGGTAGCGAGAATTGAAAGATTTATTGTAATCTTACGTAGTGTTTGCCAAGGAGCTTTTCATAAAATGACTGGTATGCTATGACAGCAAAACTTAATCTTTAGCCTTTATAGAATATGGCTATGTTTAAATGCTGTGCATTGTTAATTAATATGGCTTTTTAGAATTTAGAATGTTTTTCAATGGACTGGTCCTGGCCTTTATGTGACATGTTAATGTGCACTTATGTGGTAACGACTCAAGAGCAACAAGCATGATATGCATTATGAATCCTAATCATACTTTATGCATTATAATTATGTGGTATAATGTTCAGTCATAACCCATTTCCCTTTTTCTCCTGCTTGCTGTACATGTATGCACCTTTATGAAAGACACACATTCAGCACTTTCTATGCAGAAGTCATATCTTATCTTGTTAAGATTAACTCATGACGATTGATTCTTTTCAATACTAGACACCAACTCCATCAGTATCAAGAAGGAACTCCGAACAAAAGCCGCCTTTGGTAGAAATATCCCCAACTCCCATCCCCAGCCCTTCGCCCTCACCTATCCCACAGCTGCCCCCCGAAAAGCCACCACCCACCAAGCCCCCCACACCCCCTCTTCCTAAGAGCCCCTCCCCTCCTCCCAAATCCCCTACCCCACCCCCACCACCAGAACTCTCTATCAAACCCCCTAGAGAGTGCGTTCATAAATCAAAGCCCCCTGTCCCGCCCCTGCCAAAGGTCAAGAAGGAGGTCAGAATACAAGACCCACCCAAAGACACGACCAAAGAGAAGGTGATCGTGAGGAAGGAGAAAAACGCCATTCAAATAGTCAATAAGGTAAGAAAGAAAAGGGGGACATCAAAAATGTTGCCCGCAACAGAATCATATTGCCCCGAACGAGGGCAATATGGTTCTTTTAAGGGCAACATTTTTGATATTCCCCGAAAGTAGAGCCAGTCAATATTATTATTATTACCTATATCATGTATATGCCTATCTTGTAGCAATGACGGACACGTCTGTTTGCCTGTTAGTCTCTCTGATGCAGGTATGTAATCTGAGCCAAGCGATTGTGACGTAAATTGTTACCGCGCGTATCCATTGTTTAAGCCTACAATTTAACGCGTACATGATACTGCGCGTATGCACTTTAATAAAAGTGCACTGGCAAGAAAAGGTGGGTGTTACTTAGGCTCAATGTTGACCGCACTTTTTGTACACAAAGTGAATGGTGAAACCCAGAAGAGGGAAAATATCAGGGAAAGATATGAATATTAATTGCCCTTTAAAAATGCCCCATATAGGTAATAATACATTATATTTTCCATATATTTTTTAAAGCCCTGCTCACACGAGGCATCATTTTGATTGTGTCAGTACCTGCGCTCACTGAGCATGTGAAGGCATTTAACCCATATGCCAATTATAAAAAAAATATTGTTTGCACGGTTCATTTTGCAATCACTTTTTAAATGATATTACTTTTTCATGACGTGTGAAAGACCGTACAAGTCAATGACATGGTCCTAACTTCAGCAAATGACAATTCGTGTGAGCCGGGATTTAGATATCACCTCTTTGTGCATGTGAGTGAGCTTCCAGCTACCCTTGTTTCATGCCATATTTATTCACATCTGTTGGACTAGCGACTTGAAATCCTGAATTTCCATATATTATTTATTGAAATGAATTACAAAATTTGTTTTCAGATATTAAAACACATTTATCAATGTGGATATTCATGAAAAAAAATCAATGTTGACAATAAAATTTCAAATTAAGTCCCTAAATTTACATGCACCTGTAATATAATTAGGTGATTTTTAACCTGTTAACTACTGAATTTTTAAAGGGAAATACAGGAAGCACCTGAATCCTGTAGGCAGTGGGTTAGATATATATATTACCTGTAATTATTCATTTCATGAACCAAGGATGAAGTAATTGTTATCTAAGTCAGTTTTATCCAGTGATTAATAATGGTTATTTAGGCCTATAACATAATAATATTATTGTGCCATCTCTGTCATTGCAATTACTCAGAGTCCACCAGAACCACCGGCACCTGTCCCTGTCAAACCCTCCCTGAAGAAAGCCCCCTCTGAGCCCAAAATGGATGAAGTGGGTCCTCCTCTAAAGATGGAACCTCCTCCCCTGCCAACCATAGAGCCAGAACCAATGGTAGAGCCTACACCGGAACCCTTGCCTAATAAAGAGACCAAGGTGGAGGAAGAAAAGACTCCTGACGAAAAAGATCCTGGGTGAGTAATGGATGCTAGATTAAAGTATATGTGAACAATGGTAACATTTCTAGGCTCTGATGTTAGATTTTCAGATTCAGATTTCAGATTTAGATTTTATTTCATTACACTTTCATTTTTCAAAGTACATGTATATAACAATATTATGATGCAATCGACAACACAACTTAGTGCAGAAACGTTTTTGATCATTACAAGCAAAATAATGTGCATTAAAGTTTGAGTTGTAAGAAAAAAAAGTAACAGTAATGAAGACTACATTAGATTAATTTTATGAAAATGATAATGAAAACAGAGACCAGCATAGAAGCATAGCTTGTAGAAGCGCTGGTCCCTGGCAAAAGATAAATCATGAATACAGTACATGTTATGTTAAACGAAATGGAAGCAAATGGAAAGAGAAAGAATTGAATTTCTAGTTTTGTTTTTAATGTTTTTCCAATAGTATAGGCTGAATAAGTTCAACTTGTGAAACTTGAAATTGCTGATTCATTGTTAAGATTAATTTAGATCCACTTTTTTATGTTACGAGTTTATCATACCACTGCACCTTCATGCCAAATAAAAGTACTTCAGGGGAATATTACTCAAAACAGTCCCTAAAAGCTAAGATAGTTATGAAAGTTATGAAATACTATGGAACCAAATTGATAGTAGGATTCGTTGTGCTACATCAAAAAAAACTTTTATTTTGTACTGGAGACTTAGAAACAACATTAATTTAATTTTTGCCCATGATTATATGTGTATATGATCTTGTTTGTATGTGTGTCATTTTTGTGTTATGCAGGCCCTGCAAGTATAACAGTTTGTTACTCACTGATGTGATTACCCTGGGTAAACAATACTAAATAAATAAATAAATAAATAAATAAAATAAATAATGATATTTGCAATCTGTAGGCTATTACATTGAAGATGGTGGTATAAAGTTAAAGACAATTTAGATATTGTTATAACATGCATTATTCATAGACCCCATCCCCAGATATTTACATGGTCAATGGGTTAATTGTATAATATACATTATTTTCTTTGATATCAGTCCTCCTGCTACCAAAGATACCGGTGAGGAGGAGAAGAAGCTAGGTCCACCTCCCACCAAGATCAAATTTGATGCATTCGGTATGGATCCTCAGGTATGTACAGATAACCTTTGATCATTTTCATAACCATCTTTTGTAACCATACTGGGTTAACTGAAATGTGTGGCATGAAATATTAATGACACATAAAGAATAATATTTCCTTTATTACATGGAGATCAATTGCTTTCAAGTTTAAGTTTTGACAAGTACATAGTTGACCTTATTGTTATTTATCATCTGCATGTAAGCCTCATACCTACATGTATGTCAAGTTGCTGATATCCAAGTAGGATAATCATTTATAGTCAATAATCATCAATAATTTAATAATAATAATTAGAATGTGTGCAACTAATTTATAGTTACGGTTAGCTGGAATAACAATTCAACTCAGATCTTCATAGTTTTTGCTTTGACTTTTAATCTGTATTTTTAGGATGAGAGTGAGGTAGGATATTAAGCTACGGAGTGGCATGATCGTGGTTTTTGATCTATATTCCTTTTTGTAAATTATGATTTTACTATGGTTTCTCGACACACATTATATATTGATGTCCTGTGTGTTGCCTGAAGAAATATTTTGCATATATATATCTGCCAAATGTGTGATTTGAAACATTAGTAAACATACTGTCATGGACAGGTATTTGAAAAAGACATTATGTTTACGAATATGTTTACATAATTTCTGTGGTTGATATCACATATAAGAAATTAATTCACTGAGCTCGAATTGGATTATTAGAGATATAGAGGCATATGTTAACAAACAACATACTTGGTGTAGTTCAGAAGCTTATGGGGTGTTGCAAGAAAGTTGCGATTGATTGCAAGTTGCAACTGATCGGTAGTGACCAATCAAAATCATTGTTGCAAGTGCATCTTCTTGAATGGGCAGACCCTGAACCATTCAGAATGGTTGTTCTAATTTGCTTTACAATTTGCAATTGATTGCAATTGATTGCAACTTTCTTGCAACACCCCATAAGTCTTATAATCTTAATCTGCATGATTTTTCTTGTAATGTAATGATATTGAGTATTTTTTTTTCTCTCTCTCTCTCTCTCATGAGATGTAATATACTTATTAGCATGCATGATATCTATCCGTAATAATCAATATTTAACAAATGTTTTGACTAATTATGTTAACGAGAAAAAAATATGTTTTTATACGAGTATAACATACATTGGCATGAATGAATATGTAAATTCAGAAATGGCAATGTCTTCCTCTTTGCATGAATTTGCTTTTTTATGTACGGTAATGTTTTTATTCCCCTTTGCTTAACATCTATTCCATCCCATGTGTTTACCGTCTTTTCTCATTCTGGAAACCATCTCTTGTTTGGATGAACCACCAGGCTATGAAAGTATGTATGCAAGTTTGATTTTTCTCCCATATTGCTAATGATTTTTATGTGATTTGAGTATTACCCTCCCACACCCCCACACCCTCGTTCCTCCACCCACCAACCATCAAGTCCCACTCCCCGCACTGTGGTCTTTGAAATTGGAAAGATGTCATTTTGCTTTCCTTTCTCAAAAAAATGCTTTCAAATTGGTGCTTACAGGGATATTTCCGATTTATATGCCGTTTGACTTTTCTTCTTTTGTTCACTATATTTTCATTTGATTTTGTGTGTGTATTTTGGTTTGGCTTCATTTATTCTAAGGGTTGAGTAGCAAAGTGCATATAAATGCAAATAATAATAAGCTAAAGTTTTAAATGATCCCTAAATATAAACATCCAATCACTTTGCCTCTTTCCATCTGAAGATCATTACTTATCAGATCCCCTCACTGTTTTATCCATCAAATTCATTCATGCAGTCAGATACTCTTTGATGCACTCATTTTCTAAGCTATTCATTTATTTTATTACCATCAATCTAACTACCTACACATACATGTACCTTCCATTCCATAGGGAATATTCATCTCTCCATCTGTCCATTCTTATCCCTTGTCATTGACACACATCTGTCTCCTCTCATCCATACATCAGTAGTTCAGTAAGGAGACCTTTCAGATTTTTGTCAGTACATCCATCATTTATCTGCCAATCATAGATGGATATAACCAAGTAATAATTTATATACTTCTTCATTCTGTCAAATATTCAAGTCATCTCCTTCCCTCCAATTCCTTATTGGATGACTGAACGGATTTTCCATCATTTGATTGTATAAGAAGGAAGCATAACTTCCATTTTTTTGTTCCCCAAAGTTTGCATCACTGCACCACCTCACTCAAAGCACCACAACATTACTATCCTTTTGGTTGTCATTCACATATTCCAATCCCTTCCCTCTCCTTACTTGTCCACACCACCTCCACATGATAATGATGATGCATCTCTTATGTAATTTACCCAGACCTAGAGCTTTGATATCATTTTGTTTTCTTCTTTTATGAGTAAGAAAGAATTTTTGAAAAACATTTTGGTTTCTATATGGCACGAAAAAGAGACATGGTAACAAAGCTTTTTGACCTGCACTCATCAGGTTATCATGCAGGTATGTAACAAATTACTCGAAATCAACTATTATTATACTTGATGAACCTGAACCCGGATGCCGTAATTTCAGAACAATCGCAAAGCTTGGACGAACTCCTTTTGCCTACATTCAATCGCACGAACCCTTTTGTGTAGACAAAAGGGGTTTTGCGATTGTTCTGAAATTACGGCGTCCGGGTTGCGTCCGGGTTCATTGAGTATAATATAGTTGATTTTGAGTAATTTGTTACATACCTGCGTGATAACCTGATGAGTGCAGGTCGAAAAGCTTCATTATCATGTCTCTTTTTCGTGCCATATTGAAATTTTGTATTACCAGGAAATTATTTTGGTTTCTGTATGACATATTTTGAACACATGGCAAAATATAGAAGACAGAAACCTGAATGCCAATTTCAGGCTCAAATAGAAAGGTTTGAAGTGTCATAACCAGGGAATGCTTGACATTCAATTCAATCTTAATTGATAATAAGATTGGGAAGTTCATGTAAAGAGAAAGTTATGACTTCCACAGAAGTGTTACTCATACTTACTCATACTACCGGTGGTCAACCCCTCCCCCCCCCCCTAATTTTGAGTAAATCCATGATGCACAAGGTCATTTTGTGAAGGTCAACCGACTCCCCATAGAGAGTCTACCCGTTACATATGGGTTTCACTCTGGACTCCTGTCAGAGAGAAAGAGACAGTTAGCAGCAGAGAGTAGTCACCTTTAGATTTGCTCTAGATTTCATACCATTATTATTTTTGTATATCTTCATCTTTATCTTCATTTATTATAACATCTAAATTGGACATAATATTTGCAGTCGTCTGTTGACTCCACTATGTATAGAAAATATATGTAAACTGTAACAATTCTGACCCCAACTCAACATTTATAATCAGGATTATCATTCTGCAGCTGAAGCATTTCAAGAGCAAACTGAATTCCAGTTCGTCTACATTTCAAACGCCTTTTTTCCTAAATTCAATTATTGAACTTTGAACTCTTCACCCCCTCTACAGCAACTACTTGACCTCCAGATGAGAGCAAAGCGTCGAGGAGGCAACCAGTCAGACGATGAGGATGAACGAACCCCTCCAGGCCTCGCTAGTCTTCTAGAACCAACCAATAGGGTGAGTCAAAGCTCAGCATTCCTTATTTTCATGCATATTCAGTATTTAAAAACTGTATATGTTACTGCATATATTCAATTATACCATGACGTAATGTTTATTAGATTTGCTTGATGTAGTAAGGAGGATTAGAAAATATTTGCTTTATGAGGTTTTCCAATTATGGTTAGCGTAAAGTACAAGACTTGATCAGTTTGTTTATGATCGAAATGTAGTTTTCTTTTGTGCATTGAAAGCTGAAATGGATATTTTTCATGACGGTAATTCAGAATTTACTTTATGATTCAAGCCAAAGTTCTTTGAATATAGGAGAGTATGTATAGATTGATGACTGCTAGGAAAATTGAATTTTCCATTAAAATTAATAATTTCTCATCGCTCTATGCAGATGCTGAAACAGAGTGACTGGTTGAGAGGACGTATCGCCCTCTCTAGGCGGGCGGCTAGATTTGAACTTCCTATGAACATTGGTGACTTGGCGGAGATGACTCCCGTAGACTATCTCCGCAGACACTGTATCATCAGTCAACGCAGGAGGGCGCTATATAAGAAAGCTTTTGTCAAAATCGACAAAGACAATGATGGGAAAATTAATCGGAAGGTGAGAGTTTTTTTATCCGTTGTTTCTGAAGGAGCATGTATATTTTTTTTAATTAGCATACATGCTAAAAGAGGCCGTTTGTTGCCACCATATATATCAAAGGGTGAATCTAACGCAATGTTATAACTTTCAGATTGTTCACATCATTATATGAATAATTAAAATAGTTAAATATTTACAAACAATGATATGTTCATCTCCTGTGTTTGCTTAGAGATTATAAAAGTGATGGTTGCAGTACAAATACAAAAATATGCAGAATTGAAAACGCCTGTACTGTTATGAAAATTTTATATATTTTAAATCAAGTGGCAAATTTTTGATTTCATATCAAAATATTTTCTATCCTAAGAGAACAAGGTCTGGAAGCAATATTTAGAGAGTTCTTTCCTGCTTCCTGAAGTTGAAGAACTTACAATTTGTAGTCTTAAAGAGATTCATTGAGGTTTCTGGTACTAGTAATCAAGGTAATAATGAGAATAATTCTTTCAAAGAACTTTGCAACATATTTCAATTTTTTAATAATTACCACAGCATGACATTGATGTCATTATTTTTTACCTTACTTGTATTTATTCAGGAGCTAGAAAAGGCAGTACTAGACGCTCTGGTTGACACCATTCAGCCAGACAAGGTAGCAGTTGTTCTGGGGTATCTTGGTGCAGAAGATGAACCGGTCTTCAACTCACGTTTCTTTGCTTCCTTCTGTGCGCTTCTTGAACGGCTCTATTATAGAGAGTTTACGTAAGTTACCATCAACAATGGATCTGGCTCTCTCACAGTGTTGAGTCATTCAAGATATTTCCTGACCCTTACGGATAGTAGTTCTGATTAATGATCCACCGCAAAATGTACGAAAAACCGGTCAGATTCAGCTTTTTGTAGCAATATCTTTATAATAATAATGAAAATATTTACCGGTGGGTAGCACACATATCCATCTCTACAGATGTTCAAGGCACCTAAAAAAAAATATATCAATTAAATGCTTAAACTTGACATACATATATTAAGTCAGTTAAATAAAAGTAGAACTTTTTATCAAGGAAATTTAACTGTGGGCAGTAAGCATTAAGTGAGTTTTAAGTCTAGGTTTGAAAGTTTGAAGGATATTGACTGTTTGAAGAGAAATAGGTAACCTTTCCACAAAGAAGGAGTTGCTGATGCATATGCTCTATTCCCCCCCCCCCCCCCAAAGATTCTTTTAGTTCAGATTTCTTTGAGCCTAATATTACTGGATGAACGTAAACCTGGAAGGCGTTTCATGAAAGGAATTGTCAGATATTTTATCCAACAAATTTGCTCTCAACCAATCAGATGCAAGGATTTCAGTAGCTTATAACAATTGTCGGTAAAAATCACCGACAAAACGCTTGATGAAACGCTCCCCAGGGGAGTGTTTCATCAAGCGTTTTGTCAGTGATTTTTAATGACAAATTTGCTCTCGGCCAATCAGATGCAAGTATTTCAATAGCTTATAACAGTTGTCGGTAAAAATCACTGACAAAACGCTTGATGAAACGCTCCCCAGAATGACTTGTAGAATGGGGTGTTACAAGGAAAAAAATGAATTTAGGAGCTACATGTAGGTCATATAGAGCACAATAGATGAAGAGCAAAATTTCATAGATTATACGCTGTTGAACAGGGAGCCAGTGAAGAGATTTTAGGATGGGAGTGATATGAGATAACCTTGTTGGCCCGAATTCACAAAGGAGGTTTGGTTTAAACCATGGTTTAAACCCCCACCTGGGGTTTTTAAGCGTACATGCGCACGGAATCTGATCCAATTATATATTTTCTTTGAGCGTGCGCATGGGCAATGCGCGCTTATTTACGCCTATTTCAGTACACTTATGGAGGTTTAAACCTCCTTTGTGAATTTGGGCCGTTGAGTTTGTCACAAGGCGAGCAACAGCACTTTGATCTTTTCTAAACACCCTCCATAAAGTGAACTCCCTGCATTTTATAAATTAGTTGATATGGTTGTTGGGTAATCTAAGGAGTAAAGATTTTATGTGGCACATTCACAGGGACTAGCAAGTGGTCAGGGGAAGTTTAATATGTCACATGGTTTGTCCAGATCGGTTTTTATTCTTAACATTTGTTTAAGAAATAAAGGTTATTGTTATGATATGGTTGATGTTGTAGATTGTCTCTGACATTATGCTTGTGATAAAATGCAGAGAGTTCCCTTAATGAAGGGTTATTAGAAATGCATGGTCATTAACCCCAAAACCCCAAAATGTATTTGATGCAAGTTGCTAGCACATGTATAAAGAAAACAATTTTGTAAATTGATCACATAACGTTCTTGTACTTCATAAAGGGAAAGATGTAAGGCTTTCGGTAACATCATGTGGTAGCCTATGTGAAAGGCTGTCGATATATTCTATCGTCAAGAGAACCCACTTACGGGGCATTTAGAGGAATTTAAGAAAAGGAAAGAGATGATAATGAAATGATATGAATATATCAGCAGCTTTTTCTTAGAGGCTACCACGTGGTGTTACCTTGAATTGTGAATACATGCCAGGGATAGTTGAGCATCAGTACTCTAAACCCAGGTATATAATTTTTTGTGTATGTACATGTAATGAAAGAAGACACATAAACCTCTCTGTCACCAGGCTTTTGGTATATCTATTAATGCAGAATATTTCTTCCGTCCCTACAGGAAAGATGACATGGAGAAGAAGGATACCAAAGAGAAGGAGATTCTGGAAGAAGCAGACTTCTCGGGTTTAGACTGGAAATTACATGGACAGTATGTGAACCCACCTTTGAAGAGTCTTCTGTACATGCTGTGAGCAGTCTTCAAGAACCTCTAAACTGGAATATATCCTGATTAAGTGGATTGTTTCTGTTTGTGAACCACCCTCATGAGAGTCTTCTTTACAGGCTATGACTAAAATTGTGTCTTCAGGGACAGAGGTACAGGTACATCTCTAAGCCAGAATATATCCTAGTTGAAGCAGATTATTCTGGTTTGCACTGGAAACTGCTTTCTTGGCAGTTTGTGAACCCACCTCTGAAGAGTCTCATCTACATGCTTTCGACACAACTTTATTGTCTGGGGCAAAGTAACTGTTGCATCTGTAAACCGGAATATGCCCTGGTTCCGGTTTTGACTGGAAACTGCTTTCTTGGCAGTTTGTAAACCCACCTCTGAAGAGTCTTCTCTACATTCTTTGGGCACAGCTGTATTGTCTGGGAGAAAATTAAAATCTATAAAACAGAATATATCCTGGTTGAAGTGGATTATTCCGGTTCGGACTGGAAACTGGCAGTATGTGAACCTACCTCCTAAGAGTCTATTCTATATGATGTGAATGCAGTTGCGTCTGTATAAACCCTAGACATTGCGAACAGTGTTGATTTGAGGACAAGAAGAAGACTGCACAGTCTCAAAGATCAAATTAGTCTTGTAGAATCTTGGTATACTTCCAGGTCAGGGTTTATACAGGAATGTCACAAAATATATCTTGCCTTTATTGATGGTTTGTATGCTCGTGTGTATGTGTAAATCAATGTCTTAATAGTGCTTGTATGTGTGCAGGGGGTAGCTGTGTGCTTGGGACATCAGGTAGTTATTTAATATTGGGGTACAAGGGTATATGAAGATATTTCTGGTTGGCTCAAAATGCTTCATACATGTAATGATTCTCTCTAATTTTAGTTTGAATGAATTGTCAACTCTTTTGCAAATGGAAATAATATGCATTTAGTACTCTTCTATTGTGATACCTTATATTCACTTATTTTATTACACTCATATTCCCTTACTATCATGATACATCAAAACTTCTTGGTAATGCCTTGTGATTGTCTGTTCTCTTTAAGATTTATCAATTTTTCAACAACAAAAAAAAGTCTTATTGTTTACGATTCTTGTATGAAAAACTACTTTTTCCTGATAAAAATGACAGATTGTCACAAAAAGTACATAAACATTTTGGCTTGATATTTGGCCACCAATTCACAAAGTTTTGTTTGATTTTCAAATACACTTATGGGGGTGTTGCAAGAAAGTTGCGATTGATTGCAAGTTGCAACTGATCGGTACTGACCAATCAAAATCAAGCGCGTCTTCTTGAAAGGGCAGACCCTTAACCATTCAGAATGGTTGTTCTAATTTGCTTTACAATTTGCAATTGATTGCAACTTTTTTGCAACACCCCATTAGACTGAAAATAAAGTCATCATGCACAGTGGCATAAAATTCTTCCATTGAGATTTGTTCGGTTGCAACCCTCCTTCCCCTTATTATGGGGTCTTTAATGAGATTCTAAAGCATAAATATGTGGCAATATCACCCCCATGCAATCTCTTATTCTACAGTTCAGTGTGCTATAACTTAAGATTACATGTACTTTATTCATTTTGAAATATTTCTGGCTGTGACTTCTTTTGACTAACTCTATTGTAAAGCAACTCGTGTTTTAACCATTATAAAGTGTGTGCTTTCAGATGGGTGTTTATTGTGTGTATATTAGAATACAGTACTAGTCGGGTAATAGGATCTAGCAGAACAGGTCAAACGTGGGACCATATTCTGAAAACTATGTTATTTTTGTGTAAGGGAGAATGATGTCATTACAAATTGAAATTGCAGGGAATAAACACTTATTGGTGCTTGCATTGATGTCTCTATAACTATACCCAAGCAGTCAGCGTTTCACAGACATTCACCAATGAATAATTTTGATTTGTTATGACAATTATCTTTTTACCACATGGAAAATAAGCTGGTTTTCAGAATACCACCCATGGTGTTTTCAGTGTATTTTTTTTTGTTTGTGATTCAAAGGTAATGGGAAGTGCTGGTAGTAGAATAGAAATTTTAATAGCCTAATCTAGAAAAGAAATGTGCAAAATAATGTTATATTCCTGTATTGTATTTGAGGGAATTATGTCTTCCCTCTCATGTCAGTTGAATTATTAAGAATATCAAGATTACCCAGTATAGTTTTATTTGTAGATTTAATTTATGAAATTTATCATCACAAGAATGTGCTGTTTTCAAATGAAAACAAAATTTAGTTCAACCTAAAAGTTCACAAATTTGTTGAAGTAATGTCATCAGTTCAAAATTGATTTTTTTTTTCAGATGGATGGAGTCATGCAATTGTGAATTCATGAATATGTACCTCTAGAATAAATGATTCTTATTTGTAGACTGGAGAATGTCAGTGATGAATTTATAAGTCTTCTCACAGGCAATAAATAAAGTGATTAAAGTGCACAAGACAGACAGACAGAGACAGAGAGTGGCATAGATTCGAACACATTTTCTATTGTTAGTGGGGGATGATGAATAGATCATCCCCCACTAACAATGGATACTTATGCGTGTCTACGCCCATGGAGACAGAGACGAAGAGAGAGAGACAAAGACAGAGACAGAAGAAAAAGGAGAGGGAGAGTGATAAAAAAAAGTAGAGAGACAAGGAGAAATAAAAGAGAGGGAAGAGACAGACAGAGTAGAAAGAGAGTGTATTTGATTTTAAAAAAAATATGGAGAACCTCTGTCTGAAGATATGCTCAATCTGTCAATCATAATTATGCAATAATGCAGCCCATGTTATATTGTTTGAAAGTCCTCTGGAATGCGAAGCTTCAATACTAAAAAAAAACCGCCAAATTTTCTCGTTCGGTTGCTATGATCTTTTGCAAAGTGAATTTAGCTTAAAGCTACATAGCACTTTAGGAGCTCTCGCTATACTATAATCTATAAATTGTTTCGTGCAATGTGTAAATTATTGACAGATGTCTGCCAAGTTTGTTTATTTTAAATTGTGTCATCACCGCGAAATAATGGGGGAACGTGATTTATTATGTATTACAGTATAAATTGTAGATTGTTCGAAAGTGGAAATGATTTCAAAGAAACTGCAATGAAATTTCCCCGGCAATGATACCATACACGGAAAATGGCTAGATAGAACATAAAAATCGAGTAATTTGCAATTTAAATCAGTCATAATACTTGCCTCTATGGAGGTTTAGCCTATACTCCATTAATTGCTCAAAAGGCCTATAATATGCTTTAAAGTCAAACAGGACAAAGTATTTCGCCCCCTTCCCGAACGCCCCTTCCACGTTTTCTAGAGTTGAGACAGACAATATAATTTCAATATCACATAAAATATTATAATACTCCTATTATATGTACAGAGCCCACACCCCGCTCTGCACCGTGATGGACTACCTTCGCTTCTCCGATTATTCCATCTCCGAATTTTCGAGAATTCTGGTAACATATGCCGTTCATTTTGTGCATATTTTTCATGTTTGCTTCTATTAAGTGTTTCATTCATTTCTTGCATTAAACGCAACTTCATTTTCAACCAATCAGGATCGCGTATTTGGGACTTACGTTTAATATTTACAAGAGTGCTCTGATGACATATTGTTAAATATTACATTTATTCACAATCATTATAAGTATCACCATTCATCAAGCAATATATGTCATTGCAAATTATAATTATTGCTTTATCTGGTATCTTGAAGTATGAAAACGACAGTCATGAGCGGGCCACAAGATTGAAACGCCACGGTCTGTTACATACGTTAGAATGATTTTGATTTTGATATAATTTCTTTTTTGTTTAGAATAAATGCATAAGAAAATATCCTTATGAATGCCAAGCCAGCAGATTCTGTTGCTTTGTTAAAAGAAACGTAAAAAGAAACGCATACATTCGTCTATATAGAATTCTACTCGTAGAATATGTAGGCGCTACTTTTGACTTTTTCATGCTAGATAGAATCTATATAAATACGAGAAAGTAGAATTGCAAATGAATACGAATATACACATGTAGAATACTTACCCATAAACACTCTATTTCGAGAAACTACCATATAACATTCATGATCTAAAATCCAAGAAGCGAATGCCATCTGCTTATTTTAGATGAATATCGTGGTTCGTCCTTATAAATTTATATTTTGTTCGGATTTTTTTTTTATTCAGAGTAGAGTCTGCTTTGCTGTGCGAGAGAGCTTATTAATTTGCTTGTGAACAAAGGAACATTCTGAAATTTTCGAATTAAGATTTCTTGAGATGTAATTGTATTTTACTATACATTCTATTCTAGTTCAATATTGTTTTTGTAATACCCCTCTCTTTTAATAATAGATACATAATACAAACCACATCGGGTATATACCCTTTCGCATATCTTTCTCTTCATCCAGCATATCCAAAGGCAGTTGTTCAATGTGGGTTACTTACCCCGCAATGATTACTTACGTCATATGCATTTCTAAAGTGGCTGACTATCAATCATATTCAATTATACAGCTATCCCTATTATGTACAGAGCCCCACCCCGCTCTGCACCGTGATGGACTACCTTCGGTTTTAGTTACCGATTTTTTTTTCCATCTCCGACTAAGGGATTTTACCAAGCTACCATTTTTTCAGAGTAGTTGTAGAAAAATAATCCAACAATATTGTTAACATTTTCTATTTTGTTAGATCTAATTATATCACGTGACTGATTTTTTTTCACTGAACCTTTTTGATTTAGCTTAATCCAGTATTTGTGTTTGCAAAGACAAAAATCGACTGCCAAAGATTTGAAATAGACGTCGATTTAGTTTGTTTGTGTAAATGATTTCCATTGGTATGCCCGAGGACCTTGTACGTTATTGTCTTATAGGGTATAAACGGCTAAGAAAAAACACCTGTCATTGATTCTCAAAATACTTTCAGAAGTATTCCCAAGTTGGTAATAACTTCTTTCTTTTCTTTTTTTCTTGTTTTGCATTTTGTTGATTTAACATATACTGTACCAAATTCATGTTTATAAATTTTTTGTAAATATATAGCTTGCTCGATTTGGAAGTTATTTTCTTATTTCATATCTTTATCAAGAAATGTTTGCACGTTGTTCTTCTATATATACTGACATTCTTCAGCCGCAATGCTATATATTTTTAGCATTATCATCAGAATACAATTTGAAAAAAAATTAATGTAAAAATTGATAGAAATATTTACAATACTTACCCTGACACACTGTATATCGAAAAGATATCACACAATTCAATTTCTAATAACTGAAAAACATACAGGCCTACCGAATGCTTTTGTTTTTCAATATACATTGGATCGATTTAAGATCTAATTGCTTTGTTTTATACGAATAGACCAGATAGTTACATTGTGTAATGGAAATCAAGAAATTACCAAGTGCTTTGTTTTTGTTTATTTCGATATATGGATAGATTTCTTCTCTTCATCTTCTTTTGGTTATACCAGTTACCGTATTATAATATGATTTTGCGTTTGCCGATTTTCTACCATTTGTTTTTATTGGAAATTGTTTGAATATGACATGGGTTATATTCAGCCTCCAATACAAAAACATTATTGGTTAATACCGATTTTGCTATCATTTGAAATGTGCCAAGAGTAATATTCAACCTGCAACCTATACAAAAAACATATTGGCATACTGATATTAGTATCATTTGGTTTCATTGCAAACTATTAATATTATTTTTTAATGTGTTTTTATCGAGTTAACTTCGACTTTCCATCGTCCTGATGGTAAGGTTTCTACAAAAAAAAGTTTGACATGATAACTTTTCGAATACAGTGTTTATCTACATCACCCTCTCCAGCTCGTCAACGACTTCGTCGATGCTAGGTCGACAGAGGTGGGAGTTCTGTCGACAGATGTTGCCGATGGCGGTGAGATCGGCGTTGGTGGTAGCATCTCCCATCAAGGTGAGAAGTCGTCCTAGCTGGAACACGTCACTCGAGACAGATGTGACCATGTCATCGAGGGCGCATTCAGGGGCGATGTGTACATACACCTCCTGTAAAGTAATAAAGCAAACAATGACTTCACTACAATGGCACAAAAGTCAATATAGAATGAAATGAAAATGTTCCAAAAGACCGCCATACCAAGACAAAAATATCCGGAGAACAATCAGATTGCAGCTAGCGAAGCTTAACAAATGAATGTACTTTATAATCTGATATTGTTGACGTAGCCCAAAAGGGGGATATGAATTAATTGATCCTATTCAAATTGTCGGCTCTTTTGTTTGAGCCGCTGCCCCCCCCCCCCCAACCGCCAAGCATTTTTGAAAATGGTTTCGATAATCAAAATGATCATCAACATACCCTCCTTCTGTATTTCTCCTTGTCCTCGCTGGAAAAGCAGTAGGAGTAAGGTGCAGTTCGAGAACACGCGAGCCCGAAGTCAACGATAACTGCTTGCCATCGACCAGTTGGAGTTTTGCGGAGCAAGCAGTTGTCCTCCTTGAGATCGTTCATGAGAAATCCTTTCTCATGAATGCGACCGAGGGACTTGGCAATGTCGAGAGCCAGAGAAAACCTGTTTGAAAAGAAAGGACGGTTTTTATAAGAAAAAGATACAAGAACACAGGTATACAAAGACTTATTTCAAGTGTTTAGAAGAAATCTTCTGTACTCACCAGTCATGTTGACTCAGAGCGAGCTCTCGCATGCCACGGCTCAGCGTCCAGGACTCTCCCTTACTCACGTCACCGATGAATTCCATTGCGAGCCCTATGGTTCCTGGGCTGATCTCCAAACACCCAAGGAAAGTAGGGAAGCATTCCTCTCTGCCGAGAACGTCAAGGATGAAAGCTTCTGCTTCGATGGCGTTCACCTGTCATTTAAGAGAAGTTACAAAAGTCTTAGATTTGATTTTTTTTTAATAGAAAACCTGCAAGTTCATATATAATATGATTCTTTCTCATCTTTCATTGTCTAGGTGGCTATACTGAATGCCAACTCAAGCATGTCATCTGTAAAGAACAACTAATTTGATAATTGCAGAAAAAAGAGAAGAAGAGAAATAAGGTTCTCAGATTGTCAGGTGCATTTTGGGTGGAAAATATGAAAGGGGGCATATTAAATTTTTCCTTTGTGACACAACCTTGGTTTTTAGAAAGGGAGTACGGACTGGTTGTACCTAATCCCACAATAAATTGCAGAACATGAAACTAACCTTGGATGTCATCCTATCGATGTCGTTCGGGAGAATGAAGGTTTTCAAGGCAATTGGGAGGGAGGTGACGCGATGACGGAAGAGACGAACAGTTCCGTGGACCCCGCTTCCCAGGACAACGTCGCCACCGCCTTGGTGAAACGACGTCAGATCAGCCATCCCCCAGACGAAGGAGGATGCTGATGGGGCCCGGGCTAGGGCAGCTGCTCTGCTCGATGGCGATGTGGCTCCACCAACAGCAGCGCTCACTGATGGAGATCTAGAAAGAGAGGAGAGAGGGAGAGAAAGAAAAATGGTGAGAGTGAGTGAAAGAGAGAGCTAGGGGGTAAAGAGAAGGAGAGAAGTGAAGGGAAAAATATTACAGAAATGATAATGCTTTAGATAATAAATTGACCATTATCAGGGACAGATAATACTCTTTCACACGCTGTCTTTGCCAGTACATCTGGGATGGTACCGGACCAAATTGCCATCAGGTTTCCAGAGGATGCTCAAATGAGAAAGAGAGAGAGAGAGAGAGAGAGAGAGAGAGAGAGAGACATAAACAGATAGATAATAATGATAATCATGGTAATCATAATAACAAAGGCTCACATTATTGCATACTAAGTAAAGGGGGTCTTGTGATTTTCGATTTGCCCACACTAAGGTAAGTCGTTTGATATTTGAATTCGGTGACAAAATGGATTAAGAAACTTATCCTGCTACCCAAAATATAAAAAGGGAAATGTTTGTATTACCGTGAGGTGCTTGGTGTACGATGTTGAACCACAGGTGCTTGAGCAGACAGGGGAACTGTTGGAGGGGTACCAACTGCAGCTCCATCGGAACCACTAGCTTGTGGGCTGGGGTGGGTTGGTCTAATGACAGGGGGGAGAGGGAGGAGAAAATAATGTCCTATATGATCACATATCCATATTTCACTTTACAAAATACATGCATGTTCAATTAAGAGTATAGTGTGATTAAGATAACAGGCTGATCATTTAAATTCACTTTCTGAGCTTTTTCTTCTTTTTTTTTCTTTGTAGCATCTTTTTAGAGCAGTGATTCACCTTTCATAAAATGAACAGTTATATTTCCATTTAGATTGAATATCTTATTAGTTTGGATTTTTTTTTAATTCTTACATCAATGGCAATGGGATGGTGTCGATGGGGGCTGTGCCTGGTGTAAATGGATGGCACGGTGCTGTCTCTGGTGTAGATGGGTTGTATGGTGCTGTGTCTGGTGTAGATGGGTTGTATGGTGCTGTGTCTGGTGTAGATGGGTTGTATGGTGCTGTGCTTGGTGTAGATGGGTTGTATGGTGCTGTGTCTGGTGTAGATGGATGGTATGGTGCTGTGTCTGGTGTAGATGGATTGCCTATGGGTGCTGTAGAGGTGGTTTGAGGGTTACTTCCAGAACACCTAATGGACAACACAAACGACAATATAAAAAAATCCTGAGTTATTTGTGTGTGAGAATGTCTATGTGTATTGACATGTTCTTTACAAAGTTGGGAATGGGTATTAAAATTAATCTATTTTTAAGAAGAATGTTTAGTTAATAATTCATTTTCAGTGTAGAATGTCTTTAAATATTTACCAAGAGGCACGAGGGTTATGGCAAGCGGCAGGAGGGGAGACAAGGGCTGGCTGCCAAGTCAGGTCCTAAAAAAAAAACAATAAAAAAATAATAATCATTAAGACTGATTGAAAAGAGATTATATTATATTATGGAAGAATAAAAACTAAAATTTCAGAATACAAAGACATTGATATAGAGGTTCTATACTTACTACATGTAATTATAGATTTTTTTTTTACCGTATCATTGAAAACCCCATCATTATTATCATAAAACATAATACTAAAATAATGAAATAAAATAAAATAATGTGGTTTTACTTGGAGATTTTTCAGAGTGATGTCCCTCTGTTGTCTGGCCTGAGCCAGCTCCAACTCCAAGACCTGGATCTTCATGGCCTGGTCCAAGTACTTGTCTGTGATGTTGTTTGCCCTCCTTTCTGCTGCTTCCCTCTTCCTCTCCGAATCTGCGATCGCCGATCCGATGTTACCGAGGATATCTCCGCTGACCCCATCAGCTCCTACACCGAGCTGGGATGCTAGGCTCTGTCATGAAAACAAAGCAATTGAACATAAATAAAATTATTATCTCATTTTTTATTTTCTTCTTCTTCTTCTGATAACTTACTGCCATATTTCTGCCACTCTCGCGCTCTTTCTCTCTCTCTCTCTCTCTCTCTATCCCTCTCTTTTCCTCTCTTACGTGTTATATATTGTTTGTTTTTGTTTCTTTTTTATTAGGCCCTATTATTGATATTAGTTATGTGTTGCACTCATCATCATAATCTTAAAAAACTGTTTTGTTTTGTTTGTTGGGAATTATCATGAAATAAAATGTGATAGTTTATTTATTTTGATTATTATTATTTATATATTATTATTATTACGTGGATAAAAATACATACTGCAAGTTGATTCCGGAGTTGATCTTTTTCCAGAGAATCTTGCAGGCATTTTAGTAGTAACTTCCCAGACAGGTGGATAGCTGATGGCGGCGAGATGGTAGATGGGGAGAATGTAGGATCTTGGTAAGACCTACACAGTTCCTGTTTTTATTGGGTTAAGAAAAATTAATATACCGTCTACTTTTCCATATATAGGTGAATTTACGTCAGTCGTGTTAGCAATACTTTCCTAGGATTTTGTTTTCACGTAAAAATAAGAGAGAACGATGATAGTCATGCATGTAGGCATAGTCAACTTTAAAAATGTGCCTTAACTTTTTTCCACTGTAATAAGTCTTTAACTTTCCTATATATTCATAATTCTTCCAAATTATAAAAAATGCTCGTAGTTTTTTTTTTTTTATTACTTATATTGTTTTTGATTATTTGTATTGTTTTCGATGATATGTCTGTATTTTTGCTTACATCCAAGGAGTTAGCCATTGGTGGTTTGATGGCAACATGAGGATTAGCTGACCCGATGCAGGGTAAAGGTCTTCCCAGGACCCAGGGGTATGGAGATCGAATAAGTCCAACGCAATACATGGGGTATAGAAGCTAAGATCTAATCGAAAGAGGGAGGAGAAGGAGGGAAGATGACTTATAGAGAGAAAATAAGGCCAGACGTTGCAAAGGTAACAGACCTCTAGTCATGGACCTGGGAGCCGGGTGCCGGGATGCTACTGCTACTAAAAGATGACCTTTTACAAAATACTAGACCCACTTCGTTTCCAAAATATAGGGTTGCGAGTGGCCGAATATTATTATTAAGGTGATAGATCGAAAAATGACAATTTACCCCCCCCCCCCCCCTAGGTTCTTTCCCCCGCCTCGTATATGAGTACATAATACGAAGGAAGATCATCCATTTGAGGACATGTGTGTTTTCAATAGGGGTGTACGTAACGATTATATTTGTTACGGAAAATATCAACACATTTACTCTCATTACTTATAGAATATTCTTCCATTTTAAATCAAACTTGCTCAACATTATGTAATAATGTTTAAGAATAAGGTACTGACCTGGCGGTTAGAAATGAGAGCTTTAGAATGCAAAGAAAATAGTCAAAAACTGTCAAAAATTTGGCAGTAGGTTCTCAGAATCGCAAAGTTGCAAAGAGAATGGGGTTTGTTTACCAAATTGTTACCATGCTAGCTGGGGCGCGGCGGGGCGCGGTCACTAAGCTTGGCTTGGACCCGCGCAAGCGTTTAACGCATTCAAGACTCAGCGCGCCTCATGGAGGCTTCATTGTTCTTCACGTTTAGTGGTCCAATTAGCGTTTAGCGCTTCAACCACGCCCCAACCACGCCCTGTAAGCGTAATACGCAGACCCATGCGCAGACCGCCACTGAGACCGCCCCCGATTGTCATTGCACTTTTCAATGTCAACTTTCTTACGTCATCGAGATAAAAACTGAGCAGACCAATAGTGACGCTTGTACCATACCATCTGTTTATGTACGACGGTCCTTCTTTTTTTTTCACTTTTCCTTTGAAACAAAAATATTCCCTCTCTTGAACTCTGCTATAACTAGGCTTAGGCCTACTGAAAATTAATTTAGTCCCATTACCATGGGCTACACATACCAAATTCTAAACAAAAATACTTCAAAAAAAGAAATATACCCCCAATAATTGTCCAATCACATCACGTCTTATGTAAACGGGCAAATGGCAATGTATAAACTTTTGACCAATCACACTGCATATGAAACTTCACTTCAATTCATCAATTCATGATATGATAATTTGTAGGCCTATATATGCATGGTAGAGATGGTAGTTGAATATTCGTGTAGTTTTTGGCAATAGAATCGGCACTAAAATGCATGGGCCTTGGAAGCGGGGCCTGCAGCCCCCCCCCCCCCCCCCAACAAAAAAAGTTCGAAATTGTCATTATTCAAGTGAAATTAAATCAGCCCCCCCCCCCACACACACAAAAAAAACATGTTCCGCGGGTCCTTGATCTTGCTTGGGGTGGGGTGGCGGCCCGGGGGGTGGGGGTCACTTGAAGTGGTACCCAAGCTCGTCCAAGCATCCCCAAATTGGACCCTAAATGACGTAAATGGCGTATGATTCCTAGAAACGTCGAATGTAAGCCTGAAAAACACCCCTTTTTCCCCAAAACGGCGTCGACGCCTTAGGTCGGTGGGGGGGGGGGGGTCTCATTGAGGCCTGTACATCATCCGCGTACACGAAAACGGATAACAAAAGGTACTTTTTTAGAATTAGGCGCGCAACCCGGGTTAAAAGTTTAGGGTATCAAAAACAGCAAAAATCAAGAAAAAGGGTATCAAACTCAGAGGTGATAAGAAAGATCCGCGGAAATGGGGGGGGGGGGGTGGGGATATAGTTCGGTAATGTGTTCCAAATTAGGTTAAAATTTCTTTTACGGTTCCTTAGTTTGGCTAAAAGGTGTATGCTGATGATGTAATCCTCAAATAGGATGTAAAATACCACGAAAGATATAAAATCACCGTTAATAAAAATCAGATATGTTAGATGGGTTTCCCAGTTTAGGGTTTAAAAACTTCTCCTACTGCAATCCCCGTTTAGGGTGCTTTTCAAAAAGTAAATTACGCGGATGATGTACTGGTCTCAATGAGACATACCCCCCGCCCCTCCTCCTCCCCTCCCCGCCCCTCCTCCTCCTTTTGGCTAGGCTAGTATTAGTTGAAAATAGCGAGATTGTATATTGTGAATAGCCTATAGGAGATGTTTATAGCCGTTTGTCTATAATATGTCTACTTAAGTGCATTAGTGTTTCGTCTGTCTACACCCAGTTCGTCAAGTTTTATGCATGTAGGCCTTTAATCATCGTTTGGTCCAATTTTCGGAGTTATCAGGAATAGAGAGAGGGGGAGGGAGAGAGACAGAGAGTGTGGGTGTGTGTTGTGTATGTGTGTGTGTGTGGAAGAACCGGGTTGACCTGACAGGGAGATGCTTGGGAATTGTGATTCCCCCCCCCCCCCCCCCAAAAAAAAAAAAACACCCTTCTCTCATCACTAATTAAATCTTTCTTTTTCTCTGATCATCTCATGTCCAGCTTTTTTTTTTCTCACTCGTCTCTTTCCCTCTCATTAATCGCTCTCTCATCATTAACATCTTTCCTTCTCTCTTACTACAATACACTCCACTCCTGTCTTTGTTATTCCCTCTCCCTCCCTCCCTCCCTCTCTCTCTCTCACTAATCATTTCTTTCTCACTCGTCTCTTTCCCTCTCACTAATCGCTCTCTCATCTATATCTTTCCTTCTCTCTTTTACCACAATACACTCCAGAGTATTCCTGTCTTTGTATCCTTCTCCATCCCTCTTCTCTCTCTCTCTCTCTCACACACAAATCATAGCTCACTAATCTCTCCCTATTTCACTAATTGCTCTCTCTCATCTTTAACATCTTTCCTTCTCTTTCTCACCGCTATACACTCCACTCCTGCCTTCCCCTCCCTCCCCTTTTTACTCTCTCTCTCTTTCTATCTTTTTCCCTCTCTTTCTTCCTATCTACCTATCTCCCTATCACTCATCACCTTTAGTCATGTCTTTCTCATGACCCCATAAAAAATAAAAAATGCTCAGTGGTATTCTTCACTCTCTTTCATGGCCATAGGCTTGAAAATAAATACCTTGTAATGACATCTTTCTTTCCCAATTTTTAATTCATACTCTTTAGTACTTTTCATATATATAAAATATATACCTAAGAGGAGAGGAAGGGTCTTGAAAATAGACAATAATGAAGGCCTTCTTGAAGGGAAACCCACTGTATGGAATACCAACAAAGCATATATCGAATGGATTGTCCAGAAATGGTAGGCATGAAATTTGCCTTCAACACGTTGGATATTTGGCCTGCAACATGTCTTTGGGTATTTCATCGTAATTAGACGGAGATCAATCTCAGCTCAATACAGAAATCCTTTCACTGGGCAATCATTTTGCAATTATCTCAATAGGCATTTCATACTATAACTAGAATAATTATTGTCCTTTTCAGTGAGGGGAACAAGCAATGCCATTCTCAAAATATTAATAATAATCCTATGTTTCCAAGATCTGTTCAATATATTCCTCAACAGACCAGTCTTAGTATTTATCTCATGCTCATTATCATACTTATGAAAATAAGTTGCAAAAGGGGTGGCACCAAAATCCCACTTGTTAAAAATCTGGCTCCTGTGTCTCATGAGGTATCAAGGTCTAGTGGACAGGTCACCAGACAATGAACCACACGCTATGAGGTTCCAATACCTGCCAGGGCACCAATGTCCTTTGGCAGGACATTAATCTGCATTTGCCACTCTCCACTGTGGCCTAATGAGGCATTCAATTCAATTCAATTCAATTTATTAAAAACCAGACATAGCAATCATAACGAACAAACATGATGCAAATAAATTGGGACCCAAAAAAGCTACGCTTGTGATTAGGGCCCCTGAGAAATATGGAGTATATTGGTGTTTGGCGAACAGAATTCCTTGTGCCTTGTCAGGGTAGCTTGGCTACAGCCAGGGTGAAACTCGTATTCGGCACTATGTATCCTCGGGAGAGATAAAAATGTGCTTTATAAATCCCACTATTATGTAATAAAATATCTGAATATTGCATTTAGAATTCTTTTCATTTCATTTTTCAAGGTATTCTATGACCACCACTATCATCTCTTTTGTTCTGCTTGCTGTGTGGTAAGAAGCAGTTGCACTCTCAGATGTAAGAAGGTCATTTGAGGAGTCTTCTTTGTCTGTTGTGATTTTTAGGTGGGATTTCCTAGTAGGATGGCAGATGTGCTTGGTTGTTGGGTGTCCATATAATCCCAGGCTCGTATTGGCACAGCAAATTTATTGGGTACCCTTGACGGCCATTCAATGGACTAGCTGGTTTCATAAAAATTTGGGAAAATGATTGATTAATTTTGGGGAGCAGCAGTTGAGAATGATCCATCATCAAGTGTGGAAAGCATCTTAGAAGAGAGATGGTTCAGCATGATCCCTTGTAAACGGCAGAGAAATGGGAAAAAACAATTGACAGTAATATTGCATCCTTGGTTTTGCTTGAACAAGCAGGGTTTTTTCTTCAAAAGCTGTCCACTATTACCACTTGCAATATCATCTCTTTGGCTCCTCTTGCTCTGTAGAAACTGTAGTAGTATTTTCAGACTTAGGCGTGTCCTTTGAAGAGTCATCTTTCTCTTTTGCAATTTTTAAGTGGGATTTCCTGGTAGGTCTTGAAGGGCGATGTGCTTGGTTGTTGGGTGTCCATGGTCCAAGGCTATCGTTGGCGTAGAAATCCATGGGGTATCTTGACTGCCATTCAATTGACTTGAGAGCTACAGCAGCCTGTTGGGTAAACATGAATATGTGTGAGATTAAGATAACTATGCTCAAATATGAAGTGATTTTGTATGGATTTCTGTGTAATCGTTCAGGAAATGGTTTTTGCACAACATCCATAAATGTAGGGGGAAAGAACTTGAAAATAATGAAAAGGGATACTAAAGAGGTTATAAAATCAAGAATATGAGCATTACGTAGCGCTATGAATCCATAATATTGAAGAGAAACAAATATATAATATATATATATATATAATATTTGAAGACAAATATTTTTAAAAATTAACCAACACTAAGATAATAATAATAATAATAATAATACATTTATAAAGCACAGTAACTATCCAACAATTTGTATATATTCCAATTGTAATGAAATATTGTTGCATTGAGTGGTGGCATACCTCGTATGGTGATAGAAGGGGCTTGGGAAAGGCATATCCCCAGTCAATGGATAGGCGAGGACAAGCAACCTGCACCCAACTGTTTGGGAGGAAAGCATTCATATAAAAGTTAGCAATGATGATTTGCAATAGATTCATACAAATAATCTATGTTAATTTGTATGACAAGACAAATTTAGTAAATGCACTTTGATGACATAGAAGGGCATTTGCATTAACTATATATTTTTTTTTTGCAGTGAGAGCAATGTGTAGCTCCCTGTTCATTTTCTTAATCATCTTAAGGACTTGTATCATTTAACTTTCAAGACTTAATATTACATCCCATTAATGATTATCACAACACATGCTAGTAATAAATTGAGCTCAATGTCATAAAATTATAAAAAAAGTACTGAGACCAAGGCATATGCTTTTATTATTATTATCATAAAATGGGTTATCTGCTAAATTGAGATAATCGAAATGGCAAGTATTTGTGATAAAATAACATGTAGAAGGAAATGAATACTCACGCATCTATGTCTGCAAACAAGCCAAGCTTGTCAGGGAAGATTTCAGATAATAGTACAACTATGTAGTCCTTCCCTGCCTGAGTTACTTGCTCTTTCAGACTCTGTGTATTGAAGTAACATACACAAGGGATATAAACTGTGAATATACTATTTGAAAACCCTGTTGGATGAAGAATAACACTCTCAAAACACAAAAAGATCTCAATAGATTTCAAACAGAATAATAACAGAAATAGTAAAAATGTGTTAGATTTCTTGATAAATTCTCAATACATCTAAGAAATCTTGAAATGTGACATACTCTTGAAAATGAGAAACCCTTTAGAAATACTTTAGAGCTGCGGTTGAAGAAATAGATGATGCTCTTTCACAGTTCTCATTTCAACAAAAAATACATGGTATTATCCTTAACACTTAACTCATAAAAGCTGATTTATCATGTAATATCAGCTGTCAGATCATGATTTCATTAGGTGTCAAATTCATCCCATGATTTTCAGGCAAACATTAGTTTTGAGCATATACTGGAACAGCCTGAAGACTGAACATCTTTCTGAAAGTATAGTTTGTAAAGAAAGCATAATTAATGTCTTCCTCATGATTTTTTCCTAGGTTTTAAAGTCAGAGGTGACCAGCTTACCTCCAGAACATTAGGAGATCCTTGTCTACCAAGTGTCCCTAAGATGAGTCCAATCTTCTTGGCTTGCCTAGCCTTGTCGATGGCTTCTTGACGTAATCCATGCATACGCTCTGTCTCGTAGTACTCCCTTGAGAAGATCTTGCTGTATGGGTCATACCTGATCACAAAGTTAGAATATTACAGATAAATCTAAGTACTGGTTTTGCAGTGGAAACTAGATGGGAAGAAAGGCCCAACTCCATAACAACAATTTTTTAGTTGTTACGAAAAACTTGATGATACTGTAAATTCGCGAGACAGAATGTTTACATTTGTACATATCAAATCGTCTGCTGAAAGCCACTGTATCTACCTACATGTACATGTAAGTCGCTTCTGATTCTGTCAGTCATAGTACATAAAGTTTCCAAAAGTAAAAAAATAGGAAAAAAAATTGTTAATTTTTTTTTTCAATTGTACTGGATGATGGAAATCAGTTTATAAACCCACTTGCATGCTTCTCCAGGTAACCCAATTTGCTGATCTGGGTATCTATTGCCAAAACTGCTCTTGCCTTATTGAGGATGTACTACTGGCATTCAGACAAGAACTATAGCAGGTTGGCTTACCCAATGGAAATGGTTAAAAAAAGATATATGATGTGAAGAATAGATATTTAGGTAAACCATGAGACAACTTACTTGTAAGCTTCAATAGATGGATTAGCTATCATGATGGATTCAAGATGGAACCTGCCATCACCAAGGTATCTACGGGCAATAGACATTATAAACAAACAAACAAAATAAACATCTGTAATACTGCACTGCATTAGAGCAACAGCATTTTCTTCACATCCAAGTGACAAATGGTACAGCCCACTGAATGGTAGAAACGAATAAACTGTTTACAAACTACTTGAATTTGAGGGGAGGATCACCGCTGCATTATAAATAAAACCCTGTTGTTTTTATAACTAAAGGGTACACACTGCAAGAATTTAGATTCATAAAGTGTGACAATAACAAGTTCATTATAATCATTAAATAAATATGCTTGGAAGAAAAATAGACAAGATGGAAAAGGAGAAAGAGAGAGGGAGAGAGCTGCAAGGGCAAAGACATCAATGTCAATTAAAACTGATAACCTACCAATCTAGATAATATAACAAGATGATAGATAACGTACATAATGTTGTCTACTTTACTGAGCTGAGGTGCAGTGCAACCTAATATCTCTCCCTTAGAGAGTGGTCTAGCTTGGGGTAATACCACTGTGTAGTCTGATTGTAACTCTCCTGCAGAAGCCTATAACAAAATAACAGGAGTCAGGTGATACATTAATAAAAACATTTCTTTCTATATTTCTTCAATATCACTCAAATGATCATTCATGAAGTCAAAATAGGTACAGGTGAAATTCTATGCAAGAAGAGTGTGTCAAGATTTATCCAAATGTCTTAAAGGCAAGTTTAGAGAAGTATCACAAAATCAAATTTAAAATATTTGTGTGCTTTTATTTTCGTGCAAATTGCATGCTGCGCGAAATGCGCAAAAGTTTCCACACTGCGAAATGTTCCATGTTTACAGTAACCCTGAAAGGGCCAGGGGAGGGGGACATTCTTTCGATCCACTCCCCCCCCCCCCCCTCCAGCTGAGAAAGGGGCAAAATAACCCGGCCTTTTTAGGGTTAAAGCTCACCTTCCATTTTTTTATTTCCTTACTACATGTACTTCACTCTTAGAAATAAAATAATAATAAAAATACAGGTACAGTTTTATGACATTGTCTGTATCTTGCCATTTATCATCTCCATTGAAACCAAAAAATCATGTACAGTGCATCCCAGAAAAAAGTTAAGAGTAGGAAAAAGTCTACCCAAATAAATATTTCAAACTATTCAAATGAAATTTTTAATACCTGTGGATAGCTTAGTATCTCTTCTATCAAATGACACCAAAATATCAGCCAATATTCTACGTTTGAGTGAGCAAAAGCTTGAGTGAGCAAAAATCCAAACTTGAAAACAAAATTGATATTGACTCTGGCTGGTATCAGCCAAGCCATGTCATGAAAAGGCTTAGAAATTTCCATATCCTGGGCCCCGTTGCATAAAGTTACCATTAATGGTAACACTGCTATCAATGGTAACTACCATGGTAACATCACTCAACAGCCAATCCAAATCAAGGCTTCCATTGGAGTTACCATTGATGGCAAAGTTACCTTTAATGGTAAACTTTATGAAACGGGGGCCCTGGTCAATAAAAGGCAATTTATGAAATAACAGGCTTTGTTCTATGTATGTCTTTACACATCCCATCAACATTCTATGCCTGAGTGAGCAATTAACTAATTTGAGTATTTCAAAATGGTGAGTAATTTAATTTCACATGGCTTGCTCACTCAACCATACATAAATTTTTGATGGGATATCCTGATATACATCAGGACATACATGTACAATGAACAAAGTCTGTTCTTTCATAAATTGTCTTTTTATGATCAAAATATAGTATTTTTAAGCCTTATCATGACTCTCAACTTTGCTGATACCAGCCAGAACATAAACAAACATTTATCAAGTATGGATTTTGCACCCTATCACAAACATTAGCGTTTGCTCACTCAAGCGTAAAATATTTTGAAATATTTTGGTGCCATATGATAGAAGAGACTCTAAGCTTTCCACAGGTATGAACATTTGCTGAAATATTTCAAAATATTTAAATGGGAAGACTTTTTTCAACTGCCCATCTTAAATGTTTCTTAAAGGGAGCGACAAGTCGCAATCTATGGGCGCTTTTACGGTTGGCTGCTCCTTTCTCTCGATCAAAGTTCAAAGCGACTTCAGTTTATCGTGCGCAGCTAATAAAAGATCGCACATTGACCCAAATTTGAGTAAACAAGATCGCCCGTTCTTTATTCCAGTATTTGAATCTCATTGGTCGGTTGCGTATGGAGGGATTCGAGTTAACGATCGCGCAAGGAATCCGGCAATAACATTCCCTCGGTAGCGCACGATTGGACCTGATTGTATCCGAATTTTCCCGAGTCAGGCCAACTGGTCAGGCCCATGGATTACGACTTGCCACTCCCTTTAACTTCATTCATACAAGCCAGGAGAAATACCAAATTCTTGTCAAGATTGAATTTTGCACCCTTTCACAAAAGTGGTTTTGATCACTCAAGCTTAATAGCTAGTCATATATTTTTTTTTCTTATTGCATAGGGGAGGCCCTAAGATATCAACAGGAATGGAAATTTATGGAAAATATTCTGAAATATTGACTTGGGGAGACTTTTTCCAACTGTTAACTTTTTGGGGGACGCACTGTATAGTGGCATATGCATGAAGTTATGTGATACAACAAACACTGAAAAAGGAGAAATGGACGATACATGGGGTAGCAATGCACACAAGCAAACCATGAAGAACACAGTGACACAATAATGAAACAGAAAGAGATGGGAGAGTGAGATATTGCTTACGTGCAATGCTCCAACAAACTGGATGGTGCTGACGAGAGCTAAAGATGATCCAGGATCAAAGTTGTGCCTGATTGTATCTACAAAGTGAGCTGTGTCTATCTGGATATCAACAAACACATAGAGCATGTTGATGTCTGATGTTATGTTGATTGGAACTGCAATATGGAAAAGAGGAAGGACAAGCAGGAATGAAAAAGGAAAACTGAAAAATCAAAAGTTGAAATACACAATCAAACTCATCATCATAGGGCTAGTCAAAAGATATACATACATACATGTATATTGTACTATATATCTATTGATGATTTCAACAATTTGGTAGCCCTACAGGAGCATGGACTTGCCCAAATTTTAAGTAAAATATTTTTTTTTTCAATTTTTGCTCATGAATCTATTATAATATGTTACCAATGGAACACAAATTAACAAATGCTGTAGATTTGCTCCATATCTTTGACCGATTTCTCCGCTTTATTTCTTAAAACTAAACAGCCTTTTATAAGAATGCTGTCAACAGTTCTCCATATCTACCACAAGGTTCTAAAAGATATTTCTCACTAATCAAACCAGTTACATGGGGTTCTGAAAAACAAACTAGTGTTCTTCTCTGAAACTGAACAGAGAATCAGAACAGTGTTGTTTTTTCTACGTATCCAGATGCACATTTTCGTTGCCCAAGGCAATCAGATACCCAAGCTATCACACTGACATATCACTCAATCTCAGTATGGCTTACCCAGGCAGCTGTGTCCGTAGTGAACCATGAGGTCTGCCCCGAGAGCTCTGGCTGTAAAGTCATCGACACAACATGCCCCGTATGTCACATCTCCCATAATCAGCGTGTCTGCATCAGTGAACCTAGTCAACAAAAGAAAAATCTATCTCCTCTAATGAAACATGAATTATTGCTAAAGATCATTGAACTAAATGAAGAGAGTTAATCAGTTGTCTCACGATGTGCAAACGTAAACGTAGGTAGTCTGACGTTTCGGCTGCTATATACTGCTAGCCTTAGTCATAGACAATGAGCCGAGATCACGCTGAGCAGGTCTTAAATAGCCCAGAGCGGCCGGATGTACGCTCGGACCACTCGCGCTGTGATTGGTCGCTACCGTTGACCAATCAGCGTGATCTCGGCTCATTGTCTATGACTAAGGCTAGCAGTATATAGCAGCCGAAACGTCAGACTACCTACGTTTACGTTTGCACATCGTGAGACAACTGATTAACTCTCTTCAATTATTCTTCACCACGATGAACCTCTTCCAATCTATCATTGAACTACATGTAAATCAAATTCTTACATATATATACATGCGTTATGATTGAATTGATCAATGTAAGGAAGTAAATTTCAAATTCAAATATTTGAATGGAATCAGAAAAAAAGGAATACTCTCTGCCACTTGACACCTTGTACAGAATAAAATAAAGTCAAACCCACTCTAGCGCCCTCATAGAGACAATCTGTCTATAAGACATTTTTTTTTTTTTATTTCAATTACTCAGTAATTCTCATTAAAATCTGAATTAGAGGAGTCTATGATGAAGACAACTTTTCTTTTCTCCATTGAGTGGTCTTTAAATATGTGTTTGACAGTATAATCTTTTGAAATAAAAATACATGGATATAGCTTATTATACAACAGATTCCACGTTCAAAATCATAACTATGAAACTGAATACGAGATGAAGATACCTCTCAATTATATCCGCAATTGCACAGGCAAATAGAAGCAAGCCCTCTGGAAACTGTAGAGCAACTAGGTCCATGAAAGAAAGAAAATTTACATATGCTACAACTACTGTGATATGAGTGACATCATAATATATTCAAAATAAGTGTAAAATACAGGAGCTCTTTATAAAGGGAGCTTTTCTTACAGTAATTTTTAAAGTTTTTCTTTTATTTCTCCATAGCGCATATTTTGTTTTCCAGGGCCCCGTTTCATAAAACTTGATATCTATAACAAGTTACAATAACAGTTACAAGCTTCTGAAATACTTGCATCTGATTGGCTGAGAGCAAATTTGTCATAGATATGTAGCAGTTGTTATTGATAATAAGTTTCATGAAACAGGGCCCAGGTCTACATCGCTCTGCACTCCTGTGTATTTTGATTTTCACCGCCCAAAAGAGATCATCTCTTGGAGCCGCGAAGGGTTTGAAATTGAAAATAACTTCGCATATGACGTGAAAGAAAGAATTATCAGAAGAAAGAAAGCATATTTCTAGCATGTATACATGTATAAAATGTTTACAATATCAGAAAGTATGCATCAGTGCCTTGTCAAATAATCAAGCACTTCAAAACCAGATATAATTATTTTTTTTTTTCTCAAGAGCCTTTTTCACAGAGATTGATACCTAAACAAATCGGGAGAAAACCATATCTCAATGATCAAAGCCGATTGTTAAAAATCAGTCACCTCTTTTCGCTCCAATAGATCTTGCCCGCCATATTGTCTTTGGAATCTCAAAGTTGTAGTTTTGTGGAAGCTGAAATAAACAATAAACATTGCACTTTCATATCTGAAATAGGAAGTACCAGTTTGATCTGACATATATACTACATGCATCACGTATTATTACTACTACATCATTTGCTTCAAAGAAAAATGAAATGTAATTGGTGAAATACCAATTTCCTAACCATAGACAGTTATTCGTATCCTCCTCCTCTTCCTCTTCATCTCTACATTCTGACTGCTGTTATACTACTTCTTCTCCTGGTCTTAATCTTCAACATAATGTCAGTGCATTAGATCACTGCTGCTTTTAGAAGAAACAAGTTCATAACATTCTCATCACCAGAAAAAGGATATACAGTCAAACCTGTCTTAGTGGCCACCTGTCTATAGCTGTCATCTGTCTATAGTGGTCACTTATATTGCCTCCCTGTAGCAAAAAATATGTGCCTTAGAACCTGTCTATAAAGGCCACCTGTCTACAGTGGCCACTTTCTGTTTCCCTTGGGTGGCCTTAATAGACAGGTTTGACTGTACTGTATATATCCTGAATAAATCTGGGTTTGTCTTTTTTTGTTCTTTTTTTTTTTTAATAAATCAGATTCATTCACAGGATCAAATCAATATCTTCTACTCAGTCAGTAATGCATTCATTCAAATCACTTGAGATTTAATGCCCTTCTGGCTCTCAACAATTTATTCTTACACTCTTCATAGCATCTTGGAGTAGACGGTCATTCAGAAGTTCTTCTGGGATCTGTCCAATTGCCTTTCCAACTGAAATCAGATATAAAAGGGGGAAAAGAGACTCTTACATGTAAGAGAAACATGTTCCATACGATCCAAGAAGTAAAACATGAATACTGTCTTGATATTTTTGTATTCTTGTTAATAATCTGGTGGTTATATGGAAATGTTGGGTGCCAGAACATAGTGTAGCAAACTTAAGGTTTTAGTCCAACCCTCTCCCCCAAGAACATGCAAGCAACTGGAATAGCCCAAAAGCCGATTGGTACATTTATTCAAAGGGATAGCCAATGAGCAATACTGGTTGGTTTAGAAGGCCATGTGAATCTCCAGACTGAAGGTGACCACTGAAGAACAGACGACTAGAATGAGAATAACTTGATTTCAAACAATCTCAAGTATCATTGGATACACAAGACTTTGGTCAGCGGCTTGGACAAGGCCATCGCTGATATGGTCGACTTCGTTGTATCATATGTTGAGCCAAACCTTTGGAGATTGCATTGCAAAAGCCATCTGATTCCTTATTCACAGGTAGCGTTTGATGTAGCTTGGTCACCTGACTGTGACTACAGGAATCCCTCAAACTGGTCAGAAGTGCTAGGTTCTGAACGGGATCCTCTGAGCCTCCAACTACCCCATGAATACGCCACGAAGGTGGGCTTGTACAGAGTAGGACTAGGACCTTGGAATGCTTATCTCTAAAGACTAACTGAATGACCCAAGCTGTAGGAATCTGGGCATCGTTTCACCAAACTGTCATAAGTACAAGTTCGCCGACATCCCATGGAAATGCGTATTAATTTTGATACACACGTTTCAATGGGAGGTCGGCTAACTTGTACTTATGACCGTTTGATGAAACGCTGCCCGGACTGCTGCTATTTGGGCAATGGCTAGCTTCCTTGACCAATATATATATATATATATATATATATATATGCAACTTATGACCAATGATACTAACCACCTTCGATGGGTATAGGAATCAGATTGCGGCTATGTTGGCAGCAATGACTATCTTCTTTGACCAATAGATACATATTTATATATGTGACCAGGCACCACAAAACCACCAAAAAGTCGCCAGATATTAATTTTTAGTTAACGTCCGATTCTGAAAGAGCATATTCTCAGCTTTAAAATGATATATAACTCATTAGCATTGGATGTTCCTAACTCACTGTACAAAGAGAAGAATGCACAGTCCCTCATAATGTTACTTCTGAGAAATAAGGGTTTAAAGTTTACAGTCTATTGAAGCACTCTGACTTGCAGGGTGTTGTGCTAAGGTGACAAAAGGAGGATTAGAACCTTTAGATTGTTTGGTGCCTCCAAATTTTTAGATTACTTAGAAAAAAGTATACTCTTTCAGGAAACACCCAAAACTAAAATTTGACCATGCCAACCAAAAACACATTGATTGAGCTCTAACTGAAAATCACACAGTGCGACTTTTTGGTGGTTTTGTGGTGCCTGGTCACAAATGGAACTTAGACTTTTGACTATTAACCCCTTCGGTGTCACTACAGGCATTTGAATTTTTGCGGTTATCATGAATGGACTTCCAAGAGTACAATTTCAGTTTTAATTCCTTGTTCCATTGCTATTTTAGCATTATTACTGACTGAAGCTGACTCCTGAAGAATAGAAAACTAGAAGTAGTCTTTTTTTAAGCAGTAGCTTGTTCTCAACAGTCTGAAATAAATTATACTATAAATCTGACTATAATAGCTTCAATGCCTTTCTGGCTCTCAACAGACACCATTTATTACCTTTCCTAGGTTTACCCACGGTGACTCGTTTCGGTGTACTCTGTTTGGCAGAGATAACCAGCGGTCCTTTACTATCAACACTCATGACTCGGTCAATTGTAGAACTCCTGCAAAACAAAACAAAGCATGGAAGCAGATTCAAGAAAATAAGAAATTTCAATTAATTCGACTTGCATAAAAATAAAATTAGCTGGAATATTAATGGAAACAAAGCTCTGCACATAATTTGTAAATTTTTCTTTTCAGAACTGTTTGCACACCATATTCGATCAAACATTTTTCAAATCAAATCAATATGGATCTCTTATCTTGGACTTATCATACATGTATATCATAATCAATCATGTCACTAAAATGGTTTCTCAGAGTGTCGGCATTATTAATCATTTGATATATGTTCTTCCTCTCCGCATTTTGTTTATGCGTATAACGCAGCCATTTATTTTGCCGTATATAATGTATTGCAATTCTGTGTGGGCAACGAAACATCATTCTAAGTTAATCAAATTACATAGGCTTCAAAAAAGGGCATTGGGACTTTGTTATAATTTTGATTATTTGGCTCCTTTACAACCTTTGTTTAGAAGATTTAATACTTAAAACATATTAACAAATTACAAATCGCGTCATTGATGCAATGTTTTTTCTCAAATTCCCTTCCTCCCAGTCTGATGCAATTATTTACTCTAAATAATGCGGTTCATACCCATTATACAAGAAATGCTGATAAGTCTCATCATTGGAAAGTTTCTTCTCATATGTTAAACACTTCTTGTTATGTTGGCCCCAAAATCTGGAATTCTTTACCTTCTTCTGTACAGTCTGTTCCATTTAATAATTCATTTAAACGACTTTATAAGAAACATCTATCTCTTTATAATGCATATTTTATTTCATATCTCGTCTATCATACTGCATTGCAATTCATTAAAGTTTACTCTGTAATCAATACATGCATCTTTATTATTATCAGTGCACCATTTTCCACATAACTATTACATTTTCATAGTAATTTTTAATTTCATAGTTAAATATCATAATTGATAGGATAGCTCAGTTGGTAGAGCACTGGTCATGTAATCCAGGGTCCCGGGTTCGAATCCCGGTCAGGGCACTGTAATTTTCTCACATTTCTTTATGATATATTCAATTTTAATTTATAAGCATTTTTATATTATTGAACCTCTATTGATATTCCATACTTTTAACTTGTATATATATATTTAATGTGATGATGATGCATGATGGTGCATGCGGGATGGTTTCCACTAGAGTGTGTACGACCTACATGTACCTGCAACACAGACAGCTAGCTATAGCAAGGCCAGGAATCATCATGCAGCAGCGACAGCGTCTATGGGCAGCATATACTTACTTTACTTTAATCCCAAGATCGTAGCTTGTCGTATCATGTGATTATACATTTTCCATCTCTTACCCAGTAGAACATGTGTGGGAAAGGACAAAAATGTGTGTAGATATTGACTCATACAGCCTTTACTGGCTCGTAAACGAGATCATAGTTTTTAGACCAGTATTTATCTACTAGTCTATTCTTGAAGCAGTTTACAGAAGTTGCTGAGATAACATATTCACAGAGATTATTCCACAAATCCACAATTCTGTTGCTGAAGAAATGTTTCCTCAAATCAAGCCGAGAATACTGTTTGTCCAGTTTCATTTTGTGGCCTCTGGACCTCCTGTGTGCCAAGTGAAAAAGATTGTGTTGAGTGTCATACTCTCCCGTCAAATACTATTACTTGAAAACATCAATCACATCACCCCTCCTTGGCCTGTGGGTAAGAGTTGGTAATTTGAGTTTCATGAGGCGTTCGTGATAGGACATATTTCTAAATCCTGGAATCATTTTGTTGCCCGCCTCTGCTCACCTACTTTGTATGGCGACCATGCTGCCTGACCAAATTCTAAAATGGGTCTAATAAGACAATATTCACAAATGTTCCTAAAACTCTATTAGCTTTCAAGGTTATTTGGGATACTTGATCTTTGAAAGACAATTTTGAGTCTACTAGAACCCCTAAATCCCTCTTAGCATGGACCTCGCTAAGAGTTCATGTGATATTCAATATGCACATCTGTGCTTTGTGTCCCAAGCCTTAGAACAGTGCACTTCTCAGGATGAAAACGAAGCTGCCACTTTGCGGCCCATTCTTTCATTTTCGATAAATCACTTTGAAGTTGCACAACAGAATCTCTCGTATCTGAGCGTGCATACAATTTCGTATCATCAGCGAACATAATGATATTTGATTTAACTACATCTGGGAGATCAAAGATTAGAAAATGGGTCGGACCCAACACACTCCCTTGCGGCACGCCACTCAATACTTTCCCCAAGAGGACTGCTTTCCACCAACCACTACCCCTTGCCGCCTACCAGTCAGAAAAGACTTCAGCCATGCAAGAAGATTTCCACAAATACCAAAGGATTCCATCTTAATAATAATAATAATATTGGATATTTATATAGCGCTCATATCCACCATGAATGGTGCTCAAGGCGCTCCAATATTACCCCGGCTCTAGCTAGGCTACCGAAATCGGTGCTCACAGCATTCAAGGAATTAATTCCTGCCGGTACCCATTTAACACCTGGGTGGAGAGTGGCAAATGTAGATTAATGTCTTGCCAAAGAACAGTAGTGCCGCGCCGGGGTTCGAACCCACGACCTTCCCATCTCCAGTCAAGTGTTTAAACCACTCGACTACAACAACTCTACAAGGAGACGTTGGTGAGGGACCGTATCGAATGCTTTCATAAGGTCCGTATATATGGCATCAACTGTGCCACCCTCATCCAACACTTGTGTCCAATCAAGTACTTCTAGCAGGTTTGTGACACAAGATAGGCCAGCAACAACGCCATGCTGATGCATGGAAATTAAATTATGACTTGTAAGGTGTTCACACGACTCTTTACGAATGAGGTTTTCCATGACTTTACAAACAATACATGTTAAACTACGGTAACTGGCCTATAGTTTTTACTCTCTGTCTTCCGGGGCGGATACAGGATTTTCAGAAAGGGGGGGCGCACACTGAGGAGCCCTCCGTTTGACGAAGCCAAACAGCCATCTAGGGGGTCCGGGGGCATACTTTGTCAGACAAAACAGGGGGGCGCACGCGCCTGGTTTTACTACCTTCCTGCTTTCATTAGCAGACTTCCAATCTAATGGTAGCTGTCCACTTTCCATACTCTTTTGAGTAAGGATATTGGCAGTGCTAACACAGGCTAGGCATACGTACGTACACACGAGATCAAGAGTTAACAGGGGGCGTGTCTTGTCAGTGATTGTTACCGACAAATTTGCTCTCAGCCAATCAGATTGATGTTGGATAAATTAGAATGATGTTAACTCAGGTGCAAAAAGTTTGGTCTCATTGTTTTTATGACCTTTTTTCAGTTCCACGTACATACTCAGACATTGTAATCCCAGACAGATTGTTAATCCAGACAGGTCATTTTTAAACAGTAAATCAAACAACTTTTCAAGTAAATCAAACAACTTTTCATGTAAATTGTTACAAATCTTTCACAGGATAGGTTGAAAATCATGTGAATTGCAAATATTCACTGGTTGTGTTACTTGATGCATGTTTTTCGTAAAATCCGACAGCAAATTTGACAGACTAATTTTTGTTAAGTGTCCGGAAATGCAACCCCCCATCCTACGTTGCGATCCGAAATCGAATTTTGAGATCGCGATATCTCCAAAATTCTTTGTTGATCAATTTTCTTCTTTGACCCATAAATCAATTCTAAGTAGATCTAAATTACTGTAAAATATAAGAATTAAGATATTATGGAACTGTCAAATTTTTTAAATGTGCGCGAAATATGGTCACTCCATCATATACCGGTATGATGGGGAGCCCTATGTCTGCGAACCTAAGATTTTGACCTGAAAATGAACAAGAATTTAATATTCCTCTAAAAACTCTAAAGCTTAATTTCTGAGCTTGTTTAAGTCTAGCCCCGGGACGCTGCCACGAAGTGGCAGCGTCCTGAGTGAAACCAGTACGATTCGGTGGGTCTCACAATCTACCAATGTTCAAATGACCATTTAAAAAATGGCCATGTAATTATTATTTTTTAATTAAAGTATCATAATACGATGCCACTTACCTAAACAGACTTTACGCAAATCAGCTTTTCCTAAAAAATGTGTAGAATCGATGAATGTCACTTTTTAATCTCAATTTTCGAAACCAGTCCCATTCGCCATGTTGTTAAAGCCAAATTGAAAATAGGCACTTGCGCATGCGCCTATGAATGTTTATTACAATGACGGCATAGTTTTCGTCAATGGAATAATGAATATTCATATACCCACTGTAATCCGGCGATCGCTAGCGTATAGATCTAGCGCCCTCGCTCAAGCTCGTCTTAATGAATATTCATAATCCTCCCTTCTTGTCTGTATTATAATTGGAGCTACTAACGCATGCGCATTGCAAGCAAAACACCGACCTTCGGAAGTTTTTACTACAGGCTCTTGGAGATAAATATGCCTTTTTTGTATCATCCTCATTGAAAAGAAAGACGACAGTCAATCGTAAAGTATTGTAAGTACCTAAAATAGCCTAAAATCAACTGATTTCATGTTTCATGGCTATCATTTTGACAAACGACCTTGTAATTATGTGACATCCATGCGATCAAAGGACTGCGAAGCGCAGCCCGAACACTACGTGTTCGGGCTGCCGCAGTAAGTTTAAGTCCTGATAAAACAAAAGAGTAAATTTGCAAACAATCTCATCAAATGAGAGCATGAACAATGCCGTTTTCAGTCTTAGTAACTCTTAGTTTTCACAAGAAACAGCGGCCGTGTCATGGTGCCCATGTCTGCGCACTCATGCATTTCGGGAGTTTTGACGTGTATGGACTGTGCTCAAATGTTCACTAGACATCTAACATAGATTTAGTATTATAGTAGGCCTATACTGTCCAAGTTAATCATCATCATCATGATCATTCATGCTAGCCTAATCCGTTTGTTTCTCTCATTTTTCTGCTTTATTAAAAATCAACTAAATTCCATGGTGGAATTTCCCTAGGCCTACTTAACTTTACTTATTAAAAGACAGTTTATGACTTAAGTTTGACAACTAACATGACTAAACCGTGAAAAAAGCTAAGTTTTGACTGTCGTGTAGATCAATCATGTACTTAATTCATTTTTAAAAATCCAGAGTCTAACTTCTAACTTCTAACAAAGTCTTTAACTTACTCAGTTACCGGTACTGGTCTAACTCTTTGACTTTAAACTTAGTTTAAGTTTAAGTTTAACTAAAATTTAAAAAAAGACTAAAATTTCCATTGATCATGTTGATCATGTTGATTAATTATGAATTGATGGCTAACTTACCAAGTCCGAGAAGGAGAGCTAAGAAAGTAAGATGAGGCAAAGATGAGTTTAAACTTAAAGTTCAAACACACACACGAACAATTGTTGAATTATGCACAAATTGAATGTCATGTAAATTTGTAGACTTGTAGTGTCATGAGTGTGCCGAATCCATGCATCACGGTTCTGTTCTTTTGCATAGGGGCCTAGTGCATGTACGTACGGTAATACATGCAATAACTCCTGACTGTACACATCATGCTGCCACATTGCGTGGGCGAGGTAACGGTAACATGGGCGATATTTCTAATACCTTTGGCTATAACCAAGCGCAAATATGATTATCGCCTAGTCTAGATTCATGCTAAATATACTTTTTATTTTTATTTTTCAAATTTTATTTTATCTTATTCACTCGAGAGGCGCAGGCCTGACAGAGATGGAGAAGGTCTTCTTTTCTTC
Organism: Heliocidaris erythrogramma; assembly: GCA_025617745.1. Lineage (NCBI taxonomy): Eukaryota > Metazoa > Echinodermata > Echinoidea > Camarodonta > Echinometridae > Heliocidaris > Heliocidaris erythrogramma. The sequence continues at coordinate 17,200,281 of CM046861.1, forward strand.
TTCTCATAAAGTACAATACACCAAGACCATCTCTTAAAAGTCTTTTGAGAAGCAAAATATTTTCAGAAAGAAAATGATAAAGAAAGAAAAGACATCAAAGATGAAAAACAATGATAATAGTCAAATATATTTTGAGCTTCTGGATCATAAAGATGCTGTGATATTAAGTAGATTTAGATGCAGATCACATAATCCGCCTGTAAATAAAAGTAAATTTGATGCTAGTGTTATTGATGGTATTCATTGTCCCTTATGTACTTCTAAAGATATTGGAGATGAATATCATTATATGTTTGTTTGTTCCCTTTTTCATGACATACTTATTGGCTTTTGCTATACAGTCGGGTAACGGTCGCGTCGCGTTGGTAGAAATTTTCGAACATTTTTCAGGAATGCTTGCCAGCTGAGAAAATTATCAAAATTTGTAAGTATTATCATGTCATATTTTGATAACTTGAAGAAATCAAACCGAAATTATATCATGTAGAAATATAAACTCAAAACAAAGTATTTGTAGGTCTACCCGTCTAGGGTTAATTAAATGCCCAGACATGCTTAACTTGTAAATTTGTGAAATATGTTTGGTGTGTTACTACATACTCATTATGTTTTTTTTTTAACTTGTATATATGTTTAATATTATTCCTTTTTTTATATAACTTGTCCATGTTGATTGTATAACTTGTATATGTGTTGATTGATTGTACTCTCATACCCGCGTAAGGGGGTCTCTATAGAGTTAATAAATCTTACCAAATCTTACCAAGCTACTGATTGCCATATAACATTAATCAACGTCAACAACAATGGGGAGGGGGGCTGGTTCGTGCACAGTGTGATTGCTGCATATGCTGCCATCCCCACTCCCGATTAAGAAAGGAAAGAAAAATCTATATTTCATTTAACAATTATATAGGCTAATTGCTATCATTTTACAGATAATTGAATTTGCAGGATGAATTAATTGGTGTCACAAGCCTATTTATAGGCCTACTGTCAGCTAGTTCATATCTTCCCATATTGACACACTTTCTTGTTCAATTCGTTGTCCCTATATCCCCTGGTTACATGATAATGTTAATTCTTTATCAAATTTCAGTTTTTCATAATATAGCAAAGCGGCTTTATATAGGCTCCTATAAAATAGCCAACATTGAGCTTTCAGACATCTATATAATATTTTCCTCTCGTAAGCTTACTATTTTTTAAATTTGTTGTCCAAGATCGACACGGCCTTCTGTGCTGTTTTGTTTTCGTTTTGTTTTATTTGTTTGTTTAATTCTATTTCGTTTGTTAAAAATTGCTCATTCTTGTTTGTTGTGTTTTTAATTTTGATAATGGGGTAAAGACTAGACACATTTCGCGACCTTCGCTTCTCGCCCAATCAGGCTCTCTTTCCAGCCAATGAACTCTTGACCTTTCTCCTTCGATCGCTTGATTGTTGTTTCTTGAGCTGCCTCGGAGATGAACGGTTTCTGGCTAAATTTATTCAAATTATTCCCTGATTCTTCTACTATTTCCCACTAGTTATGAGTATAATGATAGGGAACAAATCCCTGCCGAACGGCGTCGATCCGGCTCGAGAATATGAATTCAGTGACAGCGAAGATATTCGTGACAAGAGGACAACAGCACAACAAGAATCGGACGAAGGTAAATAAGCCCACGTTTACTGCGCTGTCGAATATCGCCCATTAGCCAGGCCGGTGGTTCCCCGTGTTTGTGCGCTTCACCGACACTTGACTCTCCCGGCGCGGCTTTAGTTTAATTTTGTTCAGCAGTGCAGCCGCAGAGCAGTGCAGTGTGTGCAGGTGTGTGCATCGTTTGTCATGTTCGTGTGACAATTTTGCTAGTTGTCTGGGGTGTTTTCTCAAACATGTTCTCACCAAATTGGCGAGTGAGAATTGAATATTTTGGCTATATCGTGGAATAAGTCTCCGCTCATCAGCTCATTCAAATCATTCACTTGCGTGTTATGTCGTACTATGGCATGTATGGCCTGGGAGTGGAATGCTGTCACCAGTCCAGGGGACTGTTTCATAAACTTAAGCTGTTCGTAAAGCATGACTTTACAAATGACTTGAAAAAATGAAGTGCCAGATAGGATGCCTAAAGTTTTTCCTGATGTTTTAACAAAGTGTGACTGTATCTCCAAATCCAATAACCTCAATTAGATTGTGGCAAAAAAGTCTTTGTATTAAAATGTTTGTTATATTTATAAAGAGAATGTTAATCTACATATGTGCACAGTTTAACTTTAGAGGATGCGATTAAAAATGATTGATAATCACATTTTGCTTGCCATGTTCAAGTCATTTGTAAAGTCGTGCGTAACTTTACAACAGTTTCATGAAACACCCCCAGCACTGACAATGACTGACAAAATAAATGCAGTGAATGGACTTGTGACTTATTTCACGATAATGCCAATATTTGACAAATATGTTGCTGATTGCTGTTGTTAGGTTTTCAGTCTAACTCTTTTTTTTTTCTTTTTTTTTTTTTGTCAAACTCAAAGTCAAAGACATCACAAAGTGAGGGATTTTTCTTTCAAATCATGTTTTTTTCTCTTCATTTCTTTCTTCCTCCCCCCCCCCCCCCTTTATTATTTTTTTTTGGGGGGTGGAGGGATGATGAATGAGTGATGAAAATTGTCTGTGTGGACTGTGTATGTGAGATCAATTTTGGTCTATCTCTTAATTCTGAATGTCTCTGGAGTCTGGGGCAGTTCACCATGTCCATGAACATGAAAATCAGTTGGTTTTAAATTTTAAAAAATAGACACATGAGAGAAACAGATAAGTGAAACTGAAAAGAGTGAGGAAAATGTGAAGAATTGTAAGAAAGTTATTATACCAATACTGATAAGGGAGGGGGGTAAAAAGCATGAAAATCACGAGAATCTAACTTCAGTGATTTTTTTTTCTAATCTCCAAATTTATTGTTCACTTTAACTTACTGAAAATGCTAATTATTTTCCAAATTATTTGTAAAAGTACAAGTTACATGTAGGTCTAGATCTAATTTTCATTGAGGAGTTCTGTTTTTGCCAGTGAAACAGAAAGCAAACACATACATGTACGTACATGTACGGAAAGAGACAATTGATACGGCCATGCCACCTGGAGCCAAAGTTAAAGGCTACTCCAAATGCACCACTACCTTAAATGAAGTATTCATGTAAAATATCAATTTGCGCTTTTGTAGATACTGAGGATGCCAGTGAAACAGATGCTGCTAAACTTGAAGAAGAGTACACAGAAATGAAAGAAATGTAAGTTGAACTTACCTGTGTCATCATGTTCATATATATATTTTTGTTATAGTATTATTATTATATTTTATTGAAGTTAAAAGAAGTTCTTTACTTCGTAGTGTTTGACTTTTTTCTTTTGCTAATTATTATTATTAATATGTACATTTAATGTATGTACCTCTTTAAACTTGAGTTTGGGAATTTTAAACATGAACTTTCATTTTATTAAGCCGGAAATTGTATTTTGTGTTTGTGTGAGTTTATCTTTATAAGTGCATAGAGAGACTCTTCACTTTATTATGTGCTTCATAAATTCATTGTCTACACAGAATTACTGAGCTTTCTTTAAAAATATATCTTTTCTTTTATTCTTCTCTTTTTATTGTGCCTTGATGCCACCAGGATTTACAAAGAAAAATTGGCGACACTGAAGAAGCAGCTTCAACAAGTGATGGATGGTACACACCCTGAACTCAACCGAAAACTCAAGAAGATGGAGCAGCAATTCAAAGAGCGCCTCCGCATGGCAGAGATCGCCAAGCAAGTAGAGGTATGCTACAACGACCAGCTATAGTAGCAAAGCAGGGGCGTATCCAGGATTTGGGGGGGGGGAAGGGGGTGTCCAATTCCAAAATAATAAAATCTTTAAAAAAAAAAAAGGTCATCCCATTTGTGGGGTGTTAATTTACACCCAGAAATCTTTTACAAGCAGAAAAAGGAAGGGGGTTCAGACCCCTACCCCGATCGGCCCCTGCAAAGTTACTAATGCATGAGAATATGTTATCCGTCATTCATATATCAGTGCAAATTAGGATATTTCTTTATTGAATCTGATTACCTGATGGTTTAAAAAAGTATTTTTTTAGCTTTTTTTTTTTTTTTGCTGAGAAGCCAGCAAGTTTGATATGCTTGTTTCCTTGCCATTACACAGTGTAGGATGCGGCTCAGAAAAGGCAAGAATAAATTAACATGAACAATATTGAAGAGAAATTATTGTAAACTATTAATTTTGCAAGTGTGATTGATAATGTTCCTATGAATGATGTCATGACGACCATTGTGTAACTTTCATTTACACTTTTCATTTCATTAAACGCAAAATATGTTCTTCTACCCAAACCCATTCCAAATAGGAAGCAATTTTTTTTTAAATTTGTGATGAATTGTATATTGATTATGCATCAAGTTGATGAAGATGAATGGATCAGAGTATAAGAATCATGTTGAATTTTGTAGCAGGAGAAAAATAAGAGAGCTTTAAAGGGAATCTTGAGTTCTTGGAAAGGTGAAAAATAATTTGTGAGCTTTCTCATTCCGTTTGTCAGTTTGGAAGAACATCACAGTAGAAACATCCCCTGAAAAGGATTTCTCTTCGAATGCTCTCATATTCGAAATATCACTAGAAATAGCTGAAATGTTCGGGCTGAACATTCATGCCACTTGTGTGTGTAGTCCCATATACCCATTTATGTGTGCAGTACATGTGCTTTTCAGTTAGATTGGGTCAATTTCTTTTTTTCTATTTTGATGATTCCAAAACAACACAGTATAAAACAATTCTTATGTACACATGGTCAACCTTTCCCAATTCCTTTCAGACAGTTTCTTTCATAATGTAATCGCGTGACCAGAACTCTACTTTATATTTAATGTGAAAAGCGAGTCTGGAACCTAGAATGTGTTTTGGTTCATTACAGATGGAGCTTGTAGAAAGAGAATATTTGAAAGATCAGAAGAATGCTGGCAAAGAATTTGAGGTATGTACTAAAAATTTGGACTTAATCTATGAAGGGATGTTTCAGTAAGGGATGCCAGTTATCAGGCAATATGTTAGCCTTTTAATAGGCATTCAAATTGGAGAGGTTTCAGCTAGGCTTTTGATCTAAGCCTCCAACAATTTTTGTATATCATTTTTTTCCCTCCTTTGGTATTTAGTACATGGGAATAGCACTTAGAGAATAATCCAACACATTTTATTTTCATGCCAATCTGTTGTGCACCTTTCTATTCATGAATAAGTCTACTTATCCATATATTTTTCCAATTGTGTGCTTCTCAATTAATTTGATCAAATATGAACGATTCTTTATACATTACATCTCAAAGTCAATTTCTATAAATTCTCTATCTGACCATGTCTCTGTCTCTAGATTAAGAAGGTGGACCTGATGGAGACTTTGTTATTAGATCTGGATGATAGAAGGAGAATGATTGAGATTGAACATCAGTCTATGGAGCTTACTGGAGGTATGATATTATGTGCAATGATTATTATAATATTCTGAATTTTATATGTCTCTAAACGCTTAAAGGGAAAGTCCACCCTGATATTAACTTGGTTTAAAAGAAGCAGAAAAATTATACAGGTCAGTGAGTGTTTGAGCAAATTCCACTAAGAAAAAAGAAAGTTATGCATTTTTAAAGTTGTAATCAAGCAAACACAAATTGACAACTCGTGACCTATTTTGCAAGCTCATCTCCCATTTGTCCTGTACTGAAAAAAATCATAAATGTCCATTTTCTCTCTAAATATATTTTATCATACATGCACTCTAGATATAGTCATTTCACTTATACTTTTACACAAAACCTGTAAAATACAAAACCAAAAACAAAGAAAATAAAAATTTATAAATTTTTGTGTACCGAACAAATGGGGAAGAGCTCGTAAGATACGTCACAGAGTTGCCAATTTGTGTTTGATTAAAAGTTTTAAAATTCAAAAGTTTTAAAAAGTTTTAAAATTCTTATTTTTTATCGGATTTTGTTCAAACTTTCCTTGATCTGTTTCTTTAATTTTCTGCTTCTTTTAAAACCAACTTAATATCAGGGTGGACTTTTTCTTTAACAGATATTTATTGTTAGCGATGCCATCAGATTTAGGCTTGCCCACACACATTCTGTGCACACTCTCGACTCCCTTCAGGAGCAGTTCAGCCAGGAGCAGTTTCACTGATGCACACAGTGCTGATCAAATTACAATGAAGAAGTGCGATGCTTTTGTGTAGTGAATGGTGAAATATTTAATTAAAAATTAGTGTTATTTCCAGTTCATATCAGGGAAATCATCAAAACATATTCAGTATTCAATATGATAGGAAAAAGAATTATGGAGATATAGTAAGAATTAGTAATGAATATACATATACTACTGTCTGTCTCTGACCACTGAGATCTATACCGCAGTTTTAGTGATCTATATAAAAAGTAGTAAAATTTCTCGTTATTACTTGTTTGTATTAAACCAGATTCTATGGAGATCAAGCCTGTAATCACAAGGAAACTGCGGCGGAGACCTAACGACCCTATGCCTCTACCAGAGAAGAGAAGGAAACCTTCACCAGATATCCTTTTTATTCTACAGTTAACCCATTTATAACTAAGCCTTAAACCATCTTTGTTAAAGATAAAGTGGAGTTCAGGGCCCTGTTTCATAAAACTTACTACTGTTATAAGCTACTGAAATCCTTCCATCTGATTGGCTGAGAGCAAATTTGTTGGTAAAAATCACTGACAAGACACTTGATGAAATGCCCCCCTGGCCGTGTAATTGCATTGTGCTAGAAACTGTTTTTAAGCAATTGGGAAAGGCTTATAATTTCTACATAATTTGTGTATGTTTGAGGTTTGGGAATTGTCAAAATGATAAGAAATTGGCCCAATCCAAATGGACATAAGAATAAGAAAGCTCACAAATTATTTTTCACCTCTACCAGAACTCAATCTCTTTAAGACCCTAAGGTACATGCATGTTGTCGGCTTCTGGTAAGAAATATGTTTCATAGTTAATGTTCTATTGTTGTATTTTACTTACATGAAATATAAATGAATGAATGGATTGCTTCTCAATTTTATTGAAGAGGAATTTTCCTATTATGGAATTGAGAAAAAGCAAAGCTATCACTCTATTTAAAATTGAAAGTAGAAGTATTGTTCGTATCAATTTTAGCTAACCTTGACATAATTCTAAATTTTTTTTTTTTTTACCAAATGATATTGAATACCTAAGGTCTGTTTGTAGATTTGCAATATATTTAAGATGACTCCATATCTCCTTGACTACCATGTAAGTCAGTTCTGTTACACTCTAAATGATGAAGAGATAGCAGCAGATCTCAAGGCTCTCACAAAGGTATGTTATATTTCAGCAAGGAAAATTCATTTTGTTTTGCATAATTCCTTCTATACTTTCTGAATAAACTGACCCAGTTTGTAGATACCTGTGATAAATATACATGGGAGCAGAGAAGGATTCAAGCTCTGGTTAACAAAATTGTATATTAAAAAAGATGATGAAATATATAACATGACTGCTACAAGCAATTTTTTATTTCTGAGGAAAATTTAAAAAGAACTCCCGTGAACAAAATTTAATTTTTTATTCTGGTAGGTATGTGCTAAAACTAACAGGTCTCCAAAGTCGCTGCTTTGCGTAGAATTTGCAAATAATGTTCAACTTCATGAATACATTAAAATGGAATTCGAAAGAAAGAGGATTGGAATTTCACAATTTAAGTGCTGAAGTTAGCTTAAGAAGCTTTTAATAATATACTTCATCTTGCTATTAATTTGCCTGACTGTAAACTTCTACGTCTTTCATAAACCATAATGTTTTTATTTATTTATTTATTTATTCTGTGTTCTTTATACAGGGTAGTGTCTTCAGAACCTAAAAACTGCTTTGCAAGAGAGCCCTGTATTACATAAAACAATTAAAATACAATGTAGAACAATTTCAGAACAATAAAATATTACAACTAACAGAACAATACCCCAAAAAATATGTTAAAAATATTAACAAGTATAAAATTGTATCACGGCTTAAATACACAACTCAAATATATACATTCATTAAGACTAATAAAATACCACAAAGGATCAATGGTTTGTGATCTGTTTCCTTACTCCCCCTTCCCAACATCCTACTCACTACAGCAATATATATAATTTTTTTTTTAAAGAGGAAAAAGGGTGTCAGCAAGAACATGACCAGGTTAAAAGTTAAAGCTTAGACATTTACATTGTTTCTTGAAAGACTCAAATATTTTTAGTGATTGTATTGTACTCGTGCTTTTGTTTTCATGTGGCGTTACCTTGATTTTACTGAAAACAAATTTCTTTTATTACATAGGATAATATGACCATATTTAGTAGACATGTGCTTGAATACAGATTATAAAAATGGAAGTGAACCATTTGTGGCCTATTTGCTTTCATTTATACAGAACAAAAGTGGGAGCACAAAAAAATCAGGTATGTATACAAATGAGTTGCTAGCTGATTTTTTTTTTTCAGTTTGCTTTTCTATTTGCATGTCCTGGTAAAGGGTGTATTTTATTCTATGGTCTATACCACTTTGATCATTTTCCAGACCTATCTGCGTGTCTTTCAACTCAACTAACAAGTTTGAGAAATAACTTTAATTATAGCATTAATTGGCATCTTTTCTTGAAAACTGCTAAACGGAAACAAACATGTCATATACTCTTGTCTCAGTCTCTCCCTTTTATTGATATTAGTTGTGGCAAATTTATACAATTGTTGCATTTCAATTGATTCTAAACCTTTCTTCTGAGGCTGAATTAAATAAAATATGGGGGAGCAAATACAGTCAACCTCGCTTAAGTCGACGTCGCATGTGTCAAATTGTCGCTCAAGTCGATGAAAATAAAAAGTCCCAATTTATCCTCATAGACTTATGTTTGTTAATCCTTTGTACAAGTCGATTTTTGTAGGTCGAATACTCGCCTACATGTAAATCGAGCAAATTCTCAGAACAATACCATGAGATCTAATCTTTTTTACGAGGCCGCCATCCATTTCCAGCCTAACCGCTCACGATGGCGGTCTCCTGCATTCTAAATTACCTCTCTAGTTTATTGGAGAAAAATATTTACATGCAGGCGCGTAGCGAGGCGGGGGGGGGGGGCGATGGGGGCAGTCGCCCCCCCAAAAAAAAACGCAAAAAAAAAAAGGAGAGCGAAAAAGCGGGGGCAAGTGAGAGAAAAATAAGCCTAAAAAGTTGCTACGAGCCATTATATTTCTATTCAAATTTGCTAAAACGGCAAAGAAGGGGGAAACTCCCCCCCTCCCTGCGCGCCCACCGCTGTTAAATACAGTGCTGTATTGCGGCCAAATAATTGAAAAGCAGTCAGGGCATCGAACTAACTTTTCGCCTGAAAAAGGTGCAACACGAGCCGTCAACTTTCTTTCATATTAGTCAGAACGTCAAAGCTTTCGCGCTGATCGAGCTGGAAGGAAGAAACTCCCCCTCGATCCCTGTGCCCCCCCCCCCCCCCGTTGCAGTATTGCACCCGAAGGAAGAAATAACTGAAAAGCAGAGCATCGAACTAACTTTCCGCCTAAAAAAAAGGTGCTACGAGCCGTTATCTTTCTCTCGAATTTGCTTAAATGTCAAGGGAAAAGCCGCACCCCCTAAAATGAAATCCTGGCTACACGGCTGTTTACATAGGTCTATTATATTCCTTAATCTTGTTTGTATGCTTTGTCTTATGTTTATTATCGTATATGTAAAAATTCGATTTATTGTATGTTATTAGAACGCAGAAATAAAAACAAACAAAAAAAACATTAAATTTACACCGCACAAGTCGAACTAGACGGCCATGTGAAATCAATCATTGTCGAAACTGCCACACGCCAATTTTGTTTACAAAAATTCCCCAATTTGCTGGCGCGATCTCCGCGTCCTCTCTCGCGCACTCTCTCGCACTCTCATGTGAAGAACAAAATGTCATGTGTTAGTCATGTTTGCACGGCCGGCCGGCCAGACGGACGCCGTACCTGCATGATTTCCTTCACGGCCATGTGCATATAAAGGGATTTAATACATTGAAATTAATCACTGGATGTGTCTGGTTTTATTCTGTATTGCCCAACTTGTAACAGGAGTGTGAAGTAATATACTGGGTACATGAAAGGTACAGTACATGAATGTTCTTATTTTCTCGATGTCGGCACAATATAAATCATGGTATGTGATGAGAACTCCCAATCGCCGGGCCGCCGGCGACATCCCTGTGTTCTGTGTACACGCGTAAGTCCGATTTTCTTCGACTTCCGCACAAGTCGAAAATCGCCTATGTCGACGCATTTCACTCAGTCCCGTCATGATCGACTTAAGCGTGGTTGACTGTATTTCAAATTATACTAATTAAAAAGTGTTTTACGATAGAAAAATTTCCTTATGATGAAATTTAAATTTCCCATATATACGTATGTACTTCCCCATTTTGAAGTTTTCTAATTTTGAAGAGTAAAACATATTTTATTCACTTGTGGTTTGGCAACATTTACATGGAATATGCAAACATTAAAAAGTGGTGTATTATCACATCATCTTTTGAAACCATTTCAAGTTGTACCCTCATTTTCACTGTTTGCCTATTTATAAAGCTTTCAGCAAGCGAATGAGCTATTATATTCTTCATTCTATACACTCCACCTCCTCTTCTTTCCCGTGATTAATTAGTGTGCAGTTGATGTGATGGGCCACAGGGATGGTTGATTAACAGAATAAGGTACAGGTAATTAATTTGACTGGGCTTTACGATCAATGTGCCGTACATCAGGAGTGCATTTACAAAGGAGATCGGCATTTAAATGATAGATGGGAACACTTCCCTGTCCTTTAAAGACTTGTTCAGATGTGACGTAAATAAACCACCTCCAAAAGGACACCATTGTAGTGCACAACACAAATTTGTATGATGTCTGTTGAGAGCCTGAAGGGTGTTAAATGTGTAAACACCGTTTTGTTTCTCAGCTGACAATTTTTTAGCACACAAATCACAGAGTAGCCATAGTGGTCTTTGTTAATTGCCGCCTTTTTTTTAAACCCCATTTTCCTTTCATTTACACATAAAAATCTTTTTAATTTAAAAAAAAACATTTTCGTGCAGCAGTTGTTTAGGCAGTTTACTGCTTCATATCTGGACAGGTCTTTTTGAACTGTAGATATTGATAAGATTGAGGCATAATGGTGGGGAAAGAGATTCCTGTAGAAAATGTCCAAAATACTACCCAGGCAAGTGCCCTTTATCTTGGCAGGGTCCATGCGGAAGTCAGCTGAGAAGTCATCGTCGTGGAAACCCAAAGCTTGTAAGTCTTGGCCCACCTCCTTATAACACTTCTGTTACCATGGTTACAATTTGTCAAAAGCATGACAGGAATGTTTTGTATAGTCATATACTAGTTTGGCCTCACATTTAGAGCCAGTGAGTGAACTATGACCCCGTTTACACAGAGACTGAAGTCGACTTTAGTCGAATTTGAACTCGAGTTCATTTGTGTGTAAACAGGGTAGTCGCAATTAGAACTCGAGTTCAAAACTCGAATTCGAATGACGACCCAGAGCAACATTTATCGAATTCAAACTCGACTTTTATCGAATTTAAATTCGCTATTTGCTGTGTGAACGGACACGTAATTGAAAGTCGACTAGCAAATATCCAGCCAGTGACCCCGTCATACGTCACTTCCGGTATTGCTAAGCAACGCGTCACTAGCGTCATCCAACAAGTACGCGTTGTGGTTCACTTAACGCACGAACGATCCTACAAAACCCGCCGAAGTCACCAGACAATTCAGACAATACATCCAAATCAATAGAAAAAGCTGGCTATTTGAGCAATTTAGCTACAAGCAAATCTTTAAAATAAAATTTTATCCATTACGGCAGGTTTGTGGGAGCGGGTCACATATCGATTCTGACCCATGTACAAAAGGTAAATGTGTGAAAAACTGACATGGAGGCTTAACAGAGTTATCAAGTTTATAGGTTTATTCAGGCAAAGATATTGGAAAATTACACTATGAATGAAGCATTGCGTTGCATAGCTCAAACTATTTTAATGTTAAACAATATTTAACCAGTAAATCACTGAAGTATCTTGTAAATTCTACCTTTTGCAGTCTTTCGCCCCCCCCCCCCCAAAAAAAAAGAAGCGGCTGGATTGAAGAAAAAAATCTTCCCGCCATCTTCTTAAAGGGAGTGGCAAGTCGTCATCCATGGGCCTGACCAGTTGGCCTGACTCGGGGAAATTCGGATACAATCAGGTCCAATCGTGCGCTACCGAAGGAATGTTATTGCCGGATTCCTCGCGCGATCGTTAACTCGAATCCCTCCATACGCAACCGACCAATGAGATTCAAATACTGGAGTAAAGAACGCGCGATCTTGTTTACTCAAATTTGGGTCAATGTGCGAACTTTTATTAGCTGCGCACGCTTTGAACTTTGATCCAGAGAAAGGAGCAGCCAACTGTAAAAGCGCCCATAGATTGCGACTTGTCGCTCCCTTTAAACGGTCTGCTCGACGAGCAGATCTGACACGTTGCTGTCGCATATAATTATTGATCAGGATATTCCTATTCCGACGTAAAATCATACGAAACCAGATCAAAATGAATGCGCTTACAATACTCGCTACCGCCATTTTGAACTCACTCGCAAGGTTTTCACAAATTTAACCCGGAAGTTGATAATCACGATATTCCCACCAAGCGAGGGCGTAATCAAGTCGAATTCACTTTCCTTCTGAATTCGAGTTCGTCCAACGCTTGGTGTAAACAGCCCACCGAAAAATAATTTATGCTAATCCAAGGTCGCAATTGAATTCGCTGTCGAATTTGAACTCGAGTTCACTCTGTGTAAACGTGGTCTAGGTTTCAGATTAAATACATGTAGATTCACAAAAGGGGTTGTAGTTTGAGTGGTGTTCAAGGAATTTACCAAAAATCATATGACAGATTAAGAAATTGGTGTGAAGAAATAGCTTTCCTTAATAACAGGATTATTAATTGCCTGGACTAGTACAGCATGGTAGCTAATTACACAAACTCTCAGTTGCTAAGTACATGTAATTCAAGACATGCATGGATCTTTCCAAAGAAGAAATATAAAGATATATGTAACGTGTGGGATGAATATTGAGAAATCTAGTTGAAGGCGTAATAGTCTTCTACTGTATAATAATACTTTGAATCATGCAAATATGTCTTTATAATGCTGGCTTAAATATTTCAAAGCAAGAAAAATGTTTTTAGACTATTATGAGAAAGATTTTCCTCTTTTTATTGGGTTTCTGCAAGGTCACACTGTAGCAGCTGTGATATTTTTACACATGTGTTTTCTCTCAGGTGATTTGTTCTCATTCCTGCAGATCAGAATTCCGTGTGTCATCCATTATAATCCAGTCATTTGAATTTCAGCCTGTTCTTAGCCCCTTCCATGCCACCAGATTTTTGAGCAATTGTCAAAAGGATCTTTCAAGTGTTAAATATTAACTTTCAATGAGTTTTTTTTCTTGAGCAAACTGGGCAAAGATATATTGCGTAGGAATAAATATTATATATTTGAAGGGCACAGCTTTCTGTATGAGGAAGAATTTCCAAGCCACTCTGAGCCTAAACAAAATTTTCAACACTCAAATTTTTCGGCGGGATTTGCCACCCACAGCATGGTAGGGGTTAATGTGATATATATATATATATACACATGTATATACTCAAGACTAACCATTTACAATTGAACTAACCAATGTTTGCCAACCAACTCACTGCATGACTGTGAACTCTTCCTGTCTAAATGGGCAACACTTTATCTTTCTTTGAAAAGTTCTTCTTACATTGCACAATTGATCTATAATGAAGCTCAATATTGTTGGTGGTGGGGGAGTTAATTTGTTAGAGTAACTATTTTGCCTATTTTTCCCCAATCTGAATATAATCGTGAATATTTTGTTATTAATCTTCAATTCAAAATTTCTTATTTTGTAACAAAAGTAGATACAAACTGCACAGTGAAATTACATTGTACGTGTCCACTCATATATTCTTATTCAGTTCTATATTACACAAAGCACAGAATGTTGCAGCCCATGCTCTTTATAAGTTAAATATGTTATCCTTGATTTGGAAGATTACACATACAGAAGTTCATTATGGTATCATGCCTTACATCAAGAGGAGTATGATTTCAAATACCTTGCGGAAAGTAGCCCAAGGAACTTATTAGGAGAAAAAAAAAATTTGGGTTGTTTTACAAATCCTTGATGCATCTTTTTAAAAATTATTGACTGCTATGAATCTTAACCACACTACTTGACTTTAATAACAAAAAAGAAAAAAGGAAGAACGAAAACCTATTGCATTGTCTCTTATTCCTACATTTGATCACTCCTCTCTAGCTTGGAAACCCAAGACTGGCATGAAATCCCACTCAAACCACAGCAATCACAACCATAGTAGTGGAGCAGGAAGCAACGCTGCCGGGAGCACCACCACCGGCAGCACTACCACTTCAACAGGCAGCACCAACACCACCACTACCTCCAGTGGCAGCCACTCGACAGGGAGCAGTAGCAACCACAAGTACAATGTCAGGATTGAGGATGGGAAGCTGTTCTACGAGAAGCGATGGTTCCATCGGGGCCAGAATGTCTATGTGGAGTCGAAAGACATGGGCAAAGTCAGCGCAATCGTTACCTCTATTGGGCAGATCGAGGTAAGGTGCCTCTCATTATGTTACACACAAATTACATTTCAGCCTTCATACAAAGATCATCTATATTATAGAACAGGTGGACTTTCAGACCAGGTACAGTAGCCTGAAAGTCTACATCATAGGGTGTAATAACCGACTCTCCTCGATAGGTGATACAGGTACTAGTATTTTTCAGAAGTTGCAGACATATCTTGTTTGACTTGAGTGATTTATGTTACAAGATAGCTCCTTACTAATTATAATGTGGAACCTCATTGTACTCGTTGTACAAACTACTTGGAACCAAGGAAATTACCTTGTTATATCAGGGTTAAAGTAGCTATTCAAAGAAAATCACAAATATGGCAATTAATGTATCACTAGAAACTGGGAAGCTTACAGATGGCAATCGTATAAGTTTTATGTCAACTGCGTATCTGATGATTATAAAAACAACACAAATAAAAGCTCTTCTCAGCATCTGGAATATCCGAGGATTCGCCAGAAATATAGCGATGTTTTGATGTCGTCACACTCGAGATTGATCCTGCTTAAGCAGACGACGTCCTATAATGAATGAACGTAATTGCAATGCAATTATTTATCAAATTATAAAGAGTTTGGTGTATTTAAACATGACCTTATTTCACACCATTCTAAAAGGGAAAGTGAAACTGATTCTGATAACTAAATCTGTTTGATTGCAAATACACAGGAGAAGGGTCAATGATCAATGAAATAAACCCCACTTTCAAATTGAAAAGCCCTCCGAATAATAGCAGGATGGTATTCGTTCCCTCTTGAAACGCCGAACATGCCCCGGTGCAAGCAGATGAAAATACAATGGCGTCTTATTTTGTTTACAAGTGACTGATTCCTTTATTTTTTTAACGCTGCATTTTTCATCAAAATAATACCATACACGAAGTTAAGAGTGAGGCAACAGACTAACATTAAGACTGACGCTAGTGAAGGAAGAGAAATAAGTGAAGAGGAGATGACAAAATAGGCTCTAAAAAATGTGTAAGATGTTATGGGACATCGTCTGCTTAGACAGGACTGGTCCATGGTGTGTCGTCACATATCTCAGCAGCGTTCGAGGAGCTCTTCAGCTGCTATATCGGGGGCTGTATTTTACCGTTTTATAATTGAAAAAAAAACAATAGAAGTGGGACCAGAAAAATTACCTTGTTATAATGAGAGTTTGTTATAACAGTGTACATGTATTTTGTCTGTTCCTGAACATACAGTTAACCTAACATAACTCAAAGTCGCGTAGGTTGAAATTACCCTAAGGCCAAAAAAAAAATTGTTGTATTGGCGTAACCCGCCCGACCCTAAAAATGTCGCCGACCCTAGGTTTTTTTGGTTTTTTTTTACTATCGATATCGCGTATCGTGCTGCCTTTGCGATCGCGATCGTGATCGAAAACCCGGAAGTGCTGCGGACAGAACTAGCTGCGTGTATTATACTGTCGTAAAAAAAAAAAATCCCGACCGACCGACCCTATTTTTCAGAGACCCGTTACGCCAATACAACAATTTTTTGGGGGGGGCCTAAGACTTATCAATTTTTTTTACCAAACTATGCAAAACGTGTTATTCACATTTCCTCAGTCGAATTTTGCATATGTCAACCTATTTTCTGTGGTCCCAACAGATTTGACTTATGCAAAGTTAACCGACTTTTACTGTTTGTTTACTGCTGAGCAGCTTCATTTCATTGACATCTGTTTTAACATCCTTATTTGATGTGACCCCCTAAATGTCTTGTCAAGTTTTAATTTTAAATCACTAGAAATCAGTTAGATAAATGCTGATATTGAAATTAAGCATGATGATCCAACATTTAAAAAATATTCTTGCAGTCCTTCAAATGCTGTATAATGAAATGTAATACCTATTTCTAAGCAACAAACTAATTTTAGACATTATTTCAAGTTCTGATCATGGTTTAAGGTCCAATAATTTTATTATTTTTCCAAACAGATCTGGGTGAAGAAAACTTTGGACAACCAGAAGATGAGGATTTACGTCACTCAGATGCAGAAAGGCAAATACAAGATCAGGAAACGATCTACATAGCCAAACAACCTTGTACAATGTGTTTTAGTAGCAGTGTTAATGATGTACTATATTGTAGATATTGTATTTGGTCTATTTTGAAGAGCCTGTTCTTACTGCCTCAGTAATTGATACTGAATATAAAACACAGTCATCCCAGTATTTGGAGCCTGAACGGTGCTAGAAGTTTGGACGCAAAAGAAAAAAACCTTGAAGTAGCTGGAAAAATCTTTTAACCCCAAAAGAAATGCAAGTAATGTGTTCTAACAGTGCCCTTCCAAAAATACTGAATTCAATTTGAATGAAAGGAGTAGAACAACTAGCTCTTCCACCATGCATTTTGGAAAACTGCATAAAGAAAGTTTTCTGTAGAATTTTTATGGTATTTTATGTGTAGGGTTATTTATTTTTAAGATTCATTTGAAAATTGGTGATTGAGGCAGTGAGAAAAATATGTGTGTTCAATAGAGACTGATAGTAAGCTGAGAATAAATCATGGTTTAAATTAATTTGTATTTCCTAAATGTGAGTCAGGGGTTTACCCTGTCTAATTTTTTTACCTCTGGACTGGAATATTTCATTTTTTTATTTCAAGACTAGGGGTGGTATTCTTAAAACTGTAACCTTTTTCATATTTAGGGAAGGTTTCAGTTGTCATAAATTTAAATTGCATTTTTTCATTGGAGAGTGCACAAATGTTATTATCAACATTGTGTGTATTCAAAGTCATATGACAATCAATGAGATGTAATAATTTGATCTGGAATAATAATTGAAAATTTGAAATATCTCTCTCTAAAATAAAAGACAAGACATTTTTCAGAATACCACCCTCTGTTGCTTCTGTTCATCCCCCCCCCCTTCCCCCTTTCTCTCCCCCCAACTGTCACTATGCTCATCACATCATCACATTGTTTGCATCTCTGTCACTTTATTAGTCTCATGTCTCAAAATTTTATGCATACATAATTCTTAAGCCATTGAATACAATCCCCTAATAACTCTGGCTAAAGTCTGTGGAAAGTGTGCTGTGTTGTATGGAAATCAAATTGTATCCAAACAGGTTAATTAAAAGTTGCTTTCAACAACCTGAAAGCATGCTTAAACAGGAACAACCAAAGTACACAAAGCGGATTCCATCCTCTGGGACGTGGTTACTATACTACATGAATTAAATACAGTTAACCTTGCATAACTCGAAGTTGCATTAGTCGAACTTTACCCAAGTCGAATCTATTATTTTGAAAAACGTGCTATTTATATGCCAAAGTCAAATTTTGCTTAAGTCGAACTACAGATTCGACTTATGCAAAGTTAGCTGTAGTTTGATAACGGGCGATTCCGCGTCGCATACGACATTTGAGGTTTCTCTACGTAGTTAATCCAAAATTTAAAAATCTTCTTGATACGATTGTTGACTAATGGTAGTGATATAGGAAAGAACCATTGGTAATATTTTTTTTCTAAAATCAATTTTGAATGAAATGCATGGGGAAAAAGACATATGTCGCACAGGACACTGCACGAAATCGCCATACTTGGAATTTTCTCAGAAGGAACGATTATAGAAGATATGTATGTGTTTGATTACAGCTCACCTATTGTTATTCATATCAACCAACTACCAGGGCCCATTACACAGAGGTTTGCAAGCAATTGCATATTTGAAACGACGATGCTGATTGGTTAATGGTCAGCGTTTTGAGCAGTATGAGCATGGAACGATTATCTCAATAGACCCGTTTACTAAGTGATTCAAATTTATGGATGTTTCTTTCCTGGGGTCCTAGTAACGAGGTATTCCATTAACCTGTTATTAATGAATGAACTACATTACTTGTTGCTATGTCTGTCAAGAACAACCTTTGTTTCAAAAGTATGCATAAAATTTGAATTACTTAGTAAACAGGTCTATTGGCCATTGCAGGACATAAGCTCACTAGTTGGTATTTTTCACGAGTACATCATGTACCATAGGATAATTTCCTATTGCAAATTCATTGTTTTCAATTGAGTATTCTGTTCTACAATACTAACATATTTTGCACACTCTTTGAGGTAGTTACCAATACTTTCGTGAAATCTATAAATCATAATTTACAACAAAAGTAATGCAATACACTATTTAAAGACTTTTGAGGTTGTTTATTTTATTATTCAAACCCTTCAACATTTATGTATATACATGACATGATACGTTACAGTTTGTGAAAATACGCGTACTGTACACATCTTTGTACAAAACAATTTTCAATAAAATGAAAACAAAACATTACAAAATGGAGAATACTTGTTATTTGTGTACTCCTTTGTTGTTGTGTCAGCTACCTGTCTTCTGTTCTGATCGATTTCAACTCTACATCAATCGTAACTCTGTACTTGTACTTGTACTACAGAGATAGTTTGTCCGTTTGCAATTAACCAGTTCATAATTAGTGCACGGTACACATGACCCCAATTTGTATGCGCATCTGTTTTGGGGGACGCGTTACTTTTTTTGAGTAGACATGAAACATTTCATAAAATCATGGAAAAAAGGTTAGAAAATTGTCATTAATGAATTTAATTTATTAAATTAATTTAATTAATTAATGTACAAATGACCATCTGTACAAGCGCAAATTGTAACTAGAAAGGCCGTCAAAGGCGGCAGACCCACGCCTTAACCCAATAGGTTTTGTTTTGTTGCGATTATTTTTGTAAGCAGTAGCCATTCAAAGGGGATAACAAGAGGCACATCTCCCCCCCCCCCAATAAATTTTGCCATATCCAGGTCATAGCTTTGTGTGTCCCCCCTCCCCTAAAAGTAATTGATTAGACATGTCAGAGAGCGTGGTGTGGTGAGAAAAAAAATGTTAGCAATTTGTATTCAGTGTTCAGTCCAAGGCCGTACGCAGAAATTTTTTTCCTGGGGGGGCAAGATGATCGCTTTCAAAGGAACCCATAACTTGAAGTCTAAAACCCGATTAAAAAAAAGTATGATTTTGAAATTTCTGGGGGGGGGGGGGGCAACTGCCCCCCCCCCCCCTCCCCGCTGCGTACAGCCTTGGTTCAGTCATGTTAGTAAATGTATTCATGTTCTATCTTTACATTGCAATTCGGGTTGTTTTTTTTTTCATCGGGCTTGGATAAAATAAATATGACGACAAAAGAAGTTGGATCTCGACTTGAAAATGACGTGCATGCGAGGCACAGAGCTTACTCACTCAGTACTACAGTCAGCCGGCCCCAGGCACTTCGCGACAGTGCTGTGTATAGTTATGTACGTACACTACAGCTACTCAGCCACTCACTCAGATCAACACACGCGAACACTCGCGAGTGCGATAGACTCACTCACGTCGAACAAACGCACCAGATTTTCACCGAAAACAATTAAAATCACGTACTACACGTCCACCAGGATAAAATAAATCACAAAAACTTCCACAACAAAGTGGAAAGAACCGGGGAAAATAAACAGAAATGCACAGAAGATAAGAAATAGGAGAAATTAGACGTGCTAGGCTATACGTATACCGTATACCTAGCCGCTTTCGATTTCGCAACGAGAGTACAGTTCAAGCGCGAAAAATCCCTTGTTGCTGGGATACGTTGGCTTTGAATATTCATTGCAGGCTCGTGCGGATTTGAAGTGAAATAGCAAATAATGGGTCTAAAAGTCTTCTAAAATTCATAAACCTGAAATAGATTTTTGGTGAGACGAAGTAATGAGTGTTTTGATTGACCAAAATATTTCTGCATCGGCAGGCGAAGTTTGGGGTCATCAAACTTTCTAGTTTCTATCCTGTCACTCTCTGAACTGAAGTTCCTATACTTTACTACAGGGTCAAAAGTTCAAGGTCACACAGAATTTGCAGGGGTCAACCAATCATCACCAAAATCTAATCGATTCTTTCCTGTCACTTTCTGAACATTCCCTGAAAATTTGGTGCAAATCCGTTCACCCGTTCTCTTGTTATCTTGTACACAAACAAACAAACAAACAAACAAACAAACATACAAACAAACAAACAAACAAACAAAAAAAAAAAAAAAAAAACATACCGAGCCCTTTACATAACCCTGCCGATTTCATCGGCGTGGGTAATTATGAGCCAATGCAGATCAATCGCAACTCTTTATAAGACAAGGCCATGATCTATAAAATGAAACCTTGTTGCCTGTCCAACTTCTCTGCATTCTATTGCTTAGTAGCCTAGATATAACAAGATTTTTTATTATAACATGTATCAAGGTCATTTTCTTGATACAAAGGAGTTCAATATAACACTGTCCCAGTAGTGTTATAAAAACTGTGTTTTCAGATAAACACAGAATATTGCTTGCAACCTGTTATGACCTGGTTTACCAGGAGAAAGGTCCTTGTCTATTTAATGCAGGAAAACAATGTGAGAAATTGCATTAAAATGAGGTCTACAGATAATGATTTTAACATTCACTGCCTGAAAAACTAAAATTGATCTAGTGATCAATAATCCGTGGGTAATCTCATGGTTCCTGTCATAGAAGGGAGACAAGTTATGGAGCCACAACTTTGAACACTAAATCCTCTGAAAGGTTTGTGAACTTAATATTCTACCTGTACTTGGTCAACAAACACCATGGTTTCTGGACCCATTGTGTACATATATTTCTCTGTTGGAAAACTTACTCTTGGCAATGTACATTTAGATTATTGTAGACTACAGTACCTGAGTAGGTGGTGATATGTTTCAGAGCTAAGTCTGAATACAGGAAATTAAATTCTTTTTGAAACTTTGAACTGAAATTGGTACCCGTTCAAGCACACACCTGGATACAGGGCCTTTTGACCCAGTCTTGAAGTTGGACATGGACTTTAACACATTGGAACCAACACAATACATGTTATGTCCTGCTCAAAACTTGCTCTTGGCAACTACATGTATGTACACAGCCTGACCAAGCAGACAAAGGCAAAAAAATGCAGATTCATAGAGAAAAGATTGCTAAAAGAAATATTCACAGGGTAATGAATATCCATGTTCATATTCTTTATCTTGAATATAATTTTGTTTAAATGTTGGATATCCACCACATGACAACAAATTATATAATATACAAGCAGCACAGTCCAAGCAGAAATGGAATGATGCCATCTTGATGTTAGAGACGTTGCATAAAGTAGCCCTGTAGAGAGTTGTACTTGTAGGGCTTGGATCGATTCCTTCCCCTACAGAAAGAGACAGAAATATACCATGTGCATATTGATTAGCATTTGATAATTGATCTTCAAAACATTAATGTTAATGAACAGCTAATGAAATGAGGGGTAGAGTTTGTACTTCTTCTCAACGAATCAAAATCAAATTTAACAAATTAACAAACAAATTAACTGAATAAATACATATATTCGGCTCTGGAAATGAAAGAGCTCTTCATTATCAAATTCAGTTTGTTTCTTTTTTTTTTCTTCCAGCAATTTGAAATGGGCAAATTCTTTGACTTTTGAAAAAGAAATTTCACCTTCTAATCCTCTGTTGCAATTGTCTTGGTGTCAAAAGTGTTCAACAGGATCAAATCACAGAATTTGATGTTCTAATAGACAATTCATACAATAACACTGGAAACACTCCTGAAAACTGTTAAACCAAATTGGATGACTTCAATGTCAAATAGTCAACTAAAAAGGGGGGGGGGGCAGGAGTATGTGCCCCAAATGGTATTCCCCTAAATAGCAAATGAACTTGAACTACCCACATCCTTTGGGAACAAGACTAAATGACTAAAACAATGATAATCATCTTTTACATTGAGATGCCTAAAAACACCTTTCAGGCATATGAATTGCAGTGTGAAAAACTTTACTAATAAAAGTTTCTCACTACAAGAGATCAAATACAGATAAATGTGAGCTGACCTTGTGACTCTAGTATACATCTTTTCCATGACAAACTCCGCTGGTCCCTCTGTACCCCCTAACCCCTTTTGGTCTCTCCTACGCCCCTGCTGGGTCTCCAGGTACACATCCAGACACATGAGAACCCTTTGTAGCTGGTTGGTCATCAGATGGTTGACAGTTGTCTTAC
This sequence comes from Heliocidaris erythrogramma, assembly GCA_025617745.1. NCBI lineage: Eukaryota > Metazoa > Echinodermata > Echinoidea > Camarodonta > Echinometridae > Heliocidaris > Heliocidaris erythrogramma. The sequence goes on from CM046861.1 coordinate 17,223,155, forward strand.
CGATCAACTCACCATAGTGGATGTTCAACTCAGCCTCCATGTCCTAATATTAAGATTAGAATAACATTGTCAGTATCATAGTATGAAATTGATATCGTGAGTTTATGACAATGCCGTTTCATTTCATGGTACATTGACACCTTATATTGGAAAACTTTCTTTAACTCTTCAATACCTTTCATGCAGTTTAAAGCACTTTCCAACAAAGGCTTCTTGACTATATTGAGTGGTAATTTAATCCAGCATTTTCCTAAAACTGAATAGTCATTTACTTGCCTGATTTACATAGCTTGCCCACATATGATGACAGAACACATTCTAATTACAAACTCATTGAAGCTGTCTTGAAACAAAGTGACAAAATTCAATAATTTGGAGACTGCTTCTAATAGTGTAACTCTTTTTAATACATGATTATTGCTTTAGACTTCAAGATCCTAAACCTAAAGCTAAGCTATACAACTAGCAGAAAAATAGAATTGACATTGTAACAAAATCAGTGCCCTTACTCTGATGTGGACATTGTTGTTGGAATTGCGTTGTCCTTCCCACTGAAGATTGATGATAAAATGAGGAGGCTGGTTAGGGTAGTCTAGGCCTAGGAGTATCAATACCTGAAGCTTGGCTGTATGTGACATAGAATGAGTGCAAAGAAGAATGTCAAATGAAAAGCCTGGCTGGGATGCAAAAGGGCAATTCTGTGAAATGTACACTTTATCTTTCATTTCATCTCCATAATGATAGAAATTACTTGCAGTTACGATGCAGCCATCGAAAAGTGTTCTTTCTGGTATCATTATGCAAAGCCCACACAACAATTTCTTAACAGTTATGTGGATAATCAGTAAGATTGATATATAATATATACAAGTACAGGGTAAACTCGACATAACAAGGTTGGCTATAACAAGAATATTGTCACAGTCCCAAATTTACTTGCATGTAATTCTATGGCGGCATGAACCTTTATATACCGAGGTTGGCTATAACAAGATATCGGCTATAACAAGCTAAATCTCAGGCCTCTAAAACAAAGAAAGAGATTGGTATTCATTCCTGTTATAACGAGCAAGCAAATTTCACTGTGCCCCAAATGGACAAAAATCATTCAGCTGGAGAATCTGCACACACATGAGCATACATGTAATAGAGAAACTTCGGGGCATTTGGGCAGCCTGAAGACAATCAAGATTCGATGCTGGGTGCATCTTTTTATGCGTATCTCACAGACAGCGCAGAGAACGTCTTTTAATTCGTATCCTACACAGCGCAGGGAGCGTCTTTTTATTTGTATTCTACACAGCGCAGGGAGCGTCTTTTCATTCATATCACAGCAAAGGGGGACCGGCCCCTGAAATATGAATGAGACTTTTTTTATACCATGAGTATGCGCTATGCTGACAGTACAGGCGCAGTCCCGATCGCAATACATGTACATGTATATTCAATCTGAAAATAATGCTTTTAACGCATTTTCCGACATGATCCGATATTTTCTTAGCTAATTCAGATTGAGAATTAACATATTATTAATGCCTTCATAGCTTTCACATGAATATATAAGTGGCGGCAGCAGAACTAGATATATTCATTATTAGTGTACATGTGGAATCTAGTCCCATATGTGCATTTTTATGTATGTTCTGATATCACGAGATAACAGCTATAACAAGGAAAACCCTTCCCAACGGCCTTGTTATACAGAGTTTCCCTTGTATATTGACCTAATGTCCTCACAACATACATGTACACATAACTGCCCAAATGGTCATATTTCACAAGCTAATCATATAGGGAAGATAATTTGCTTACAAGTAGTTTGTTTCTAATTGTACTTACCTGAGCCTCGCTCCATCATGGCTTGAAAGATCGTATGTGAGTCATCAAGTCTGTCTGCAGAGGGGTGACCTCTCAAGAATGGAATAACCTGGTTTGATAAGATGAAGAAAGGAAGGAAAATTAGTGCATTATACTATTTGATATGAGATCTTCTATTACACAAGGAAAATTAAATACTGTAAAACCATAAACTTTAGAGACAAAACTTTCGCAAACTGTTAATGACAGCCAATTTTGCAGCATGAAACTATGTGAATTGCAATTATTTTATGTCGTTTCAATTGTGAACCTATTATTTCACGGCATGAACCTACTATTTCACGGCATGAAACTTTCACAAAATATGACCATTCGCGAAATTCACGAAAGTTTCATGCATGCAAAAATTTCTGGTTTTACAGTAATGGATTGAAGATTTTTGTATGATGAATGTACGGTAGATATGCCATGCAAATCACTTGGTTTCAGTTGGTACTGAGTAAGTTTTGCTTAGTATAACTTCTTTTACTTTTCTTACCCCCCCCCCCCATATATATACATGGACATCACATTTATATAACATTATACACTAACTTCAGGTCTACAGTTGTGACACACATTAAAGTTCAAGTACTTCTAAATATACATCTAAACATCATATTTATGCTTTTGGGGGTGATAGGATATACAGTTCTCACTTCTCCCAGCCTCGTTGAGTGACCCTCCTGTTAGTAAATCACCCCATCAAACATGAAACCCGTAATGTCAACTGGACACTATCACTTACACCAAATATAAACCACTCACTGAGGAAGGATTAACCTGTCACTAACAAAAACATTAAACATCAAATCACTGCAGGGGACGTAACACTAACACCAAAACAAATACAGTCAAGCCTGCTTTAGCGAATACCTTTCCCTTGAAAAGTGTTTCTTGTTGAAACATGTATTAAAAGATCCTGTACATAAAGACCACTTGCTCATAAAGACCACTTTTTGTGGTTTCACTGTACAAAGTCCCATATGATGATCTCAAAACTAAAACCAACATCTAGCATGAAGCCATCTATTGTGGATTTGGCTACTCTCTAAAGTTACCTGGAAGTCTGCCGCAGTAAGAGTTGTCCAAGATGTGAGAGATGAACAGATCTTGGTGGGGAACAGGTTGATAGAGGCTGCAGGAACAGCTATTGTCTTTCTTTCTACTCAGGCACAATTATTGAGAAAGAAATATATAGGAAAAGGAGAGCAAAGGAAAATGAAACATTTAAACAATTTATGTTTTTGTAGAATTTTTCAATTTAAAAGAAATAAATACTTTTACCGCCACAATTCCACTGAAACATATGATTGTGCTTCACCAAAATCTTACACAGTTTATACTTGACTGTTATAAACACTCTCCTCAAAGTTCTGAAAGTACTGTCCAGACAAAAAGGACGCAGGTATCCCACACAAGAAGAAATAGCAGAAGTACAGTAGGTCCAACATCAGTACTGATAAGATCTTTCCATCAGGCAATAATTAAGGCCAAGTGACGCTGATTCCTTGTTCTTTGTCCCTGCCCACTTCCTTTTTTTCCTCCTGCCTTCTTTGATATTTTTAGTATGGCAGGAAATAAACAAAAATCTGAGGAGATTTAGACAATGATTTACCAGAAATCATAAAATTACTAAACTTCAACTTGCTTTGAACATCATACAACGAAAACAACAAGGGCCCAACTTTTTATTGTATTGACTTTTTGAAGACGATTATTCCCAGATGTATTTGCTTTTATTTCATATAGAATTTAAACAGAGGAAGAGAATCTGACGAAGCGTAGTGCGCAAATACATATCTGTAGACTAGTACTACGGTACAGTCTCCCTACTATAAAAGTTCGACTACGAACGGGACTATCAACCGTGAATGCAAATCAAAAATTGATGCACAATCGCAAACGAAATTGGAAAGGAAATGTTTCCACCACTCTAAAAAATCGTGAAGAGATATCTTACATGGGTGCATATTCCATCAAAAGTTCCGTAAGTGATTTCCAGTGATTTGGTCATGCCCTTGCCATGACCAAAGATCGTAAAAAGGAAAATAGGATACTCTCCTGATTTTGCACAGGGTCCGATTTAACAGCCAGGGGAAGGCCACTTCTGTTACATAAAAATAGGGGGAGTATCCCCCTATTTTTCCCTTTTAAGATCTTTGCCATGACCTACACATCTATGGATATGACCCAAGAGTTCAATCTAACGCGCACGCCACGTGCGCTATGAAAATCCACTGCGATGACTGCCCGTTCTTCATACAAAATACGCAGAGCTGCCAACCTCACTTGACCAAAAATCCTATGATTTTACCATAACAAGAGCCCCAGGGGGCACGACGCTCACCTGAGGTGGATCAATTCACATCTGGTGCATGTTCTCTCTAGCACCACCAGGAGATATGTTAGAAATTGAAACAACTAGGAGGATGTACATGAGATGATGTTAGAAATTAACATAATTCCCCCCCCCCCCACCCCATGGTCTACTATGTCATGTATTATTTGAATCTCCTACATTTAAGGATGATTCCCACCAAGTGTGGTTGAATCATACAACAAATCATACAAAGAATGTACATTTCCCCTCCTGCATATTAACCTCGCCCTCGCAGGACCCCTATGGGGCCACTCAGCGAAATTTCATGAACAACATTCATTCTTCATCTATAGAGGTATCTCCATACACAATACCAAGTCTGAGCTATGCCTGGTTCTCGAGAAGAAGATGTTTGAAATTTACATAGCTTTTACAATTGGGGGCCTTCCCCCTGGGCCCCCCTGGCGGGCCACATGTACCATTTTAGCAACTTTGGGTCCCCTACCCCAAAGGATGATTCCTACCAAGTTTGGATGAATTCCGATCATGGGTTTTGGAGAAGAAGATGAAAATGTAAAAAGTTAACGGACAACGGACGACGGACGACGGATGCCGGACAAATTTCCATCGCAATAGCTCACTCGAGCATTAGGCTCAGGTGAGCTAAAAATCCTATTTTCAGAAAAAAAATCTGTCTCAGCTCTTATTACTGAATAGTCTGTCTTCTGCCAAAATGAAGAGAGAGGACTCACATTCTTCATGGCTTGCACAGTGTTTTGATGCTTCTGTCGACTAATGTGCAATGAAATGTCTTTTGCACCACCATGTGAAATGGAGAAGTCACATGCACATGCCGTACATCGAGCACTGCCGGTGAGGCGCGCGCGAAACAGCTGCAGTTACATCGATAGAGATTGAGCACAGGCTCACTGTAACTTAGATCTAGTCCCGTCCATTCCAATACGTGTGGTGGTTTTGGAGGCAGTTCATTTTTGTCTATTGTTGCTTATAAGCAGCACCCAGATGCCAGAAAATATGGTATATACCTTTTGTACATGCAAGGAAAAATATCAATATCAAATAACAGAGACCCCTTTTCTTTGTTTTCATAATATTCAGACATCAAACTATCAAATTATGTAGGAGCAGAAAATAAGAATTGTTGCCAATTTGAGGAGGGAAGACTGATGAATTTAGACCATAAGAAAACTCAAAATGGCTATGGGTTAACTGGCTTAACTATGTAGGAGCAGAAAATAAGAATTGCTGCCAATTTGAGGAGGGAAGACTGATGAATTTAGACCATAAGAAAACTCAAAATGGCTATGGGTTAACTGGCTTAATATAATGAGTTTGGAGCTGTTTCAAATTCCTCACCTAGACTGAGAAGCTGTTGGTTGAGTGCTAGCCTGGCCCTGACCCTGGACTTCAGAGCCTTGACCGTTGTCTCCATGTGACTGTTACTAACTGCTGCTGAGGCCTTGACCGTGTCCCCATCTGATAAGAAGTCCAGCCCACCTAACCACTGGGCCCAGCGGTAGGGGTGACCAATCTGGTCGATGTACGAGGCTAGATCGTTCATGCTAAGGAATGAAACAGAATCGCATGGTTGAATATAAATGTACTTACTTTATGTGAGAAATGGAGATATAAAAGATGGATAGAAAATATCACAGGTAGAGGAAGAAGCAAAATTTGAAAAAGAACGTTGGATGAAATTGTATTTCTTCAAAAGCAGTCTCTTCTACTGTACGTTCTTCAACTTGGAATTAAATGCAGCTTTGATTCCTTTTTCAAACTTGAAGCCACATAGAAAATGGAGAGTACAGTACGTGTGTGTGCTACCTTCACACATAACGCAATAATCTGAATTGATTACATGTGAGAAATCTGAACTACACAACAAAAACGCAGGAGTGAACAATCTAAATAAATTAACGGATTTAATAATTTTACAGAAACCATTATCAACTGACTTTTCCATCTCAAGTAAAAATATATTAATCACTTGCTAGTCATATTAATGGTTATAGCGATTAAAATTTCCTTTTTTTTCTTCCAGGCAGCCTGGGGGAGCATGCTTAGGAACACATCTGCACTTATAATCTTGTTTTATCTGTTATTTTAATTATTGTGACATGATTTTGGTTTCATTGTCAAATACGTTTGTATATTGATTTGCCAAATAGAATAATAATAATAATTACACACATGTAAAGTATGTGAAAAAGCCTTTATGTAAACACACCTGAAACTCAGACAACCTAGAGTTTCTTATAAAGTCATCTAAACCTACCCTATCTTGCTGAGCTGATAGGCGTTGGTTGCATTTGGCGATTCCTTCCCTTCGTCTCCTGGGAACAGGAAGCTTAGAAGATTTGAAGGGGACAAGAGACCGCTAAAAGAACAAAACAAAACACAAACAAATAAACAAATAAACATTGTCAAACAGGTGAATCATGCTAAGGGTATCAATTGTGAGCCACTTTCTAAAAACCAGCATACTGTTCATCATCATCATCAATCCAGTTTTGATGCGGGTATATTCCCCGTTGACGGGGGTGGCCGGATTTACCTCACTTTGTAACAATCTTTCTCACACCCACCCTCCATCTCGCACGATTCATGGCATCCTCCCTCCTCAAACCAACTCCACTACACTCCTCCTCAACCTGTTTTCTCCATGTTTTCCTCGGTCGTCCTCGCTTCCTCGGGCCCTTCACTTCAAACTCCAGAGCTTTTCTCAAAATGTGCCCGTCCTCCCTTCTCAGCACATGCCCACTGTAGAAGTGGAAATTTTCACGCGATTAATTTTCCGCGCACGGCAAAGTAAGGTGAATTTCACATGTTTTTATTTCGCCCACGCGTTATACTCATGGCCAAAATAATACATAAACATTCATGTGTTTTTATTTTCGCGCACATTTCATCCTGCGCGAAATGCGCTAAAATTCCCACACCGCGAAATATTCAACGTTTACAGTATCTGTCACTGGAGTAACTGGTGCCAAATTATCCTGCATTTTATTTTTTCTTCATAAAATTTCCAAACATCATTAATTTGACCTGGTCATTATAAAGTTGTTTGCAAAAATTCCCTGGCAATGGAAAAATAAACATACAATGTATTTGCAAACAAGAATGATATATCGATATACCATATTTGTAATAAATTCTTGTGAATAGACGTTTTTTCCGCAAAGCAGCGCATATTACAAATTTATCAATGTCTCTATGCACTTCCAAAGAGCTTTTGGATTAGTACCTGGTTCAGCCTAGCTACCCTAATGAAGGCGCTGAAGCTTCAAGGAATAAATTCCTACCGGTACCCATTTACTTCACCTGGGTCAAGAGAGGCAAATGTAGATTAATGTCTTGGCAAACGATCTTAGCATCGGGCTGTGATTAGAACCCTGTACTTTGTGATCTGCAGCCCCGGTGACTTATCCACTAGACCATTTATTGTTTGTACTAACTCCCTATTTGCTATTGATCGTTGTTTAGATTCTATGGCACATATACACTGTACATGTCAGAAAGGTTGACTTTGGCAGTCCTGGGGAGCGTTTCATCAAGCGTTTTGTCAGTGATTTTTACTGACAAATTTGCTCTCCGCCAATCAGATGCAAGGATTTCAGTAGCTTATAACATTTGTCGGTAAAAATTACTGACAAAACGCTTGATGAAACGCTCCCCTGTTTATTCCATTAGTCAAACGAAGGGGGTGAAGAATTAACCTACCCTGCAGAGTTGGCAACCTGTAGCACAGCGCCACCAAGCTTGATATCCACACTGACAGTAATGATCTGTAGCACCATCATGTAGTTGAATGTGAGCGTCAGTAGAGTACCACCTAGCCAGAAACCAGAAGAAAAATGGTTAGAATTATTTCATTCTTCCTAATCATGTTAAACAATAATGATGCCATGCCAATGGTTGGGGCTTACTTAGATCATAACATTTTATGACACATTTTATGACACATATTGAAATACTATTTTTTTTTATAATGCAATCATTCTGCCTTCATATTTTGATTTTTTTTTTAACTGATCTGAAAATACAGCTGTTAAAAATATCAAATTTTTAAAAATTGAAATCCATTGAAATCAACTTACATTAAAAAAAAAATGTAGACTGTAGTACAAAAAATTTAAAAGGAAGTAAACTTCAATGAAACAATAGTTAGCATGCAATCAAATTCGAATGATAACTGAATATTTCATTACTCATATTCAGATGATCAAAAGCACAAACTTTACGCTACCAACTGTGAAAAAAAGAAAATACCCAAAGATCAACAGAAAATAAAGTGAAAGTCATGCTGAAATGAAATTAGTGTAGGAAGCTAGAAAAGAAACTCATTGAAAGTGAATTAATCATACAATCACACACTTCAATACACATGCCAGTTAAAAGAGTGAGTTTAAGTTTCAAAATGATCATTCATAAACAGTTTCCATGTGATTAAGCGTTAAGAAGATATTCCTTAAATCTTTCATGTCATTTTAAATCGTTGGAAACCACAAAACAGCCATTCTTTTAATAAACATGCAAATTTGTTGTCAACACTCAACACTGTTAATTAATATCAAATCAGAAAACTAATAATCTACAAAAGATACTTACAAGCTTTAATAAACAAGAGCAAGCAATGAAAAAAAATAAGAGAAGCAAGATTACTTAATATCACATGATTTTGTTAATGATCTAATCAAATCAGGGCCCCATTTCATTAAACTTGATATTTATGACAAGTTACATTAACAGTTAAAAGGTACTGAAATACTTGTGTCTGATTGGCTGAGAGCAAACTTGTCATAGATATGTGGCAGTTGTTATTGAAAAGTTTTAGGAAACAGGACCCAGGACTCTGTAACTCAAAGGTTTACAATCAATTGCAAACCGGCAATGGCCAATCAAGAACATCGTTGAAGGCACATATTGTTCAAAGTGCTGACCACTTACCAATCAAAATCATTGTTTCAAATTTGCAATTGATTGCAAACCTTTGTGTTAGATGGCCCAGATAATGCTGATCTGAAAACTATACTGACTACCGCAGGACTCAGGTAGGCAGATGGATTTAGGAATCATGCATGATATGCAGAATGTCATAACAATTATTAAATTTGATTAAGATGCAACTGGAATGAAGTAAAGCTGGGCATTCAAATAAATTTATATGTATCATTTATGGGATATGTCTACAGACAAGGAACCATTTTCTTATTTTTTTTGTCCTAACAAGGGTCAGAAACTGGCTCCAACTGCGTACATGTTTCCAGTACAGCTGACTAAGTTGTAAAACTTGAATATTTCTATGATTTACAGAAGTTTAAAAATAGAGGGGTAGACATAAGAAGTTGTATGATAAAAACATGCACAAGATTACACAAAATCTCATTCTATAACCTGATACAAAATGTAGCTTGTATCTGAATAAAAGCAAAATAGCATATGAAACTGATACAAAAAGTAAACATTTGGGAATATATCTACAAATTTATAGTGTTACCTTTGAATCTGAGAGTCATGATGACTTGTAGAGGATGCTTAGCAAGGATCTTCTGCCTCTGTTCCTCAAGCTTGTCTCCCATGGTCTTTCTCCTCCGTTTCTGAGAGAGTAAGGACAAACAAAAGCTTTGATGCAATAATAATAATGATGATAATAATAATAATAGTAATAAAGCTTTGATGCAATAGTCAAAACCTGACTTTTTTTCTGCATGAAAAGTTACATTGTTCAACTGGTAAAAAATATATCTACTCAATTAATATGTACAGTCAAACCTGTCTATAAAGGCCACCCAAGGGAAACAGAAAAAGTGGCCACTGTAGACAGGTGGCCTTTATAGACAGGTTCTAAGGCACATATTTCTTGCTACAGGGAGGCAATATATGTGACCACTATAGACAGGTGGCCACTAAGACAGGTTTGACTGTACATGAATGTCATTATATTTTGTGCTTTTTCAAGCACACAAATACATGTATGCCCTTATGTTGAGCAAATTGTTAATGCAATAACTCCGTGCTAAGCATTTTGTAAGGCTAGTTAAATTTAATTTGAAGAAAAGATATATTGTTTTGGCTGTATAATCCTTCACAATTCATACATCATCTTCGCAATATATAACTGGAGTTATCACGATGAACATGACGGACAAAGAGAGTGGACAAAATAAACAACCCCTCATTCTACCCTTCACAATGATTCTGGTAGTCAAAAGAACATCCCTTCACTGCTCTTCTGTAAAAATATGTATAACTGGTGTCACATGCATATTCACCTGTTCTACTTATTTTACATAATAGCAGTGAAGAAATGTTGTTTTGTCTACCAGGGCAATTGTGGAGGGTAGAATGAGGAGTTGTTTATTTTGTCCATTCTCTTTGTCCATCATGTTCATAGTGTATGTCCAACTATATAAGAAAGATAACAACTTACTGATTCTGACACAGTTTCTTCATTATCCGAGTCACTATCCTCCTCATCTTCATTGGAAGCAGACAGAGTAGAGGATGCGGTCTCTGCATCACCTTCTATCTTCAAAGTCATTGACCCATCTGTAGGATGGAGAAATAAAAATGGTACAATGAAGAGATTTTTACCAATGTAGATCTGAGATCTAATGCAACAAAATGTTTCATTTCTTTAAGTAAAAATAATCTCTTCTTGGTTGTGAGGGTTAATACGCAACTCTTATCAGTAACTCATTCGCTAATACGATGCTTCACCAAGGGATGTATCATTGCATCAATGACAATACATACCAGGCAGATCCATGTTACAAGAAAATCCTACACTGACATGTCTCCATTTCTAAAATAGGGGTAAACTTTGATGGCAAATGGCAGAGAGAGGGTGTGTGTCTTTGATGTCTTTCTAATGGAATTTTACAATCAATTCATGAATAAAAACTACATATCTCTCCATCAATAACTGGACTATTTTGCATGTGGTAGAAATTGGCATTCATCTTAAGAAAAAAGCAAGAACATTACTACAATTATATAGGTACCTACAGCTTAATTTAACAATATGTTTTCTCCCAAGAGAAATACTTACCACATGCTTCATGGTATGCACTGGCCTGCACATAGAGGAAGTATAGTGGTCTTGGTAGAAGCTTTGCTAGTTGATGTTGCGAACGGATCTCATTGAAAGGCATTGATAAGTACTGTTGGACTGGCACAGTAGCCTGTAAAATTAAAGCAGTATGAAATATTTTAATTCATTGCTCTGACTTACATCAGTGAAAAATTGGTATCACTGTATAACAACATCAACTTTGTTTATTAAACATCAACTAGGTTGATTTAAAAATCATCTATACAAGACAATTTACCAGAAAATACAAACTTCTTCACAATACTCTGACAGAGAGGAAGTTCCATATAACTCCTCTCATATTAACATGTAACAGTTGTGTCCTATTATCGGTACCTGTTAATTGTTCTACAGGAAATCATCCTTGCCCTGAGCGCTTAAATATCATCATCAACAAAATGACAAAACCAAAACTACCAAAAACATTCCCTTTGATTTTCTGCAGCAAAAAAGGAAAGATATCAACAATCACAAGGTCCATTGTGCTATTAAATTTTCTATATTTGGACAAGGGGCAGAACTACACTGCATATTTTACCTCAAGAATGTTACAGAGTCTTGGCTGCAGGCTCTCTAGGTATTCCTTCTTCTGGTGTATACTCTTGGCCACTCCATCACGGTTTCCCTGCCTGGCCTTGTACTGCTCTGCCAATCTATAAATACGTATGGAAGGTCGAAGTGAACATTTGTAAATCACATGTTCGAATGTTCAATGGAAGGCATACTTTATTTACTTATTTTGTTAAATACACAACCGACCACATCAAAGAATTAAACATATCTGGGCCCCCGTTTCATAAAACTTGCTATCTATGACAAGTTACAAGAACAGTTATAAGCTACTGAAATACTTGCATATGAGTCAGTTGTTATTGATAAAAAGTTTTATGAAACGGGTCCCTTATGATTGTATAAATTTGATCTAGAGCATGCATCAGACTAAATACAAAGGAACATCAAATTTTCAGTGTTAATTATGCTCATTATTCCATTATAGTTGGCAGGGTTATAGCCAGCATATTTTTCGTGCAGGGCGGCTTTTGACGAAAGTTAACATAATTTGCTGTTTTCTGTCCTAGGATTTTCAATTTCGAAATAATTTGAGATAAAGTTGGAGGGCTCTAGTGCCAAATTGTTATATAGTGGTGGGCTCTGCTCTGCCCACCGCTGCCCAGTGTAGCTATAACCCTAACAGTTGGTATCCTACAGGAAGCCATTACGTAGAAGTCTTGATGCAGCGATAACCAAGCAAAGCCATCAAACTTGGGTAGGTTTTACCCCTTTGTTTAGCAGCTACATTGCTCAAGTTGCTGCCCTACAATCTCCCCCCCCCCCCCCCCCCCGGATTTAATTTCCTCTTTCTTTCTTTTTCCCCCTTGCAATGATCCCTGAGTCCAAGCCACGTTGTTTACTTGGAGATGAATGGTTCTGGACAGGTTTGACCAGCTTCAGAAGACCTCCACCCATAGAGTGTTTCAAAATTAGAAGATTTTTGCATCATGCAAAATGAACAATTGCCCTGAACTTGCCCATTTACCATTCACTTTATTTTCTCCAAAAGATCAATTTCTAATCAGCACTCTATCTCACCTTTTCCTCTGCTCCAATTCCCAATCTAGCCTTGCTAGTTGAAGCTTGTGTTCATCATGTTTTGTGGTGGATGGTTTGGAGATGCTGGGAGGAGCTTCCTTGTAGAATGTATCCACATCCACCAACTCAATATCCTCATCTTTGGACCTGACAAAATATAACAATTGCAATTCATGGACTCCAATGATCTAGTTAGTGTATTTGGGCAAGTTAAAAACATTTTTTCACATACATTGCCGGTAACATCTAAGATTCTAGTACATGTATATCTAAGGACTGGATGGTAACCTCAAAGAGCTTGGATTAGACAAATCATCAAGTACACTGATGTTTTTATGTCAACTTATGTTTCGCGATTCCATTATATAATTCCACAATACTTGGTAACCTACAGGACATACCTTGCACTAGCCCATTCACAACGTCCTTTTGTGATGAACATGAATCTAAAAATTGCACTGACGATACAAGGTCAGCTAAATTGACACACAAATGAATGAATGGCATGAAAAATCTGGTACATCAGCTTTCAGCCGATTTATCAATTTATGCACATACAAATCAAATATCACTTCTGAAAGAATGCGAGACTGGAAGCCAAAATTCTGACTGCGTATTTCACGTTAGACAGTGACATTTTTGTAAATGATATACCCTAATCAGCATTCGTTATTCTTCTCCCTTTTTCATACTTTATTCATGTTTGTTGGCTTCTAAAATTAGCATTACATTGCCTACTACGGTAATTATTCTCTACTTGACTCTTTTGCAGTCTTCCGACTAAAGGCTCCTTTACTACTTGTTCATATTTCATGGGATGCTCACCAAGGGACGAGGTAATTAATCTTTACCCAAGGTATTCGTGATCTCACTTCTCAGCTTCAAATCCAATGTTTCTTAGGTTACAGACCACTACTCAAATCACTGAACTACGGCATCTCCTTTTATCAAATTAAATCCATGCTTACTTGAACTCAAGGCACTTTGTGATCTCCTTCTGTAGATGCATGACCTCATAGAGAAGATTTTGAAGCTGGAGGTGCAAATTATCCACCTTCTGTTTGGCCCCCTGGGTCTCATCTCGTGCCTTCTTACATCGGAGGTGAGACAAGCGGTTTAACTTCTTCAGAGTTACAAACAGGAGGGCAGCTTCCTTCTGCTTCTCATCAATCTCATCCTCCTGAAGAGAGAGAGAGAGACAGACAGAGAGAGAGAGAGAGAGAGAGAGTGGGGTGGGGAGAGGGAGGGAAAGAAAAACAGAGAGAGAAAGAAAAGATAAAATAACAAAAGTTATATTTTGGCACTAAGGCTATTGTCTCCCGTTTATTCATCTACACACAATATATTTGCTCATTTATTCCAAGTAAGAAAATCAATATTAACTTTTTTATTCATAAATCAGTTTTTTTCATCAATTGAGTCACACATCAATGTTACTTGCATCACAATGTACTTGTCAACTCAATTCTCTATTTTTCTAACATTCATTTGCCAAACTACAAACTAGCTGCCCTTTTATCAAGAGAGTGAAGATTTTCAGCACGCTAAGAATTCAGTAATAGTATTTATGTGAAATATGATTTGCTATCCAATATATAACAAGCTGCTAACTTTAACACTCATTTATGGTACAAATAATATTCTATAGAGAGAGAGAGAGAGCTGTTGTAAATAATCTTCTTGCAGACCTTAGTAATGGCATGAGAGAATGTGTCAATTACCAATTAGTTTTACTCCCTGCCATCATGGCTCTGAATGGGATGTGAAAATCATTGAAACGTGATGTACCTTTCCTGACTGCTCCTGAGATTTGTAGGCATGGATTTCACCCATCAAGTTCCTCAGCATGGTAGAGGTCTCATTGTGAAGCTGAAGATCCTTCTCCATGTCTCGGGCAGCTACTTCTTTCTCCTCATCATACGGAGACTGCTCCTGTATGAATGAAGAGTGAAAAAAAGTGATGGTGAGAGAGATGGTGAGAGAGATGGTGTTACAAGAATGGTACATAGGCCTACACATGAATCATTGCTTCTTTCAAAAATCTTCTTTTCTCTTTTTCTTTTATTCTTCTTTTTCTTACATTTATCCCCTTAGTCTTTCTGCAGTTGCTTCTTTTCACCTTTCCTTTACATTTTCTTATGTACACCTAGAATCTAGATGGAAACTTCAGAATGCAAGCTTAAGCCTCTATATTCAGTTCTAACTTTCCAAGTTGGACTTGTGACTTGAGTTGAGACTGTTTTGAAAACTGTAGATGTGTAACTTAGTGTAGATGGATGCGCATGCGTTGGAGAGAGAAAGACGTTCCCTCAACCTTAGTCTTTCTGCAGTTGCTTCTTTTCACCTTTCCTTTACATTTTCTTATGTACACCTAGAATCTAGATGGAAACTTCAGAATGCAAGCTTAAGCCTCTATATTCAGTTCTAACTTTCCAAGTTGGACTTGTGACTTGAGTTGAGACTGTTTTGAAAACTGTAGATGTGTACCTTAGTGTAGATGGATGCGCATGCGTTGGAGAGAGAAAGACGTTCCCTCAACATTGTGGGATCTGTCAATTTTTTCTACCCCAAAACACTATCTTTTTGGGGGATAATTTTGTTTTAATTTAACGGAGCAAAATTATTTTGAAGTACTGAAAAAACACCAGGATCGATTTTTGTTGGAAAAGAGCAAAGGATTGGAAGGATTTTTACCGATATATTTTCCTCACCCAAGCGACGGAAATCACATTCTAAGCCGGGCAACATCGAGGCGGCATGGAAGCTTAATTATCCCCGAGCCGGACGGCCGGGCGCATGGGTGAAGTAGTACTGTGATGTGTGTGGCAACCCGTATGCTGTATCATTGCGCACTTGATAGTTATCTGTACGCGCGCTAATGCACATGGATACATATTTATGACCATGGTTGTAAATAAGTCCAGCTTCTGCTTCATGACTGATTTATATAACATGTACCTTGATGTCTGATATGGCTTAAATTCGTATTTTTCCTTGATAATATACCAGATGTCTGATGATACTCGATAAATTTTTTGACTTGTCTGAATATTTTTCGCATGTTAATTCTATCAATTTATTGATAGATTTTATATCATTTATATTACTGATAAATGCAATTATTGTCACATTATGATATATATACATGTACTATTATAGACGCCTGGGCCTTCAATAAATATTACTGATAGATTTTGGACAATATTTGACCCGTTTATTCTACAGATCGAGCCAATGCCTGTTCTGCTGATACTATAGCCTCATCCACTGTACCCACTCTAACCATTGGATACTTCCTCACAAATGCAATATGACAATTTGGTATTGGATTGTATTTTTACTATTACAGGCAGGTGACTGTCACCCTAACCCAGGTCCCAGTGCCTGCCAGCACAGTAGTGATATTGATGTCTCTTCACTGAAATTTCCATGTCATGTGTGCAAAGTTGCTTGTTTGTGGGGTGAGAGGGCAGTTTGCTGTGATGGATGTGATGAATGGTATCATGTTGATTGTATGGGAATGAATACAGTGTGTTATGATGCATTGGTTCAACATGATTCGCTATCATGGACATGCTGCTTGTGTGGCTTACCAAATTTCGCATCCAGCTTTTTTACAGATTCTACCTCAAGCAGATCGGCCCCTAATAACAGTGACTCTATTAATCCTGATTCTACTAACTTATCATGTACAAATGATGGCAGAAAACTGTCTAATACACCGTTTGCAACTTCCTCACCACGTGCGGATACTGCAGGAAAAAAGGACAACTCAAAAAGTCAGAAGTGTCTGACTACTGGTAGGGAATATAAACCACTAAAGGTTTTAGTGGTGAACTTCCAGAGTATCAGAAACAAGGTGGCAGAGTTGCATATGTGTTTAGAGTTTGATAATCCCGATATATTATTGGGAACTGAAACATGGCTACATAAATCTGTCAGTAGTAGTGAGATATTTCCAGGCAACTACATTGTTTATCGTAATGATAGAGATCCAAACAGTAAGGGCCAGGCTTATGGCGGAGTGTTGATTGCCGTTAAAAACAACATCACCTGTGCCCAAAGGTATGACCTAGGGTCAGAAAACGAAAGTGTATGGATTGAGATTGAAATACATGGAGCCAAGCCAGTCCTGGTAGGAAGTTTTTACAGACCCCCCAACACGGATAAGGAATATTTAGCTACTCTTAAGAACTCAATAGATAAGATTAACGTAGATCAGTATAGTAATATCTGGCTGGGTGGTGATTTTAACCTAGGTGACATCATATGGGATTCACAAACTGTTAAGGCAGGATCACAGAAGACCACAATGTGTAGGGACCTTATTGATATAATTAATGATTGTGGTCTCGAGCAGATTGTTACAGAACCAACTCGAGGGGTTAATATCCTTGATTTATTTTTCATCAAGAATCCTTCTCTAGTCATTAGATCCTCCATTGTACCAGGACTCAGTGATCATGATGGCATCCCTATGATACTCACAAACACCAAGCCCCTGCTTAGTAGACACAAACCCAGGAAAGTCTTTCAGTATAACAAGGCAGATATAGAAAAGTTGAAGGAGGTTGTGGGTAATATAAGTAAAGACATTCTGGCCCATCAGGTACAGGGGGAAACAGGTTCAGTTGAAGAAGTGTGGAATACCTTCAAAGAGAAATTACACAAAGCTGTTGATGAGACTGTCCCGTCCAAGACGGTGGGCAAAAAGAACTTCGCCCCTTGGATAAACCAGTCCATCAAGAGATTACATAAACGTAAACAAAGGGCCTACAACAAGGCAAACAAAACAGGGAAGCCAGATGACTGGGAAATGTATAAGAAGCTTAGAAAAGAAATCAAAAGCAAAACAAGAAAAACACATAGGAAATATGTACAGGGTAAATGTATGGAGTCGGCCAAGCAATTCTGGTCATTCATTAAATCACTAAGAAAAGACTCGATGGGGATCCCTGCTCTAAAAGACAAAGTCACTGGCGAGCTGATAACTGATAGTAAACAAAAAGCAAATTTGTTAAATAGACAATATCAAGAACAATTCACAAAGGAAAGAATTCAAGATGTACCAAGACCCCAAGAATCTGGCATAGCCCATATGCCTGATATTGAGATTAATGTAGCAGGAGTTATTAAATTGCTGAAAGATCTTAATCCCCACAAAGCTACAGGTCCTGATGAAATATCCCCTTGGGTCCTATGGCAAACAGCGGAGGAAGTAGCCCCTGCACTGACAAGCATATTTCAATTATCTCTCTCAACAGGCAAAATTCCAGAGGACTGGCGTCGAGCAAATATTACCCCAATATTCAAGAAAGGGGATAAAGCAGATCCCTCTAACTACAGATCAATAAACCTCACCTCAGTTTGCAGTAAAGTAATGGAACACATTATCCATACTAACATTATGTTTCACCTAGACAGTCATGGAATCCTGAACGAGCACCAGCACGGCTTCAGGAAGAACCACTCTTGTGAATCCCAGCTTATATCTGCCATACATGATATAGCAGAGAAAGTGGACCACAAGAAACAGATTGATCTGATTGTAATGGATTTCCAGAAAGCGTTCGACAAGGTGCCCCACCAGAGGCTACTTTCAAAACTATTGTCTTATGGTATTTCAGGAAAAACCCATAAATGGATAACAGAATTCTTGACAAACCGCAAACAAAGGGTTGTTGTTGAAGGGGAGCAATCAGAATGGGTGACAGTGGAATCGGGCGTTCCCCAGGGTACAGTTACCGGACCTTTGTACTTTATTATATTTATTAATGACTTGCCTAACGGATTGAAGTCCACCTGCCGCTTATTTGCTGATGACTGCATTATCTATGACCAAGTGTCTAACATGGTAGATGCACAGAAGGTGCAAACAGACCTGGACAGACTAGCAGAATGGCAGGCAAGATGGCAGATGGATTTCAATACCAAGAAATGTCATGTATTACACATAACTCACTCCAGAAATCCAGTGAAATACCAATACACACTTAATAACTCCCCACTTCCAGAGTCAAAATCCCATACATATCTAGGAGTCGACATCTCTAACGACTTGACCTGGAATGTACATGTTGATAAAATATGTGCAAAGGCTAACAGATCTCTTGGTTTTATACGCAGGAACCTCTTTGATTGTGCCCAAAAGATTAAAGATATGGCCTACAAGACGCTGGTAAGGCCGACCCTAGACTATTGTTCAACTGTCTGGGATCCTCATACTCAAATACTAATAAATAGAATTGAAGCCATACAAAATAGAGCAGCTCGATTTGTCACAGGTGACTACTCCAAGTATAGCAGCGTCACTGCCATGAAGCAGAAGCTGGACTGGGAAATGCTGCAAACGCGCCGAAAAGTGAACCGCGTAACAACATTTCGCGAGGCACTTGCGGGTCGCCTATCCATCCCAGTACGAAAAGTCCTGCGTCCGGTTCGAAGGTCTCTCCGGAAATCATCTTCATCAAGCTTCATCCCAATCTTCGCCAACAAAAACTGTTATAAATACTCATTTGTACCGAGAACCATCCCAGACTGGAATTCCCTCACAACCGCAACCATTGAAATCAACACTACAGAAACCTTCAAAAGAACAGTACTTCAAATCTTGACAAAACAAAACAAAAACTAAAGCACACCTTCTCTCTCCACGCCACCTACATCAGCGCACACCCTGCCCGGTTGGCTCCTACCTTGGGGCGTTGGGCAGTACACCACAAGAAGACGAAGAAGAGATGTAGTCTGTAGTGTAGACACTGGGTGCACTAACTAGATAGGCCTACTGATAAATGTATTTAACAAAAAATGTACACAATAACTCTGATACCCCATTTCGCCAGACATGCCAGAACTGACAGTAGCCTAGGGCCTAGGCCTAGGCTAACCTAAGGACTGTTTATGTTGAGTTGACCGGATTTTACGACCTGGACTTGTCCAACTGAAAAGCCTGAAGAGGCTGAAGACTGAAGTCTGAACAAGGCAATGAATAATGCCAACCGTCTAACGTTAAACTCGGCCACTAAATTCATTTTGACATACCCTTTTGACTTTGATGAGTGCTGCTTTTTTCGACTCTCTCTTTGGTGATGAACTACTGCTTTGGTCATCGTCAGTTTTTGATACAATCCTCCTTTTCTTCACAGTAGGAGCCGACATTTTCACAAAATTTTTTGTTTAATACAGATATAGGCCTATACGGCAAAGGCCAGGCCGGGTTTACGTACGTACCGTACCGTATATTAGTCTGCACTACAGAGGGCAGCATACAGACTGCGAAGTAGACTGCGGATGTGCACCAAAATTACGTTATTTTACCAGTTTTCAAGATGACTTTGTCATATTTCCTGCTATATTTGTTTCTTATTACTCTCTTGCTGGTGGTATTGTCAAGGTAAGCGCTTTTAAAGGCCCTTATAATGTAAAATATTGAAGTATAATTACCTGCTTAAAGTTTTGTCATGGAAGCATTGCCCCACATATTTAAATTTGGGATGTAAAAGCGTGTGGAAAACTTGAAAACGTGATCTGTCAAGTGTCATGTCTGCTGTTGAGTCTTGACTTGCTCCCCCCCCCCCCCCCCCCCCCCCAATACACGGGTGCGTGCGCGTTTTCCCGTATTCCACCATGACGGAGCCAAAAATCGCCGTTTTTTCTTGTGTACTCTACTACTCTCATAGAACACAAAATTCTGAGCAACTTTTTCTCACTCATAGGTACACGTAGACCGAAATTTTCTGTCTCCAGTACGTTAGCCTCTTATTTGGGTAGGGTCGGCTATAGCCCCGGGACGCTGCCACGAAGTGGCAGCGTCCTGAGTGAAACCAGTACGATTCGGTGGGTCTCACAATTTACCAATGTTCAAATAACCATTGAAAATATGGCATTATATGTTATTTTTTTAAATTAAAGTATCATATATACGATGCCACTAACCTAAACAGACCTTCCGCAAATCAGCTTTTCCTAAAAAATGTGTAGAATCGATGAATGTCACTTTTTACTCTCAATTTTCGAAATCAGTCCCATTCGCCATGTTGTTGAAGCAGAAACGAAAATAGGCACTTGCGCATGCGCCTATGAATATTTATTACAATGACGCCATAGTTTTCGTCACAGGAATAATGAATATTCATATATCCACCGTGATCCGCCGATCTCTCGAGCCCACTCGTCTAATGAATATTCATAATCATCCCTTCTTGTCTGTGTATTATCGTGGAGCTGCTGACGCATGCGCATTGCAAGCAAAACACCGACCTACGGAAATTTTTAGTACAGGTTCTTGGAGATAAATATGCCTTTTTTTGTATCATCCTCATTGAAAAGAAAGACGACAGTCAATCGTTAAGTTTTGTAAGTACCTAAAGTAGCCTAAAATCAATTAATGTCATGTTTCATGGTTTTCATTTTGACAAACGACCTTGTAATTAAGAGAGATCCAAGCAATCAAAGGACTGCTGATCGCAGCCCGAACACTACGTGTTCGGGCTGCCGCAGTAAGGTCGGCTACTACTTGGAGACAGAAGCCGTCCTATCACTTTGCTGTGCAAAATTTGTCTATGCCTTTTATATGGCGTTGTGCCTGCTGGAACAGTAGGAAAAAATCATTTTTCCTCTGTATTTTTTTAAAAATAATCATAAGGCCTAGGCTCTAATTCATATACTTAATCTGTTCAACATACCAATTTGACCAAATGATCCATTTAATGCTCCTTTTTCATGTAATTCAGTGTCCAAGGTCTTCTCCGTTCGAAAATCCTGCAGCCGTATTCAAACCGTTACCCGAGCTTCTAGTCTCGTACAAGGCAAAATGATTATGAAGGAAAAAATACGATAAATTCATTACGAACTCGTGCACATTGATTTCAAAACGGTTATTTCTTTAACACTAAATATATTTAATATATTTAATGTTAAAGAAATAACCATTTTGAAATCAATGTGCACGAGTTCGTAATGAATTTATCATATTTTTTCCTTCATAATCATTTTGCCTTGTACGAGACTAGAACGGCACAACGCCATAGACAAATTTTGCACAGCAAAGTGATAGGACGGCTTCTGTCTCCAAGTAGTAGCCGACCCTACCCAAATAAGAGGCTAACGTACTGGAGACAGAAAATTTCGGTCTAAGGTACACGCCATTGCCGACTGTGTAGGAATGCAGCCAACACACATCCCATACCTAAACTGCATCACTGTGCATTTTTGGCTATATTTAAGTGAAACTCATATATTGCAGTTTACTTAAATCTAAATACTTATGTTGAATAATAGATGATTAAAACTTACCAGTTTGTTTTGTGACCTTTGAAGAGGGTTTCCTGAAATTTTGGGTACTTTTTGTCGATAACTCCTATCGAGACTGTCCCGTCAGCATCCATTTTGTATTTTTCACGATTATGATGAAGGGAGCCCTCAGCGCTCGTAGTGGTACCGGCGCGATCGGTTCGTCGATCTCCTACGAAGACCTGGAAGGGCCAAACTGACGACGTAAAAAAATAAAAAATATTACCTACGTACGTAATAATTACTACGTACGTACGTAATATTTTTTATTTTTTTACGTCGTCAGTTTGGCCCTTCCAGGTCTTCGTAGAATAGCTTGTGTGCGTAACATTCTGCGTACGTATCTATGGTGCGTAACCATGTAGAGCGGCCTCACTAGTGCGCAACATATTGAGAGCAGTCGTCATCCGTATGGAGGTGTGGGTAACAAGTACGAAAAACAAGGCTGTAAATGTAAGTTTTTATAACTTTCTACATTTTGTATCTTAACGAACTTATAGCGTAAACTCTAAAGAGTGATACTTAAGTATCAGTTTGCCCACAAAAACCTCCATTTCAAACAAAATTACATCTGTATCCCCAATACCCAGTATACACACATGTATATGATCCTAATGGTCAATATGACCATTGCTTGCTGATGTGCTTTTTCTATCTTTCTACGACAATAAGCAGATAAGGAAATTATCATCCGTCAAAGTTTGCATCACGTGCGGGCACGATCCCTCACTATAGGCCATATATTACTCACGGGTACATTACTGTAAAATATTTGGTATTTTCTGTCGCATGTACTAAAGGTATGGGGGGGAAAATAAGATAAATATTTTAAATACTTGCTTTCAAATTCAGCCCTTAAAAATGTCACTCCTACCTCAAATGGCCGTTAGGAAGAACTTTTGATATTTACAGCAAAATCCAAAGTCAAAATCTTGTCCAAAACCGGAGAAATCCCCGCCGATTTGTTTCGCGATCGCGTGTTGTTTACAAACTGCCGATGTCTTAGACTAAAATCGGCCAATATAATTTTTGTCCACGAAGAAACTCGGGATCGCAAGGGCACATCGATCTTTACGATCGCGCACACAGAAAATCGGAACTTTTCCGTGTACGCCATAGGGACCGAATTTTTGAGGACAAAACTCTTTTGGGGAGATGTCAGCGCCCGCGGCGACCAGGAAATGTACACAATGACTCCGATAGCTCGTTTCGTGAGAATCAACAGTAAATTGCGGATTTCATTTTTGTAAATATCTTTTCCAACATTGGTGAGTTGAATTTATTGTATTTCTTGGATATTTTGGGGTCGGTTTTTGAAAATTAAATGCCGATTTTGAGTGAATATTGGTGACTTTTGTGCAGTGGTGTTTTAAAAAGATGAGGTGTATGACTGCCTACATTATACACACGAAGTATAGGAATGTAGCTATGAGTGCCATATATGGGCAAAAACATGCCTATACAAAATTCACTGTAGCTCGTTAGATAGTCTGTTGACCCCCAAATTGTTTGTCATCATCAGGTAGGGTATGAATCACACCACGAATAGTGGTCATATTGACCACTGCGAATACAAAATGCAAAAATAGTTATTTTCTGTCGCGTGTAGTAAAGGTATGGGGGGAAAATAGGATAAATATTTGAAATACTTGCTTTCAAATTCAGCCCTTAAAAATCTCACTCCTACCTCAAATGGGCGTTAGAAAGAACTTTTGTCTATTTTCAGCAAAATCCAAAGTCAAAATCTTGTCCAAAACCGGAGAAATCCCCGCCGATTTGTTTCGCGATCGCGTGTTGTTTACATACTGCCGATGTCTTAGACTAAAATCGCCCAATAAAATTTTTGTCCACGAAGAAACTCAGGATCGCAAGCGCACATCGATCTTTACGATCGCGCACACAGAAAATCGGGACTTTCCGTGTATGCCACATAGGGACTGAATTTTTAAGGACAAAACTCTTTTGGGGAGATGTCAGCGCCCGCGGCGACCACACCACGAATAGTGGTCATATTGACCACTACGAATACAAAATGCAAAAATAGTTTGTATTTTCTGTCGCGTGTAGTAAAGGTATGGGGGGAAATAAGATAAATATTTTAAATACCTTGCTTTCAAATTCCGCCCTTAAAAATCTCACTCCTACCTCAAATGGCCGTTAGGAAGAACTTTTGATATTTTCAGCAAAATCCAAAGTCAAAATCTTGTCCAAAACCGAAGAAATCCCCGCCGATTTGTTTCGCGATCGCGTGTTGTTTACATACTGCCGATGTCTTAGACTAAAATCGGCCAATAAAATTTTTGTCCACGAAGAAACTCGGGATCGCAAGCGCACAGCGATCTTTACGATCGCGCACACAGAAAATCGGGACTTTCCGTGTACGCCACATAGGGACCGAATTTTTAAGGACAAAACTCTTTTGGGGAGATGTCAGCGCCCGCGGCGACCAGGAAATGTACACAATGACTCCGATAGCTCGTTTCGCGAGAATCAACAGTAAATTACGGATTTGATTTTTGGAAATATCTTTTCCAATATCGGTGAGTTGAATTTATTGTATTTCTTGGATATTTAGTGGTCGGTTTTTGTTAATTAAATGCCGATTTTGAGTGAATGTTTGTGACTTTTGTGCAGTGGTGTTTTAAAAAGTTGAGGTATATGACTGCCTACATTATACACACGAAGTATAGGAATGTAGCTATGAGTGGTATGAATCATAGATGTCATTACATGCACACCACGAATAGTGGTCATATTGACCACTACGAATACAAAATGCAAAAATAGTTGGTATTTTCTGTCGCGTGTAGTAAAGGTATGGGGGGAAATTACTGCGGCAGCCCGAACACGTAGTGTTCGGGCTGCGATCAGCAGTCCTTTGATTGCTTGGATGTCTCTTAATTACAAGGTCGTTTGTCAAAATGATTTTAGGCTACTTTAGGTACTTACAATACTTTACGATTGACTGTCGTCTTTTTTTTCAATGAGGATGATACAAAAAAGGCCTATTTATCTCCAAAAGCCTGTACTAAAAACTTCCGTAGGTCGGTGTTTTGCTTGCAATGCGCATGCGTCAGACAAGAATGGAGCATTATGAATATTCATTAAGACGAGTGGCAGGCAGGAGCTCGAGCGAATAGAGATCGCCGGATCACAGTGGATATATGAATATTCATTATTCCTGTGACGAAAACTATGCCGTCGTTGTAATAAATATTCATAGGCGCATGCGCAAGTGCCTATTTTCGCTTCTGCTTCAACAACATAGCGAATGGAACTGGTTTCGAAAATTGAGAGTAAAAAGTGACATTCATCGATTCTACACATTTTTAGGAAAAGCTGATTTGCGGAAGGTCTGTTTAGGTAAGTGGCATCGTATATATGATACTTTAATTTAAAAAAATAACTTATATGGCTATATTTTCAATGGTCATTTGAACATTGGTAAATTGTGAGACCCACCGAATCGTACTGGTTTCACTCAGGACGCTGCCACTTCGTGGCAGTGTCCCGGGGCTAGGGGGGAAAATAAGATAAATATTTTAAATACTTGCTTTCAAATTCAGCCCTTAAAAATCTCACTCCTACCTCAAATGGCCGTTAGAAAGAACTTTTGATATTTTCAGCAAAATCCAAAGTCAAAATCTTGTCCAAAACCGGAGAAATCCCCGCCGATTTGTTTCGCGATCGCGTGTTGTTTACATACTGCCGATGTCTTAGACTAAAATCGCCCAATAAAATTTTTGTCCACGAAGAAACTCGGGATCGCAAGCGCACATCGATCTTTACGATCGCGCACACAGAAAATCGGGACTTTCCGTGTATGCCACATAGGGACCGAATTTTTAAGGACAAAACTCTTTTGGGGAGATGTCAGCGCCCGCGGCGACCACACCACGAATAGTGGTCATATTGACCACTACGAATACAAAATGCAAAAATAGTTTGTATTTTCTGTCGCGTGTAGTAAAGGTATGGGGGGAAATAAGATAAATATTTTAAATACCTTGCTTTCAAATTCCGCCCTTAAAAATCTCACTCCTACCTCAAATGGCCGTTAGGAAGAACTTTTGATATTTTCAGCAAAATCCAAAGTCAAAATCTTGTCCAAAACCGAAGAAATCCCCGCCGATTTGTTTCGCGATCGCGTGTTGTTTACATACTGCCGATGTCTTAGACTAAAATCGGCCAATAAAATTTTTGTCCACGAAGAAACTCGGGATCGCAAGCGCACAGCGATCTTTACGATCGCGCACACAGAAAATCGGGACTTTCCGTGTACGCCACATAGGGACCGAATTTTTAAGGACAAAACTCTTTTGGGGAGATGTCAGCGCCCGCGGCGACCAGGAAATGTACACAATGACTCCGATAGCTCGTTTCGCGAGAATCAACAGTAAATTACGGATTTGATTTTTGGAAATATCTTTTCCAATATCGGTGAGTTGAATTTATTGTATTTCTTGGATATTTAGTGGTCGGTTTTTGTTAATTAAATGCCGATTTTGAGTGAATGTTTGTGACTTTTGTGCAGTGGTGTTTTAAAAAGTTGAGGTATATGACTGCCTACATTATACACACGAAGTATAGGAATGTAGCTATGAGTGGTATGAATCATAGATGTCATTACATGCACACCACGAATAGTGGTCATATTGACCACTACGAATACAAAATGCAAAAATAGTTGGTATTTTCTGTCGCGTGTAGTAAAGGTATGGGGGGAAATTACTGCGGCAGCCCGAACACGTAGTGTTCGGGCTGCGATCAGCAGTCCTTTGATTGCTTGGATGTCTCTTAATTACAAGGTCGTTTGTCAAAATGATTTTAGGCTACTTTAGGTACTTACAATACTTTACGATTGACTGTCGTCTTTTTTTTCAATGAGGATGATACAAAAAAGGCCTATTTATCTCCAAAAGCCTGTACTAAAAACTTCCGTAGGTCGGTGTTTTGCTTGCAATGCGCATGCGTCAGACAAGAATGGAGCATTATGAATATTCATTAAGACGAGTGGCAGGCAGGAGCTCGAGCGAATAGAGATCGCCGGATCACAGTGGATATATGAATATTCATTATTCCTGTGACGAAAACTATGCCGTCGTTGTAATAAATATTCATAGGCGCATGCGCAAGTGCCTATTTTCGCTTCTGCTTCAACAACATAGCGAATGGAACTGGTTTCGAAAATTGAGAGTAAAAAGTGACATTCATCGATTCTACACATTTTTAGGAAAAGCTGATTTGCGGAAGGTCTGTTTAGGTAAGTGGCATCGTATATATGATACTTTAATTTAAAAAAATAACTTATATGGCTATATTTTCAATGGTCATTTGAACATTGGTAAATTGTGAGACCCACCGAATCGTACTGGTTTCACTCAGGACGCTGCCACTTCGTGGCAGTGTCCCGGGGCTAGGGGGGAAAATAAGATAAATATTTTAAATACTTGCTTTCAAATTCAGCCCTTAAAAATCTCACTCCTACCTCAAATGGCCGTTAGAAAGAACTTTTGATATTTTCAGCAAAATCCAAAGTCAAAATCTTGGCCAAAACCGGAGAAATCCCCGCCGATTTGTTTCACGATCACGTGTTGTTTACATACTGCCGATGTCTTAGACTAAAATCGGCCAATAACATTTTTGTCCACGAAGAAACTCGGGATCGCAAGCGCACATCGATCTTTACGATCGCGCACACAGAAAATCGGGACTTTCCGTGTATGCCACATAGGGACCGAATTTTTAAGGACAAAACTCTTTTGGGGAGATGTCAGCGCCTGCGGCGACCAGGAAATGTACACAATGACTCCGATAGCTCGTTTCGCGAGAATCAACAGTAAATTACGGATTTGATTTTTGGAAATATCTTTTCCAACATCGGTGAGTTGAATTTATTGTATTTCTTGGATATTTAGTGGTCGGTTTTTGTAAATTAAATGCCGATTTTGAGTGAATGTTTGTGACTTTTGTGCAGTGGTGTTTTAAAAAGTTGAGGTGTATGACTGCCTACATTATACACACGAAGTATAGGAATGTAGCTATGAGTGGTATGAATCATAGATGTCATTTCATGCACACCACGAATAGTGGTCATATTGACCACTACGAATACAAAATGCAAAAATAGTTGGTATTTTCTGTCGCGTGTAGTAAAGGTATGGGGGGAAATTACTGCGGCAGCCCGAACACGTAGTGTTCGGGCTGCGATCAGCAGTCCTTTGATTGCTTGGATGTCTCTTAATTACAAGGTCGTTTGTCAAAATGATTTTAGGCTACTTTAGGTACTTACAATACTTTACGATTGACTGTCGTCTTTTTTTTCAATGAGGATGATACAAAAAAGGCCTATTTATCTCCAAAAGCCTATACTAAAAACTTCCGTAGGTCGGTGTTTTGCTTGCAATGCGCATGGGACCGAATTTTTAAGGACAAAACTCTTTTGGGGAGATGTCAGCGCCTGCGGCGACCAGGAAATGTACACAATGACTCCGATAGCTCGTTTCGCGAGAATCAACAGTAAATTACGGATTTGATTTTTGGAAATATCTTTTCCAACATCGGTGAGTTGAATTTATTGTATTTCTTGGATATTTAGTGGTCGGTTTTTGTAAATTAAATGCCGATTTTGAGTGAATGTTTGTGACTTTTGTGCAGTGGTGTTTTAAAAAGTTGAGGTGTATGACTGCCTACATTATACACACGAAGTATAGGAATGTAGCTATGAGTGATTTCATGTATCATTTGACCCTTACAATGCCTTATAAACATTATAACGTCATCAAAATGGCGCCAGAAGTCAAAATTTCCATTTTTCATGTTTTGACGTCATCACATTTATGCAAATTTGGCTCTAGATTCGTACTTAGTTATTGGCCGTTTTTCACCCAGATTTTAATATGTTGTAGCTGAGGCAATTTCCTACAAACTCAGTCACCACCATTTTTCATTTTGATGACGTCATCACGGTGAAATTTTCAATTAAAGATGCCATGTCAGAATTTTCCCTATTTGCGTGTTATGTCTATGGAAGATGATTTTTTTTTTGAATCATGAATCTACATGACATTGTTCTCAGGGGCCGTATTCTGAAAACGGTGTTATCTTTTGTGTTAAGGAAAACTGTGTTAATTGTCATAACAATTGAAATTGCGCGCAATAAACACTAATCATTGGGGCTTGCGCAGATGTCTCTGTTACCTTTACGCGGGCACAGCCATCTTTGCGCAATCATTAACCAAAGACTTGTCCTGATTTTGATTTGTTATGACAATTAGCATCGTTTTACTAACATAAAAGATAACACCGTTTTCAGAATACAGCCCCTGAGCTGTATCTCAGTTGTTTTTGGTCTATTTTCTTCCAGATTTTAGTATGTTTAATATAGCTGAGACTATAAGCTTTTATAAGTGTGGTCTCCAATAGATGTCGGGATCATGCCCAATTTTTAACTACAAAATGGGATTTGAGAATCCTGTTTTTCGTTTACGTGTTATCTCTATGGGAAATATTTTGGTATATTGGTTATAGCACTTGCCTCTCATTCCGGTGACCCAGGTTCGATCCCCGGTGGGTCCATTGAATTTTTTTTTTTTTTGCTTCTTTTTTCCTTTCATTTTACCATCTTCTTCGACTATTATATCATATACAATCACAAACCATGTACTAAACTGCCTTATTTTGCGTGTTTTGTCTATTGGAAAGTAGTGTGCAGTAGTTTGTGCACAACCCTATGGAAATTGTGATTCCCTGTCGTGTATTAAAGCTATTGGGTTTATCTCCCAAGTATCCTGCAATGTCAAATAGTGCTATTTGATATCACAATTTCTCAAAATTGGCTTAGCCATTTATCTTCAAATTTTCGTCAGTCATCAGTCCTAATAAGATCAAGTTCCTGCATCTTTTTCAAGGTCATCAGATTATCGTGATGCCATCCAGGCGCCATTTTGTAAATCTTCATAATCATTTTGTAAATCTTCATAATGAAATGTGATTTCTCTTTCATATTTGGCATGGTTAAGGTCACTGTCATTGCAGTCATGGTCATCACCATTATCCCCATCATCATCATCATTATCATCATTATCGCCATCATCATCATTATATCATCATCTTCATAATCACCATCACCATAATCATCACCATTATCACCATTATCACCATTATCACATCATCAATCATCATCATTATCACCTTCATCATCATTATCCTCACCATCATAATCATTACATCATCATCATCATCATGATTATCATCAAAATCAACATCATCATCATCATTATCATCTCCGTCATGATCATCATCACTATTATTATTATATCATCACCATCATCATTATATCATCATAATCATTATAACCATCAACATTATATCATCTTCATTATCATAATCATCACCATTATCATCATCACCATAATCATTTTACAATGACTGTAAGAAGCATCTCCATTCATGGCATTCTTGACTTCCTATCTTCAGTTTTATTTCCCCATTATTATGATCATCCTGATGGTACAATCATGATCATCCTGATTACAATCATGATCATCCTGATTACAATCATGATCATACAAATTGAAAGACAGACCACCTAATTCGTCCTCATGACGAATTATATTTCTAGTTATTTTTCAATCTGTTATGAAATGATATAAATTTGTTATTTCTATTATAAATGTAATGTTCATGAAGAGAACAATATATCATAATATGCATTTAAAAGAGCTGATTGATAAATTAAATATGCTATTTTTGCATTTGCTGGAAAACATATAGGCCAAGTATTTGGCATATAAAATAATGAAATTAAATCAGCTTAACTCCAAATATGACTTCCATAAAATCCCAAGCCAAGTGGTTGATTTTAGTCAAGGTAACTTTGTCATTTAAAATGAAAAGTTTTACGTCCACAATAAACTCTTTTGATAATTGGGCAATCCCAAAATAAGTTTACTATACATGTAATTATTTCCTCAGATTTATAACTATCTCATACTTATTTATATCACAAAAGAGAGTGAGAGGAGATAAACAGAGCTTCAGAATTTATAAAGAAATCACTCCTCAAATCATATATTTTCCCCACTTGGCCACGATTGCCACAGTGAAAATGTCATGAACTGAAATTTCTTTTATTTTTCCCGAAATGTTTTTAACACTAAATAAAAATATAAATATGAATTGCTTCACAGTATACAGGCATTTGGCCTGGCCCGGGTTCCATCGACCACCCGTTTGGTTGGTTTCTCCTTTATCACGTCTTGCTGGAGATTTCTTTCCAGAAGGAAACTCGTAGAATGACAATTTCTCTCCTCGTTTGAAGTTGTGATTTGTGAAACATACAGCTTCACAGCTTTTAGGCATGATGATCACTCAATTTGGAGTAGTAAAACTCAGACAGAAGCCGCTGTACGTTTGTATGAACTATCGAGTGCAGTGGTAGTTTATGCCGATCTATAAGACAATAAGACTCTAACAGTAACACTAACACCAATTGTTACAACTTCAAAATGTTTTTGCTCCAGGAAACAATGTAAATATATTTATTTTTAATTTTAGAAATTTGTTTCAGTGAGATGTTCATGTTATACCATACACATTACAAGATCTCAGACGACTTTGGCCGCTTACTTCGAACCATTGTGTGATCACGTTCACGTCATGTCGTCATTTTACACAACCTGTTACAGCTGAGAAGGTGGGCAAGTTAATTCACTGTGCACCTAACAAGTCGTGCTCACTGGATCCACTGCCTACTTGGCTCTTGAACGAGAACATCAACACACTTCTCCCTTACATTTCTTCAATTGTCCACACATCATTGAGCAGCGGTGTCTTCCCCTCAGCATTAAAGGAAGCTGTAGTGACTCCACTCATTAAGAAGTTCAACCTTGATCGTGAGAACCTGAGAAACTACAGACCTGTCTCCAATGTTGCATTTTTGTCCAAGGTAATTGAGAGGGTTGCTTTGTCTCAAATATCTGTGTACATGGATACAAATGATCTTTACGCTGGTAAGCAGTCAGCTTACCGACGTTGGCACAGTACGGAGACTGCTCTCTTAAAGGTACAGAATGACATTCTCAAAGCCCTGGACAGCAGGCTTGCTACCTTTGTCATCTTCCTAGACCTCTCTGCTGCGTTTGACTGTGTCGACCATGACATTCTTTTGGCCAGATTGACAAGTCAGTTTGGCATCTCTGGCAGCGTTAAATCCTGGTTCAACTCGTACCTTTCTGATCGTAGCTTCAGGTTGAAGCTTGTGAATGATCTATCGAAGCCGAGACCTCTCGAATTTGGAGTCCCACAAGGATCAGTAGTGGGTCCGCAGCTGTTCACTTTGTACATTCAACCCATAGAGGAGATCATCAGACGTCACGAGGGCATACAACACCACTGCTATGCAGACGACGTGCAGCTCTACACATTTGCAGATCCTAAAGACAACTGTGGTGTTCAGCATGCCCTGAGCACACTTTCTGCATGTGTCAGGGATTTGCAAGTTTGGATGCGAGATAACCTGCTCAAATTGAACTACGACAAAACTGAGTTCCTTGCTGTTGCGAATCCTTGCTATCATCATCTCTTGTCCGAGATTGCTTTGACTGTTGGTGACACAACCATTAAACCATCAAGTTCAGTCCGAAGCCTCGGTGTGGAAATCGACTCTTCCGTGAAGATGAACCTCCATGTTTCAGCTCTGTCGAGATCTTTGCACTTTCATCTCTCTAATATAGCACGGATCAGGCCTTTCCTTGACAAGTCGGCTTGTGAGCATGCAGTGAGAGCCCTCATCACATCGAGGATTGACTACGCAAACTCCTTGCTATGTGGCACTTCATCGTCGAATGTCCAACGCCTTCAACGTGCTCAGAACCGAGCTGCGAAGTTGGTTTTCCTTGCTAAGAAGCATGACCATGCCTCTCCACTCCTACAGCAATTGCACTGGCTTCCCGTGGAGAAGCGGATCATATTCAAAGTCTTAACAATTACGTACAAATGTTTCCAAAACAGCGCTCCCTCCTATCTAATCGACCTGATCACTGTACATCAATCACAAAGGCAAGGACTACGCTCCAGCGAGGATCCAACTCTCCTCTCGGTTCCAAGGACTCGGGCCCGTACAGGTGACAGATCCTTCTCAGCTGCTGCCCCACGCCTATGGAATGAGCTGCCGAGGTGGATTCGGTCTTCACCTTCCCTCACAGTCTTTCAGAAGTCCCTGAAGACCTATCTCTTCAATAACTGAATGTTTAATTTTTGTATATTGTTACAGTTATAGTTATAGTTATAATAATTATCATTGTATGTTAATATTTTCATTTTTTGTCAGCTTTGTTAAGCGCTGTGATGTTCTTACTTTTGAATAATGAGCGCTATATAAATACCTATATTGTATTGTATTGTATTGTAACCTTTCATTAATAGTATACTATACGTAAATTCACAAAGAGTAGGGTCCAGTTTACCCGACAAAAAGTATAGCAAATCTACGAATACTCACGTCTCGAACCCGACACTTCGTCAATAAGATGGCGTATTTCACAAATGTTACACCCTACCCTTCGTGAATTTAGGGTTTAGTATTCATGAAAGGTCATGTAATGTAATGACGTGACATGAACGTAATCACACGATGGTTCGAAGTAAGCCAACTGTGGTAATATCCCTCATGTGCCTGCTAGCGTTGAGCCAGTATATCAAATGCTGTACTGATTTATACTTTACAAAGGATTTTATTTTTGTATTATTGTACATGTAGTACCAGTATGTAAAATTTTGTATTTGCAGTAGAATTGCAGTATAATAGGTCATAAATGGTATCATATAATCAAATACCACATAACCTTGTGCATACGTTCACATGCGTTACATTATTTCTGATTCCATACAGCTGTTTACAAAATGTATGTAACAGTTTTCTAACAATATTTTTTCATATCGTCTGTAAGGGCGTTAAGTCCCATCATTTGTACAGAGTTAACGCCCTTCTAGCTCCAAACAGACGATATGATGTTTTAGATACATGATTATATGCAAATTAGAGCTTCAAATTTTATTTCCCTCTCTTTTCTGTCTTTCAGATTGAGTGCTATCCTAGTGTCTAAGATTCTGAGCAAGTTTTTGAAGAAGAGTATTTCCATCGAGTACTTTGGTTTCTTCTCCTTGAAGAGCATTGTTGTCCAGCTTCCGAAGAGTAGCATTGTAAGTAGAACCGAAATCGTCATCAGTGTACACAAAGGCAAAAATAAAACTTTTGAAAAGGGGTGTAAGCTCAGCTTTGCAAAAACAAAAGTGCCAACAAAAGAAGTTATAAAACATAGTTTGAATTTGCTTACAAAGGTTAAAGAATTGAAAGAGTGCCAACAGAAATTTGAACATCAGATGAAGTATATATTAAGACCTTTATATAAAGAGAAAAGGCTGGAGGGCCTTGTTAAATAGATTAGATTTCTGTTTCAGTTTTAGGCATTATGTAGGCCTTCTCATTGTAATATTAATACCAAATATATTTTATACTCATCATATTTGCCATATGAGTCGTTGGCATAAAGTTCGTAGGCCTTCTCATTGTAATATTAATACCAAATATATTTTATAAGCCTGAGTCATATCGAATATTTCATAAACCGGTTAATCGATAAATGATGTGCGGTGAAAACAGAGTTGCACACAGTTGCACGCAGTGCATGCACCATGATCATTCAGAAGTAATTGCCAATTTGATGAGAGTGTGATATTAGTTATTGCGAATTAAGTAGGAACACTCGTACTCATGCCCGTATTTATCATGTTCAATTATACAATTGTCAAATTGACAATGCAGAGAGAGTGCAAGAAAATTATCGTAAACTTCAGTTCGTAACGACAAAACGATTTTTCCATAGAGAAAGCACAGGTAAAGCGTGACGTCCTCCGCGAGCGAATTAGCGAAAGTTAGCCAACAGTTTGAACTTTGAAGTCGCCTTCACGTTCTCTGCTAGTATATATGCTGTACGTTACGGAGTTTCTTTTTTTATTTGATTTTTTCATGGTGGCTACGGTAGTCAAAAATCTGGCGGACTACAAATCGATGCACCGAATTTGCCAAAACGTATTCGGGATTCGATGTCTTCGATCGAACACCGGCTAACCAATCGATTCGACTCAGGCTTAATATTTTATACTCTTCATATTTGCCATATGAGTCGTTGGCATAAAGTTCTGTAATAAAATTTCTAAGTCCATTTAATTCTCATCATAATACGGCATTCTTTATCTGCAAGTTATGATCTGAGGCAGACAGAGTGGCCAACATTATAAGATATCCATGTTGGTGAGGCAGAGGTGGCAGAACGTTGGGCTCGGACAATGAAAGTGGGGGGGGCACCTTTTGTCCATCAAACAAAAGGTCCCCCCCCCCCACTTCTATTATCCGAGCCTGACGTTCCGCTGCCTCTGTGGTAAGGTAGTGGGGTGCTATATAAATTGGTTTTTTTTTTCTGGTGACGTATCTATAGTATTTCATATATTCTAAAATATCCAACAAATTTCTTTTTTCCCCTGCCATAGGAGATAGACTGCATTTGGATATCATGGAGGTTATTCAATTCTCAGCAACAGTAAGTTTAAACGTGATATTTTAATTTTCTTGCACAATTCAGTTTTGTTTTGTGTTTGCTGTTGTTTTTTCTTTCCTTTTGAATTCTTGATCAATATTTTGCTTTATCCTTGCAATCAAAAGTTGGCAGTAAGAGTTATTCTCAAGCTTTCATGTGTTTGGGTTCGAGTTAGATTATCTTTACAGCATACATATATATTAACATTTCCAGAAGCATATGAATTTTATTTTTAAAAATTATCAAAATCATACATTTATAATAGGAGGGGGTAGGCCATGCTCTGTAAAAAAAAATAATTGTAAAATATTATGAAAGTCTCCAAAATGTTAAATAGCACTCCTAATATATCTGCGCTGTTTGTTGATTACATCAGACACCCTATGGCTCTGCACATAGGGGATGTAAGAGTGAGAGCAGAGCTGAGCCAAGAGGAGGGTAGCCTGGAAGATCTACCCCCTGTGAGGCCACCGCCCCACCCTGGCCCTACCCAGCCCAGATCAGGTGACTTAACATTCAACTCTAATCCATTGTGTGCTGTAGGCACCAAATCCTA
The DNA here is from genome assembly GCA_025617745.1 of Heliocidaris erythrogramma. Lineage (NCBI taxonomy): Eukaryota > Metazoa > Echinodermata > Echinoidea > Camarodonta > Echinometridae > Heliocidaris > Heliocidaris erythrogramma. The sequence continues at coordinate 17,259,484 of CM046861.1, forward strand.
CCCAAGATTTTGAGCGTTGATAGTAATAATAATAATATTCACATAGCATAGCTACTATACAAATATACTGTAATGCGCTTTCCAAAATATCATATTATTTCCCCGGCTTTAGCCAAGCAGCCATGATAAGGCACTAATGCATTCAAGGAATTTCTTTCTGTCATGAAGTTCATATCCATGGAAAATAGTTTATGCCAAACTATCCAATGAAACAGTGCAACTTTAAGTAAAAATTTTACCCTCAAAGGTTCATTTACATGTATGACAGTTGTCCCAAAACGTGGTGTCCCAGAAGGGATTAAGGTTAAGATGCTAGCTTTTGTAGGCCTATATCGTACAACTTTTAAGGCACATAAAAGGTGATGTGTATTATCATATTATAGTATTCATAATGAAGGGGATCATTTGTAACTATTGAAAGGTGCCACGAACAACAGGTTTTGGCCCGAGTTCACAAAGGAGGTTTATCTGTGGTTTAGACCTTTGTACCTGCTGCGCGCATGGTCTCATGTTCAATGAAAGGCCAACAAACGCTTAAATACGCTTATTTTAGCCTATTTTAGTCCATGACAGAGGTTTAAACCGTGGTTTAGACTATGGGTTAATTTTAAACCTCCTTTGTGAATTTAAGCCATTAGGTTTAGGATTCAAGTCCTATACAAGGTATCTTAGTCTACCATTTCAAACACTTTATCATAACGATTCATACAAGTCATTTATACAGTGATATTACCTATTTGTTGACATTCCACACTCACACATTCAATCATATACATGTATTAAAAAAAAGAAAGATGCAGGAGTGAGATAATGATAGTATGTTTCTTTGATTTTTATTTGAATTAGGATTGTCCAAGTTCATCCTGAGTAGCCTGCCCACATTACTTCAATATGCAGCACAGGTATGTATTGTCACGATGATGTGCTAATACCTTGCATAAATTAGATTAAGGACCTTAAACAGCCATACAGAGCTGACTAATATTCTCAAATCGCAACAATGTAGACTTCCCCAGTAAAAAAAGGGTTTTTTTTAAGTATTAGATACATGTATTTAAAGATAAAGTTGAGTTCTGGTCATGCAATTACAAAAATATACAGAATATAATAATAATAATAATAGATTTGCACATATACATTGTACATGTACATCCTTTTTATTTTGTCATATTTGTACTATGTTACTTAATTAATGTGGCTTCTGTCCTGACAATACAAGAATTCTAAATTCTCATATTTCCTGAATCCTGACTCGTGTATATCAGTATTCTAAACATCGTCTCTTTCTTCCATACAGTTGGCGTCCTTTCACATAGAAGCGGTCAACGTAATGTTACTAGGAGCAATGGGAACAGACTCTCTCCTACATGTAACGGTCAATGATGTATCACTAATAGGACAGGCAGCCAATGAAAGGTAGGTCATTGAAGCTGAAAATGATGTGTAGATGTACAGTTGTAAGTTTGAATTGTACATTACGTCTCTCCTTCTCTCTCTCTCTCTCTCTCTCTTTCTTTATCTCTCTCTCTTCCATGTAAGCTTGGCTTGTAAGACGTAATATTAGTCAAGTTTGCATCATAGGTCATCAGGTAGCTCAAATATACCTGACCTGTTTAATATACATTCAGTTTTAGCCAGAAAAAAATAGATTATCAAGTGAGTTGAATTTCCCTACTTATTTTACACACATTGTATTCCTTGCTGCTGGTGAGAATGGCAACAGAGAGGGTAAAATATAAGATAAATAACAATAACTAACATTCAAGTGTCTAGAAATATGATGCACCACGCGTTACCCCGGGGTAGCGTTGTACCCGAGGTACCATAGTGTCCCTGTATTAAAGAGTTGCGACATGGACGTCTCACTTTTCTGGAAACAAAATGCCGTTCGAATTCTTTCTATTGAGAACACCCAGGTGCTCATCGGAATTGAATAGAAATGTTATGTAATAGTGGAAACAAAATGGCGTTCAAATGCCCAGTTGTCGCAACTCTTTAATTAATACAGGGACACTATGGTACCCCGGGGTACAACACTATACCCCGGGGTAACGCGTGGTGCATCATATGTAACTTCATTAAAGTCTATCATGAAACAAAAGTATCATAATTACAATGTATAATGCAATGCCTAACAATATTGGTGATATATAGGGAAATAACCCTCTTGTTTTAAATGAATGACTCCCTGTCGTTAAGTTCAGTACCAAGCCCCGTAGTGGAGTGTAACAATCTTTATTTCAGTCTGAACCTTTTTGGAAGTTTAATGACAAAGTTGTCAGATTTATGATTATACTCGTAGAGATTTACCTAGTTGTGAATTTTTCAGAAATAATAATAATAATAATATTCCGATTTTATATAGCGCCTTATACATCGGTGATGTCTCTAAGCGCTTTACAGATATATTATTACCCCGGTCATCAGATTCTGGCATGCCCGCTCACAATAGATTTTAAATGCTCGCTATGCTCGCGTTCTTTTGGCAAGACATTAATCCACATTTGCCACTCTCCACCCAGGTGTAGTAAATGTGTACCTGGCAGGATTTATTCCTTGAAATGCACTGTGCGCTGATTACAGCTGCCGGAGCTAAAGCCAGGGTAATAATATCCAAAAACCCTTTGGAAGCGCATAGGGACGTTATATTATAATGTGATATGCGCTATACAAGAAAAGTATTATTATTATTATTATTATTATATCTTTGGGTTTATAAGGAATATAGATTTTAAATGCTCGCTATATCTTTTTTTATGTTCCAGACTTGTATCAGCAGACTTCTCATCTCAAAAACTCTCCCTGAGGATGTTACGCAGTGCAAACCAAGTATGTATCTATTCACACTTTCACATGAATTTTAGATTTTGAACTGATAAAGCATATTTGTATTTCGGTTCCTAGTATGGCATTTGAGCACATACATGTACACAATAAAACAAAATAGTGTTCATATACATGTCAGGGTTTATAAGGAATATAATAATAATTATAATAATAATACCTCACATTTATAACGTGCTTTTCCCATAGTGGCCCAAAGGGCTCACAATTACAGATATATATTATTACCCCGGTCATCGGATTCTGGCATGCCCGCACACAATGCATGCACATTCTCCACTCCCTCGGGAGTATTCCAGCAGTGGGCAGTACAGTGATGCTCACATTGCTAAGCAAACAACATTAACTTTCGCATCCTACCGGGTACCCATTTAACACCTGGGTGGAGAGTGGCAAATGTAGATTAACGTCTTGCCAAAGGACGCTAGTGCTGCGGTGGGATTCGAACCCCGGACCTGAAAATCCTACTTTACATCTCCTTTCACCCAGAGCTTTGTATTTTGGTGTTAATTTCTTATTAAATAATGTTTTTGGTAGTATTAATTATGCCCGAGATAGATTTTAAAGGGCACCAATCACCTATTAAAAAATATTACTTGCGTGCAGCTAGTATGTACATAATCTATCAAAAAGAAAAATATACCTGGTATTCTATAAGTGAACAGTTCAGAGTTCTGGAGGAATCATTTTTAGTTCAAGGTGTAGAATTAAACACAAGTTTAGACAATGGTTTAAACTTATACCTCATTCGTGAATTCGGACCAAAGGGCCCATTATATGAAGCATGTAACATGTGGTTCACCGCGCATGATATTTAGCCTTGTAGAATCCAAAGAACCATAAACTTGTTTGGATTTGAATTTCATTCATCGCGGGTCTTAAGTGAAGGCATCCTGCTTTTCCAGTATTTTCTTATGTGTGATTTATTTTGAATTCTTTGTGACAGAATGCTGGAGACCAATCACATGTTGCCCAGGCTTCTGTTAGCATAAAGATCTCAACTCAGATTGATCTTGTAGAACGAGTCCTTACGGTAAGCCCTTTAGGACCAACTTATTGATTACTGAATCCTGCAATAATACCCACAGAATAGGTATCGTAGAAAAGGTTTTTTTTTTATTTGTTGTGTTTAAAGGAGAATTAACCCCTGAGTACAAATTTACTTATATTGAAAGGTGTAATATATTCCTACTTATTGGCCTAAATCATTTTCTAATAAGATATCAGAAAAGGGTATAAATAAAGATATTCCAACACCCGGTATCGTCTCCTACTCATTTACATGGGGGTTGCCATTTTCTTGCTGATTTGGATTTGTACATGAACCATTGAGAAATGTTCCGGTCAGGAAGATATTTTGAATCCAAGACCTAAATTGCTTTTCTTCATTACCTAAAATCCCATATGTGACGAAAAATATAAAGTGGGTGTTTACATGATTTATAAAAATTAAATCTTTATAATGATACTTTTAAATTGTCTGGTTTTGCTTAACAAAAATCTATTTTCTTGGGTTTGCCAAACAGAGCAGTATGCAGCATGCATTCTGACTTTTCAAGTCCCATTATCCGAAAGCAGGTGAATGCATAGTTTGCTGCTATAGATGCTCAGGGAAGAAGCATCCATAAAATTTGAATTAATTTGCTCCGTCCATTGCGTCACAGTATCTAGAAAATAGATTTATATTAAGCGAATATCGATTTTCAACAGAAATATATAAGGAAATCTTCAGTTTAAAAATAAATTGACATATCTATTCTATATTTTTAATCTCAAATGGGTTTTTAATTTTGAAAAAGGCAATTGGGCATTTGGATTAAGAAAATCTTCTTGTACACATAAAAAAATGGCAGCCCCCATGTATTGCTAGCAGACGATACATATTGCTAGCAGATGATAAATTTTGCTCAGAAAATCTTGATTCGTATCGATCTCGTATATTTTGACGCGAAGCCATATAGTCTAACAAGTAGGAATAAATAACACCTTTCAACACTATCGTCTTTATTGTTTGAGGTTAATTCTCCTTTAACAAGGTACAGTGAAACCTGTCTATAAAGACCGCTCAAAGGAGACAAGAAAAGCGGTCTTTATGAGCAGGTGGTCTTTATGGACAGGTTCCTTTAATACATGTTTCAATGAGAAACATTTTTCAAGGGAAACAAAAACGGTGGTCGCTAAAGCAGGTTTGACTGTATCATGTTCCAGATGTGCTATTGCATGTGATCATTACTGCCAATTCCAGTGTTGTAATACATGTACATGTGTACATGTAGATATTTGTGACCAATTGCCAAATTTGATAGTCAATTGCTAGGCCTTATTTCATTTTGGGCTATCAAACCTACTGTATCAATATTGTTTTGATTTAATGATGGAGATCATTATATCACTCTGATAAACTTCTAGTCCTCTAGTAATACTACTATGCAAAATCTTCAAATTTTCCTTCTTGATTCTACTTTATATTTTGTTTTCGTTGTTCAGACTTTGTTTGTTGAAGTTGGGAGTCCAAATATCACAATTTATGATGGTAAGTACATGTAGCATTCTCTATAGACATTTTGCTGTCCTGCTAACCTTATTTCACAGTGTGCTGTCTTCTTGTGAATGATATTTGCTGTGTATTGATCAAAGTTGCTGTCTCATTAGTTTCCACATTTACCTGATTGAATTTAAATTTTAGTCAAATATAAGAGTATTTCCCGAAATCTGAATTTAAATATTTTGGTGTCATTGAATTGTCTTATTTGCAATCAATGAAAAGTAAATAGATGCCCCTTTTGAATGTACATTTTTATTTTGCTCGTTGGGGCAGTAATTGTCAAAATTTTCCCACAGAGTATTTGGGGGAAAGTATTTATTGAGCTACATGTACATGTATATACCATAATAGATTGTGCTTTGATATTCTGGTTTGAGGCTTGATATTTCCCACTTTGTTTTAATTCTCGTTGGAGAATATTAAAGAAAGTGCTAATATGATTATTTGAAATGTGAAAACTCTCACACATTATCCCCTTTGTCATCAAAACAAAACAAAATGTATGACTTTTCCTGATTTCTCACAAGAATACAGCGATAAAGAACAAGCAGTTCACAAATTGACAAAAAAGAAGAAATCATACAGTCACGTTTCATTGCAGCTCACTTAAATTCCATCTAACATAATTCTAACATTAAGTAAAGGACTCTTTTAGTTTGCATAATCTTCACTTTAAAAGTACTTTCATATTTTCCTATTTCTGAAATTTCCTCTGAGAGTGAAGTAACAGCTACACCTGTATTTCATTGTGTGCCTGGTAGAAGGGCGTTAACTCTTTTAAATGCAATAAAGCAAATTTCTGGTGACTTGCTTCTAACGTTTTGATTGCTCTATATATGTTGTACCATTTTTAAACATGACATGGATTCATTGACTAATAAAATGAAAAGGGTAACTATTGGTATCAAATATATTAAGGACATAATTAATTTGAAGTTCATATTTTAATGCTAGTGGCCTTCTGCTTAATGAATAGTGCATACCCGCATTTAGCAGAATGGCGCAACGGGTTTCCACCCTTCTGCCAGCGGCATACATTTCTCAAACTTTTGTTGGTTAAATACGCAATTTTAGCGATCAGGGAATTCAATTTTCTTCTCATTAACACCACATTTTTCTTCATCTTCAAGGTTTCTTGCCTACTGCTCTGACTAGAGTGTCTAAGGCTGCACCTGTTGTGATGCCAGGTAAATCACATCCTGTGAGTTGTGACCTTTTACCATCAACATGGCACAATTTTTTTTTCTTTGACAAACTTTGTATGAAAATATTTTACCGCTTATATCTCAGGACTTCATGAGATTTGATCTATAAATTAGTCAGGGAAATTGGGAATCTGCTACAAAAGCAAATTTGCTTTCAGAATGCGTCATTCAGGTATCATCATCATAACAAGAGAGACTATGGAAAGAGTTTGTTGATTCCCATATGTTTTAGTTCTGATTGCATTTCATTTTACTTGCAAGTCTTGTGTTAATAGGTTACAAGCACATTTCCAATAAGTTGTTGATTCTATATTTTGTAAAGTTGCCCTGAACCAACAGATTGATGTTTTGTTACTTCCTCATTGAAAACAAGTGCATGTTGTGGTATTTCTGTCCAATATTCTATATGCTGCCTAACAAAAACAAAATTTAATCACACTCGCCTAAATCTTTCTAGCACTGTTTTGAGTGTAGTGTATAATTCATGTTGTGTGATTGTTTTCATCACTCTTCATGAACTATGTAATGTTAATGTTGTTTTATTCCATGTAGTCCAAGACGAATTTGTTGATGCATCCAGCACCATCATGCCAGAAAATCCACTCACTCGGAAGCTGAAAATCATTACCAGAAAATTTCCAGAGGTGAGTGAAACTGTTTGTAATTTACTCTTGTCATCATGTTAAAGTAATAAATTGCCATGTCACTTTATATTGTTATGTGATGCCCCATTTATGAGAATTCATTCTTATACATGTATTAAGTTCATGGGCAAGAAAGCACCTGATATTGAGACACTCATCATGTCATCTTTTAGGTCAATCATGTAATGGATAGTTGTTTTGTTTCATACCAATAATGATACACCTCATTCAAGTTGCTTGAAATGTTGCTACTGCCAGGCATGTTAATATGTTGGGACTATCTAATATGGGCTTGTCCATGATTTTGTGGAAGGGAAGGTGGCAGTTTCCAAAAACAAAATCTCTTGACCCCCCCCCCCCCAAACAAGAAGAATATATCACATTTTAGGTGCTGCTTTACCGACAAAAAATCCGCTGGCAAGCAAGCAAACAGGGAGGGGGGCACCTTTTCTTCTTTGTGTACGTACATGTAGATATGGATGATTTGGTTTCAAAAAAGGGGGGAATGGGCCCGTTGTAACCCCTAAATCCACCTGTGCGGAAATGTAATTTGTTTTCTGATCACCGATAACCCCATGCCCTTGTATCCTTCAGGAAGCTTGTTTAGACATCAAAGAAGCCTCTTGGCAGATGGTGTTACAAGGAGGTCAAAGGTCAGTAGATTTCTTGTACTTTTGTAACCCAAATTATCAGCGTACCAAGAGAAAGGTAACAAGATATTGTGCTTGTAAATAGAACTAAATTTTGTGTTAAATTACAGCTGCTTATGTAATACCTCAAGTAAAAACTGTATTCTTTATATACCCCGTTATTTGATGTGCAGATATTGAAATAATCACCATCAAGTTATTCTAATCATTTAGGGTTGATATGGAATTTTTTTTCTTTTCATAATTGTTTGAATATTGACATTTTTTTTTAGAAATGATCATTCATGTCCTCATTTGAATGTATGATTCTGACTGATGTGTGACAAAAGTACCCAACATATTCAGAATAAAATACACATTGCAGATGCATGTAACTTAGCACAGTAGAACCTCGTTATAAAGAACATTTTTATAACAAACTCTGGTTATAACAAGGTCATTTTACTAGTCCCACTTCTTTGGATTCTTTTGTTTTTAGCCCTGATATAACAAGGTTTTGATATAGCTAGGTAATTTCTGTGGTCCCTAGGAGTTTGTTATAACAAGGTTCCACTGTAGGAAAGATTTTACTTTGTGATGATCATCAGGTCTTTGCAGTTTAACACCAAGAGTGTGATCTTAACAAGTCAGCTAGCCAGTCGGGATGGCATCGTATGTTCACAGAATGGGGACCTTGTGCTTCCTCCAATCACCTGTCATCTCACATGTTCACGTAAGCGAAGACTTCTACACTGGAGGAAAATGTGCACCTTAATTTTTGGGGTGGGAAGCTGGACCAATGAAGTTTCCTTGATTTTATCCACTTCTGTAGTCCACTGTGAATGTATACACAGCTGTGTATTTCCATCAAGAAGATCGTTCAGCTGTGAACAGATAAAGCATAATGGTCCTTAAATGATGATTATGAGATGAAGAGCATACTGCTTTATTAATATCAATATCCAACTTTTGATATCATTTCTTGCCAATTCAACCAAAGATTTGTTGTGTTTATCAGCAATAGATGTATATAAATGCCTTATATTGTGAAGAAAAAATGAAAATGGAACCTTCATGTTTGTTTGCTTTTCCAGATGTGGATATCATGAACACTGATTCTACCAAACTTCTGAGAGTGACAAGCTTAAAAACATACCTTTTGGTGAGTATCATTGAGTATATAATGAGACCCCCTGGAACCATTGTTGCTTTAATCAAAGTTTGATCATCAATGCAGATTTATAATTGAGGGGGAATATACATTTCATACAATGTTCCCCGTGCAGTTACATATATGCTTCTAAATAACTGATGATGGTTTTAATTACAGGTGAATGAAACCCGAATCCATTTTGGTATTGAATAACATGTTTGATTGTAAATCAATGAATGCACTTTAAATGGAGATCAATGAGAGATATGTAGAAGTTGGTGTAGAGTTGCTTCGTGGTCTTTTCACTTGTATGATGAAGAAGATCTCTTTTGATATGTTTGAATGTGAGATCTTGATAATACAGTGAAACCTGTTTATAATGACCACTTTATAAGAGACAGTAAATTGGTCTTTACAGGTATGTGGTCTTTATGTACAGGTTTCTTTAATATATATTTCTATGAGAAACACTGCGCAAGGGAAACTAAAAATATGGTCGTTATAGATAGGGGATCTTTCTTTACATTTGGTCGCCAGAACAGTTTTGACTATACATGTACCTTCAATGCAGGTCAATAAGAAATGTGTATAATTTGGTGTGGAGTTAAATCATGGTCTTTTTCTTGTACATGTATGATAAAGAAGAGGTCTTGTTCTATGTAGACATTTTTCATTGTAAAACACATACACGTACATGCAGGTCAATGAGAGATGTGTACAAGTTGGTGTGGAGTTACAGCGAGGTCACTCACTGTACGATGAAGAAGAGATCTTATTCTGGGCTGGCTGGATCATGGAAACCATCGCCTTGCGGAAGCCACGCTCCACATCCACAGGGTCAACTGGGTCAACGTCGTCATCAAGATCATCATCACCTCCATCGTCAAGGTCATCTTCACCACCCCCTCCTAGGAAACTGTCACCGACACCATTGTTATCTTCCCCGCAGCAACTGAATAGCAGTGTATCAAGGTATGGTTTAAGGCTGTCATATACAGTGTATTAAATAATGCAATCGTCTGATGATCATTGGATAGACAAAGACAAATCAGTTATTCTGTTAGTTTTACAGTGTTGATGGGATTTGAAACATGATTAGATTTTGTTCTTTTATTACATTAACTTATCCAGCATTTTAGGGCTAAGTGAATTTTGGCCTCACTCAACTTGAGCAAACTTTTGTTACGTAGTTAAATTAACTGTTGTCGACACAGTCTTGACACATCTGTTTTCTTCAACTTGAAGGTGTATTAAAATTTATAATCATTTTTGTCTTCACATCCATAGTGAGGAATTAGCAAAACCTGTCATTAGCTACACCTGTCCCATTTCATTGGTCAGAGTGCAGGTTGTCTGCATTTAGCAGTTGCAGTGTTGGTCAAGCAATAAGCAAGCCTTTGTTTCATTAAAAGTGGCCTTTACAAAAGAGTTTTACAAATTTACTAGTATTTTATGCAATAGTCCCGTGGGAAGTATTTTTGTCACTTTATCTTCTCACTGATTGTTTGCAATTAAGTATTTCCTTTATGTTATTTTTGATTTTTCCCCAGTTCTGATTGGGAGTCATGGCAACACTTCTGCCTGCCTGTTGACCTTGACCTAAACCTGTCTGACCTCTCATGTCAGGTCAGTTGTCAGGAGGTACCTCAGTGTGCTGTGAGATTAGCCACGCTTCACGGAAGTTGGAGCGTTACATCTGATGCCGGGAAGTCGGTCCAAAAACCATTTGCTTACATCAGGTATGATTTTTATAATGGATATAGTGTATTGGCTCCTGGAGATCTGGAAAGGTTTAGCTCCCAGGCCAGATTTTGTATCCTGCCCAGGGCCCCGTTTCATAAAACTTGATATCTATGACAAGTTGCAATAACTGTTATAAGCTACTGAAATACTTGCATCTGATTGGCAGAGAGCAAATGGGGCCCAGGACAAGTTATGTGTAGTTGTTAATATTCATCACCCAAATTGACGTTACGAAGCCTTCCACAGTTATGTCAGGCATAAGAAATTTTAAAATAGTGTGGATATTGTCCATGCAAATCAAGCTTTTTTTGATGAGGTTCATAGGCATTGCTAGAATGTTTTTATGGGTGTTGTTCCTAATTTCCACATTTTTTTTTTCAGAGGGAGTATGCACAGTGAACAACTCTACCTGCTGGTTGGTGAGTCCGTGCGCACCCCCTCTGGGGCAATGCTTCCGACGAGGCATGTTTGGGGAACTGTATGTGCAATAGAAGCTCTTGATGCAAAGGTAATTATAGTATTAGTATTTATTGATCTTGAGTTTTCTTACACATATTTCTTTTTGATGTCGCACCACAGTAACCTCACTGTCAAAATACCAAAAAGGATAAGTTAGTAACGTTGTATTCATTGATTCTTGTTGCTCATAAATCAGTGGATAAATTCTGGACTAAACATAGTAGGCTTTTATACGTACCAACCTCTGTTCCAATCTCCAGATGGATCTATCTCCCCTCCTTGTGGATGTGGAGTGCTCCTTGCACTCCCTCCAGCTGGAGAGCTCCCCCTCTCTCCACCTCATCATCCAGCATGTCCTTAAGACCATGGTAGATCTCAGGGCTGCATCACCGCACCCCTCATCCCATCGGAAGAAGGTCAGGGTGGACCCCATCATGGGCAGGGCACATAGGAAGCACAGGTTTGCCTTGAGGCTGGATGATTTCAATGCCTTCGTCTCCAGCTCTATCAAAGGTAAGGACTTTTTTCCCAGGCATCCAAGGTCAAAGGGGTGGTCGTAGGTTGTAGGGTCAAAGAGATGTCAGACTAGAAAATTTGTTCTTCGTCCAATCGCAGAAAATTACATTGACATAGTATCTTAGATTATACAAACAGACGATTGGTACTACAAAACTTAAAGATAACATTTAACAAATTCATAGTGACGAAGCTTTTCGACCTGCACTCATCGGGTCACAACGCAGGAATGAGAGAATACAAGAAAATACAAAAGTCAAGGAAGGGTCAAGGACGGGCACGCTAGAATAATCGAAGCGCTTGTACAAACTCCTTTTGTCGGCACAATAGCGGATCTCTCGACTGAATGAACAACGCTTCTAAGAAGCGAAGATGTTGAAAGCTGCGTGCTCAGGCAACAATAGTGAACTGAGCCGGGTTATACGCCTTGGAACAAGCGTATCTTAGATTATAAAGTATCACAAACAATACAGAACTGAAGATTCCTCATGATATTTGTGCATTATAATATTCATTGTACTTTTTGCTGACTGCCTTAATTGAGCATGAGGTTGGTACATGCAGATACCTGTTTGATTTTAGTTTCAAAATAGGAATGTACAAGACAATCTCAAACATTGTGTTTAAATAGCCTTATATCAAAGTTTATTGTGTTACCATCATTAGACTACTCTGTTTTCTAAGAAGAATATTTGTATTTTTTTCACTGTTGTATTAGAGATAAACTACATGTACATGAGATGTTTATGCTCTGCCCCGATTAATTATTCAATTTATAATTTCACATGAAATATATCAACTTATATGTTTGGAAACTAGTAGTACAAATATTCATATGACACATACTGATGAGTAAATATGATTCCCTTGTATTGTTTTGTTTTAATTTTGTTTTTGATGCTGTACAGAGAGTCTCTTGTTACATGTGGATATGATAGAGATGACCTCTGGTACGACTGAATCAATGTCAGCGATAGATGGTCTCAAGTTCCTCATCATCAAAAAGGAAACCAAGGTGTGTTATGCCTCTCTTTGCTCCAGTGATCAATACCAATCAATGATTGCACACTGCCCAAGCTGCTTTCTAATTGTATGTAAACATCTTAGAGACATCATAGATGTCTTAACCCATAGCAGTGCTGTGTATCCCTTTAGTGACACTTTTGCTGTATAGTTTGATCCAAAATGCTAGGAATTACACATTATACATGAGCAGAAAGAGAAAAAATTCACTGAAGACTTCAAGTCCATTTTTAATGCAGTACGTTTTGCTGCTCTCGTATAAGAGCAATTTAATTGTGACTAATCATTATAGTGTCTCTAAATTGGCAATGCAGTGTAAAATGTATTATCACAGTGACTGTATTCATGTGCTCACTGGCAATTTTCATTCACATTGGTTTGTTTAATAAAGATTTGTATTTTTTTCAAACTACATGTATGTATGAGTTGGAAAAAGTATAATTGTTGCCAATTTGAGGAAGAAAAGCTGATTAATTTTAGACTTCAAGAAAACTGAACTGCTATGGGGTAAGCGCCAAACATAAGTCCAGGGTCCCCGTCTTTAGTGAATGATTGGAGGGCTTCCAATTGAATTGGGTCAGTCACAACTCTTTGTAAGACAGGGTCCATAATATTAATATTCAAAGCAGTCTGATGTTTCAGTTTTTCAATTTTTCTGTTAATAGAGGGCATCTGTTTAATAAAGAAAGGATATATTTTAAGTCATAATTTCAATTCAAGAATCTGTGAAGCATGAGACAAAATAATTACTGAGTGCTTGATATTGTTTGTTATATATTTAATGATTTTTGCTTCCACATTTTTTCCTGTTTTCTGTCAGGTTCTACATTGTCCAAAGTACGCCAAGTTACCAGAGGGTTTGCTACAAGTGAAGGAGGTCTCAACACAATATGTAGCTGCTGAAAAGGTAGTGTATCTAAATACAATCAAACCTGGGCCCCATTTCATGAAACCTGTGGAATGAAATGGAATGAAATTAATTAAATTAAACACTTACACAAGACTATTTTTGGTTTTTGTTTTCGGTGTTTTTTCAACAACAAGTTACACTAACAGTTATAAGCTACTGAAATCCCTGCATTTGATTGGCTGTGAGCATATTTGTTATAGAAAATGTAGACTTGTCATTGATAAAAGGTTTTATGAAATGGGGCCCAGCTTTAGCGACCACCTGTATAGAAAGACCACCTATTCATAAATACCACATTTTTTGTTTCCCTTGAATAGTGATTCACACTGAAGCATGTATTAAAGCAACCTGTACATATAAAGACCACCTGCCCATAAAGACCGCTTTGCTTGTCTCCCTTGAGTGGTCATTATATACAGGTTTCACTGAACATTTACAAATATTTCTAATCTTTGGAAAGGTGGAAATCATACTGGGTCTTCACTTTTGTTTTTTGTGGGGTGGGGGGGTTAACGTAGTCATTATTTTGTGTCTTAGCATATGGTCTCCTCTGTATTATCAATAACTTTTATTTATTCATTAGTTTTTGTAACTTTTCATTCAAATAAAAATTATTCAAGGCAGTACAGAAGTGAGAAAGTTTTAATGTCTTAAAGTAATTTGTATCGTTTTTTTATAGCAATATAGAATTGATTGATGAATAAATAACGATGATTCTGAATTAATGCTCCATGCATTTTAAAAAAAAATATATATGCAGAATTTGACGGTGCAGCTTCCTGAAGGAATCAGAGCATCATGGGATACATCAAGTCACATGACCATCTTTCATCACATCAAAGAGTTGCTTGCATTTGTAAATGAACTCAAAGGTAAAAAGAAAATATAAAATGATTTATGTTCACTGAATGTAAGGTAATTTGGGGCATTTACTGGTATGTATCAAATTCTGTAAAATGTATATAGAGAGAGAGTAAAATGTTTAGGCTTTCAGAGATCTGAATACCGTACTGATAATAATTTCTTCTTCTTAAGAGATGTTATGTTTCCTTTGTTAAAACGTATTACAACAATGTATTTCAGTTTTACTTGGAGTGCAATAAAATTTTATTACTTTTCCAGTTGCTTGATCCAATTTAAATATACCACAAATATCACAATTTTTTTGTATAGGCCTAATTTCAGAATTACCTTGATACCAACTTTAGCTAGATTTATTGTCTGCACTTACCCAGTTTAATAAATCATCATTCTTCATCATTACATTTGCGATTGTCTGTAATCATTGGTAGGGACCTTGCAAGGTGGAGCGGACAGTGGAGCATCTAGCGTAGAGCCTTCGGCATCGACATCCTCCTCAGCCCCCTCATCGCCAGGCATCAACGCTGTGGTCAAAGTCAGACTTGTTGAGTTTCACTACAAGCTCTCCTCCAAGCACAAGTATGTCATGAAGATATAGACTAGTGAAGAATTATCAGAACCCCCCCCCCCTCCCCCCTCCCTCAAGAAAAAATAAATAAAAAATAGGAGCTCTGTGATGAGTTGCACTATGTGCACTAAAATCCTAGTGGTGGTTTTCAAAAGTAGGCTACACTTTCTTGCATTGTGTTTTCCGAGACTGGTATAAATCGCCAAACAACTTTATAGTGTGCCCCTTGTCTGTTGCTTCCTGCGAACCACAGTTCTTAGTATTTTGTGCTTGCGTGGGCATCTGGTAATGAATAACGGGGCTACCACTATGATGCACCCTGTAAACTACAGGAGAAGGCCATTTAGTATTTACATGGGCATCTGGTTAAGAATAACTGTACTGCTACAATGTGCACCCTGTAAACTACAAGAGCAGGCCGTTATAGTTCCTGAAGTATTTTGTGCTTGTGGTGGCATCTGGTAAAGAATAAAGGGGCTGCTTCTGTGGTGCAATCTATAAACCACAAGATCAGGCCAAATAGTTCTTGAAGTAATTTATGCCCGTGTAAGTATCTGGTAAAGAGTGACTGGACTGCAACCACGGTTAGACGAACCTTGTCCTCCTTGGTGGGCTCTCTTCAGAGGATTGTCTCCAGGATCATAGTAAATATCTGCCAATTGTAGCAGGCTAATTATTTCTTGAAGTATTACACTGTATATGTTTGCATAGGCATGTGGTAGAGAATAACTGGACTGCTACCATGGTTAGACGAACCTCATCCTCCTTTTTGAGCTCTCTCCCGAGGATTGTCTCCAGATTTGTCATCATTGTATAGTTCTTTGTTGGCCACTCACCATGAATTATTTTCAAAGCATTTCAGTTTTTTTATTAAGAGCACATCATCATCTTTTCTGAGTTCTCTCCTTGGGATTGTGTGTAGGATCTTTGTCACGGTTGGACATGTCTTCTTTAGTCCCTTGTTGGCCACTTACTGCACGTAATCTCGGTAGGATTTCAGTTTCTTGTTTTGTTGCACCTCATCTTATTTCCTTAAATGTCTGCCAATTGTAGCAGGCTAATTATTTCTTGGAAGTATTACACTGTATAGGTAGAGAATAACTGGACTGCTACCATGGTGAGATGCACCTCTTCCTCC
Organism: Heliocidaris erythrogramma; assembly: GCA_025617745.1. NCBI lineage: Eukaryota > Metazoa > Echinodermata > Echinoidea > Camarodonta > Echinometridae > Heliocidaris > Heliocidaris erythrogramma. The sequence continues at coordinate 17,275,722 of CM046861.1, forward strand.
TTTTTGGGCTCTCTCCAGAGAACTAATATTTATATGATTTGTTCCTTTTTGCTAGGAACTTTGTGCAAGCCAAGGAGCTGTATCTGGTGAAAGAGGGCTCCAAGGTTCTGAAGGTCACGTCCACAGAGGTCATTCTTGGGTTTGATGATCATCATCTCTTTGTTGTCAAGGTGAGTTAGACTAATTCCAATCAATCAAATACTGCTACCAGAGGTCTTTATTTCATTTTTAATCACCTCAGTATTTATATTACAAAAGAATCTTACTTAGATCTTAAAAATTGAGAAATAATTAAGTTTAGATAAAAGTATTTTATTTAGTTGGCTTGGAAACATTTAAGTATTAAAAGTAATCAAGTATATTTAAGTTATTGAATTTTATTTTTATTTTCATTTTTTGTTTTGTTTTGTTTTGTTTCGTTTGTCAGGCTGCCTGCATAGAAAACCTTGTAGACCATTCACAGTTAATTGAAGACAGAATGAGTTTCAGTCATCTACATTCACCAACCAACAGAGCATGGTAATTTGTATTTTCTTAAAATAGATTTTAAACTTCTCTTTTTTTATTCTTTTACATTTTCTACAAGTTCTACCTTATCTTCTATTTCTTTTTTGATCTTGTTGTTTACTCTATTTATTTCTTTGAAAATTTTCACATTATGCTCCGAATTGATTGTCTTTGATTCAAGTATGGGAATCTTTAAGTTTACTGTTTTCATTCTTCTTTATTCGACTTATCTTTATTCACTTTGCCTTTTTGTGTGCTGCTATTTTGTCTCTGGGTCATATAGTTCCATTTCCTGACTTTGTTCTTGAATCCAGTTGTGAATATCAGTGCATTTCTATTAATTTGGGGCATTATGTTCTTATAAGCATTGCTCATTGCAAACGTCGACCATGATAGGTGTGTATCATGGTCGACATTTGCAATGAGCAATGCTTTCATCAACTGCACGGGTACATTACAGGATGAAATCAACAAAGAAGGTTGTTGACAGGAAATACCAGGCATGCTAGTCAGTTTCATAAATGCCTTGATGGTGAAATCTACACCACAAATATGCATTAATTGCTTTGTCCACCACCACCTGTGCATTCCTTTGTTTGGATATTTACATCTCTAGTTGCTATCAACAGGAAATACCAATCATATCTTGTACATGTACATGCCATGTCATTTTCAAGAGCTGTCAATCATATGAAAACTAAATTAGATGACAAATTTTAAATTCTATTCATGTATCTTCAGCTAAGAGGATATTTGATTTGAAAGTTTGTGTTGCATTTGATGTTGCATGTACTTCAAAGGATATATATTGATCTCTACTTGTCATTTATCAGATCACCCTGGTTCTCAGGTATTTGTCATATATTTACATATATATGTATTGTCATGTACATGTATGACAGATATATTCATGCTAGATGTGTATATTCCATAGATCGTTGTGAATATTTTCAGGAAATTAATATCACTGTGTGTATAACACTTCTCAAAACATCTTGAAGTGAAAAAGTTATCTATTACATGTAGTAACTTTTTTATGCAGTTGTATTTTTTCTTTCTTTTTAGGGGAATCTTTATGAGGTCTCTTGACATTGAGTTTCCCTATCAATATGACTTTGCAGACAACTACACAGAGGTAGGTACTTGTTTATATCAGACACTCAATAAAGAATAATCTCTTTCCATTACAATTACGTAGACTCAACCACATAGATAGGGGTGGGTGCAGGGAGGGGGGAGTTTCCGCCCCTCCATTCTTTCTCTCTTTCTGATGCTTTCATTTCTTCATTCCTTGTCTGTACCTTTACTCGCTTTTTTCTATGACTTCCCTCCGCTTTTCACTCTTGCTTTTTATGCCTCCGCCCACCGAAGGTGCTGCCGGAGGCATTATGTTTCGGGTTGTCCGTCCGTCCGTTCCGCTTTGTCGTTCTCGCGATGACTCAAGAACCACATGAGGTATTAACTTCAAACTTGGTGCTAGTATGTATCACCTTAATAGGAAGACGATCTGATTAGATGTTGGGGTACTAGGTCAAAGGTCATAGGTCACAGAGCTCAATTTCGGAAATTTCAGGTGTTAGCTTCGTTCTCGTGATAACTCAAGAACCACATGAGGTACGAACTGCAAACTTGGTGCTAGTGTATATCACTGTTAAAAGACGATGTGATTAGATATTGTGGTATGTAGGTCAAAGGTCATAGAGGTCAATTTCTGAAATTTCAGGTGTTAGCTTCGTTCTTGCGATAACTCAAGAGCCACATGAGGTATGAACTTCAAACATGGTGCTTGTATGTATCACCATAGGAAGACAATCTGATTAGACTTTGGGGTATGTATGTCAAAGGTCACAGGTTTCAGTATCTGAAATTTCAGGTGTTAGCCTCATTCTCGCGATATCTCAAGAACCACATGAGGTATGAACCTCAAACTTGGTGCTAGTATGTATCACCATAGGACAACAATCTGATTTAGATTTTGGGGTAAGTAGGTCAAAGGTCACAGGTCAATATCTGAAATTTCAGGTGTTAACCTCGTTCTTGCGATAACTCAAGAACCATTTGAGGCGTGAACTTTAAACTTGGTGCTTGTATGAATCACCATAGGAAGACGATCTGATTTGGGGTAGGTAGGTCAAAGGCCAAAGGTCACAGAGGTCAATTTTGAAATTGCAGGTTTTAGCCTTGTTAATGCGATATCTCAAGAACCATTTGATCAATTAACTTCAAACTTGGAACTAGCATGCATCACCATAGTGAGACGAACTGATTAGATTTTTGTTTACGTAGGTCAAAGGTGACAGGTCATAGAGATCATTATATGTGAAAATAATGGGTTTTTAGCTTTGTTACCACCATATCTCAATTATTTTTTATTCATGACTAGGAGGAGATAAAATGATCAGACATTGGGGTTATAATGTGTAAGATCAAATGTCAAAGAGGTAATTAACATGTAATTGTAGGCTTTTTATTAGCTCACCTGAGCCTAAGGCTCGAGTGAGCTATTGCGATGGAAATTTGTCCGTCGTCCGTCGTGCGTCGTCCGTCGTCCGTCGTCCGTCGTCCGTCGTCCGTCGTCCGTTAACTTTTTACATTTTCATCTTCTTCTCCAAAACCCATGATCGCAATTCAACCAAACTTGGTAGGAATCATCCTTAGGGGTAGGGGACCCAAAGTTGCTAAAATGGTACATGTGGCCCCCAGGGGGGCCCAGGGGAGGGCCCCCAATTGTAAAAGCTATGTAAATTTCAAACATCTTCTTCTCCAGAACCAGGCATAGCTCAGACTTGGTATTTTGTATGGAGATACCTCTATAGATGAAGAATGAATGTTGTTCATGAAATTTCTCTGAATGGCCCTATAGGGGCCCTGTGGGGGTAACATACTGGAGGGGGGGGGGGGCGCTGCCAGGCAAAATGTACATTCTAATCTTCTTCTCCAAAACACATGATCGGAATTCAACCAAACTTGGTAGGAATCATCCTTAGGGGTAGGGGACCCAAAGTTGCTAAAATGGTACATGTGGCCCCCAGGGGGGCCCAGGGGGAGGGCCCCCAATTGTAAAAGCTATGTAAATTTCAAACATCTTCTTCTCCAGAACCAGGCATAGCTCAGACTTGGTATTTTGTATGGAGATACCTCTATAGATGAAGAATGAATGTTGTTCATGAAATTTCTCTGAATGGCCCTATAGGGGCCCTGTGGGGGTAACATACTGGAGGAGGGGGGGGGGGGCGCTGCCAAGCAAAATGTACATTATGATCTTCTTCTCCAAAACACATGATCGGAATTCAACCAAACTTGGTAGGAATCATCCTTAGGGGTAGGGGACCCAAAGTTGCTAAAATGGTACATGTGGCCCCTAGGGAGGCCCAGGGGGAGGGCCCCCAATTGTAAAAGCTATGTAAATTTCAAACATCTTCTTCTCCAGAACCAGGCATAGCTCAGACTTGGTATTGTGTATGGAGATACCTCTATAGATGAAGAATGAATGTTGTTCATGAAATTTCTCTGAATGGCCCTGTAGGGGCCCTGTGGGGGTAACATACTGGAGGGGGGGGGTGCTGCCAGGCAAAATGTACATTCTGATCTTCTCCAAAACACATGATCGGAATTCAACCAAACTTGGTAGGAATCATCCTTAGGGGTAGGGGATCCAAAGGTGCTAAAATGGTACATGTGGCCCCCAGGGGGCCCAGGGGGAGAGCCCCCAAGTGTAAAAGCTATGTAAATTTCAAACATCTTCTCCAGAACCAGGAATAGCTCAGACTTGGTATTGTGTATGGAGATTTTTTTCTGGGTGGCCCTATAGGGGGTCTGTGGGGGTAACATACTGGAGGGGGGTGGGGCAAGTTGTCCGCCATCCATAAACTTTTTACATTTCAGCTTCTCCAAAACCCATGATTGGAATTTAACCGAACTTGGTAGGAAGCTCAGACTTGGTATTGTGTATAAAGATACCTCTATAGATGAAGAATGAAAGTTGTTCATGTGCTAGAGAGAACATGCACCAGATGTGAATTGATCCACCTCAGGTGAGCGTCGTGCCCCCTGGGGCTCTTGTTTTGGTTATTACAATATTTCAAGAACAGTTTGAGTCATCATCTGAATTTAGGCGGAGGCATACAGGAGACGCAGTCACATTCATATTGTTTTTTGTGTTTTTTTAGTTGGAATTTTTTTGGGCCCCCCCCCCCGGCTACGCACCTGTGTAGACTGGTACAGGTACATGTGCATTTTACAGATGCACCCCACCCCAAAATATAGAAAGTAGAACCTTTGATAAACTTGCTTAGCTGAACCAAAAGCCAGTAGTTTAAATATCGCTGGTGAACATTGGTATAAACGTTCCCCTACGTACATTAGGTCAAGACATAGAATATGAAGCCAGCATAACCAATGAATAATGAACCATGGAGCAAATTGTTGTTTTCATTATATTTTGTAAAACTAAGAGTGTTTTGTTGATTTATATACCATTTCTTGACAGATTATCAACATCAGAAAATGGTTGAAGCTACTACATCAGACAAAGCGTGTTGGTGAGGAGAAGCTGTATGCTGATATCCTGATTAGAGCACAAGTAAGAATACATTCATGCAGATGTATCCTAAAACATTGTAAGAACATGCTGGAGGTATTGTGTTTCGAATCAAGGATTTCCATCTCTTACTACAATATTTATAATATGGTGTACCTGATTTCCTTTATGTCATTGCTTTTGCTTAATGTATGTTTCGTCTTCTTACCTGGCAACCAAGGCTGCCAGAAAGAGTGCCCCCGCTACAGGGGGAGTCAAGAAACCTCATCGATACAGGCCCGGTACAGTCGCACTGAGAGAGATTCGCCGCTACCAGAAGTGCTCCGAGCTTCTAATCTCACGAACTAGACGCTGGAATGGCAGCTTTCGGATTAGAAGCTCGGTGCTCTTCTGGTACCTTAACATTGATTACATTACTAATCAGAGAGGAGAAAAAAAATTACCATATGGGGGGGGGAATGCTCTTGTCCAATTAGTATAAATATGATGATGATGCATAATAATTTCATTTAATTGTCAGGTAATCAAGATACAGATGAATGATGATCCATTTGAGGTGAAGCTGGGGGATAACTATGAGGTGAGTGCTTCATTCCTTTAATCTATGATTACTAGAAAGGGGAGTGATAATTAGAAGAGTTTAAGGTTCATACTTTATTCCTAGCTTTTGAAATGTACAGGTTTGTATGCCATTGCTTGTACTGCAATTCTTCAATTATGCAAAAGCCTTAGACTTTTAAAAACTAGCCTGAGATTTGCAAACGAAATCCTTGGAGTAGTCCTAAAAACTCTTGCTTCATTGCATTGATCCACTTTAATGTTCAAGAGTCTTCAAGCCATCTCTTTGTCTGGTAATATTCAAAGATTTTGCTAGAATTTGTGACCATTGCTAGTTTTCTCCAATTTGATATCCGAAATCCTTTGCAAATGCCTGAAAACAATTGCCCTCTGTTTATGCCATGTCTTGTGTAGCTGATTAAAGATGAGAGAGCAGAGAGTGAACACAGGAGAGAACTTCTTGACAACAAGGTAGAAGGACTCAAGAGGAATCACGGACAATTTCTACCAGGTCTGTATTATGTTACTACATTAATGTGTTCCAAATAACATGGTCTGTTTAGCCATTGTTTCACAAGAAAGTGTTGATTTACAGGCTAAGGCTTTCATTTATTGGACATAATGTATGAACATGGATTTTAAAATGTTACCTTTTAAAGAAGTTTGACTGTGTTGGTGGCAATGTTTATTGTTGTGTTTATTGAATTGGGGGATTTTGCCAGTTGATAGAGATCATAGAAAGTAGAATTTTAGGTACTATGACAAAATTAAATTTATTCTTTTGCCTGCTTACTTCTGGAAATAAAATTGCACAGCTTTTTCAGAGTACCTCCAATATTACTAAGCATTTGTTTCTGACGAGGTTGTACCAGTCCTCAGAATTGCCTTTAAATTCTTACCACTCCAAAATCTTCATACTTGCAGCCAAAAAGATGGAGGAGCTCTACATACATGTATCACTGGAGAAGAATAATATTGAGATTTCTTGAAGAGATCCCAGAGACTGTAAGCACCTCGTTTGCCAGGAAAAGGGTCCTCATTATGATGACCACAAGCGTGTTTTGAAGTTTTACCAGGACCTAGGAATGCCTTTGAATTCTTACTCTGAAATGTGTTTTTCTTTGACAGCCAAGAAGATTGAAGAGCTCTACATCTCACTGGAGAAGAAGAACATTGAGATCTTCCTGAAGCGATCCCAGAGACTATACGCTTCCACTCCTAGGAGGAAAGTCCTCATGACCTTGACCCTTACCGGAGTAGAGATTAGCGCCCTCGCTGACGAATCCATGAACGGGAGAGAGAACATCCTAAAACACATGAAAGAGATTGATGGTGCAAGGTGAGTGTTGGAGAGTTCACAGGTGATGATATCAAAGTGGTGTTTCAAAAGACGAATGGAAAAAGGGTGTTCTCTTTATGCAATAGTTGTTCAAGGATTTGGAAATGCAAGAAAAATATAAAAACATATCTTTGATAGAGAAACCACAATACCTTAGAAATTAAAGTGATGGTTTAGGGCCAGGAGGTCCCAGATTAAACAGTTTATGTGCATAAGTGGAAAAAAGAGAGGTCATTGATACTTCAAATTTATGGTAAATTTGTCTATTCATGACTTCTGACTATCCCCAAAGTTCATACCTAATAGAGCCAATTGAGAGTAAAGTACATCTGTGTAACTTCCAAAAGAAGTACTGTTTACATACTTTACACAAACTGTAATGTTCATACTTTTTCATCTTTACATTGGTTTCAAATTATTATTCTGGACATACATTTTTGATGCTATAAAGCCTTGTAAAGACTCTTTCTTCATTATCGTTCTTTTAATGAAACATTTGCGTATTCTTACATTTATTGTTCTTTTTCTGCAGTCCACCACCTTCAGAAGACACAGAGTTCAGCACATTGTGGTGTCGAATGGTGAGAGGCCATGTCAAACAGTTCTCTCTCAAGCTGAGAGATTATCCCTTGAACCTGTGGCAGATTGGTGACTGGCACTGGTGGGGAAAGCTAGTTGGAGCTGAACAGACTGGGCCACCAAGGGGTAGGTATTGGGGCAGGTCAAAATGACAATTGGAGCAGGGCAGGTCAGGTCGAAATGATTCATTCAAAATTCTTTAAAAATAATCTCCCCCCCCCCCCCTCCCAATTTGTGATGATGTCCTTACATGTATTTCCCAAATTCTTCAGAAAATTTCTATTTGAATTGCTAAAACAATCGATGTGCTATTAATGCATAAACAATTTCTGCTTGGTAACTGTGAGAAAGTAGCAGGACATGAAATAGCAGGCACAGGAACAGAGCAATTAGAAATAGAACTTAAATATGCAGATATCTTGTGAGACTCATAATTGTGGCCATAGCACCTTGAATGTACAATTTGCTACGATAACAGGATGCCTACATGTATATGTATATGCAAATTTCATTCGTAGTACATGTACAACCTGATGCTAAAAAGATTTGTGTTCATGTACAGTGTGAAATCTTTTATTGACTTTTCTCCTCCATTTTGTGGTATCTCTTTTGCAGCTAAGCGGGAGGGTGTGGTTGAGATCAGTGAACCGTGGCAAGATGTAAAGGTCACTCGTAGTATGCCTCCTCTCAAGTTCTTCCATGACCTTACCACAGGTGAGCATACCAATGTGCATAGGAATGCCCTGATATTGGTTTGACATGGGAACCTGATGATGATGATGATGATGATGATGATTAGGAACAGGAGGGTGGTGATGATGATGATGTTGAAGATAATAATGATGATGATTCTGAAGAAAAGGAGGATATTTGTGATGATGATGATGATGATGATGATGATGACGAGGATAGTGATGATGATGATGATGATGATGATGATGATGTTGATGGTGATGATGATGATGTTGATGATGATGAGGATAGTGATGATGATGATGATGATGATGATGATGAGGATAGCGATGATGATGATGATGATGATGATGAGGAGGAGGAGGGGAGGAGGAGGAGGAGGAGGATATCTCCCCTTCAGCTAAGTGAGGGGGTATTTGAGATTAGTGATGTAAAGGTCATCTGTAGTATGCCTCCTCTCAAGTTCTTCCGTGACCTAATACTACTGGTGAGCATTCTGTTGATGAATACCCAGTTGTCAGGATGATCGATATTCAGATAAAAGATTATGCATTTGATATTCATATGTCTGTTTAGATCACCTACTGTTATGCTACTGTTATTGATGTATTTCTTCTTGGTGTCCCAGCTAATCATTCAAGGAATTCTTCTGTCCTTCAGAGAGTAATAGCTGGCTGCCTTCATCCTGACGTTCTGTGACAATTTGTGTCACGTGATCTGTGGCTTCTGTGTTAATGCCTACCCTTGCACTGTTGCACATAAGTCACTGTTTATGTTTTTCTGAAAAATCTTATGATTGAGCACTGTTAAGTTGAAAATTCAAATGAATGCAAGTCTTGTCATTTTACCCTGGAGAGAATACACTAAAGTCTTAAACAGATTATAATAGAAACTTGGTTTGATTTTCCACTTTACCATCTTAGATGCGACAGAGATGAGCATGGCGTATGGTCCCAGCATGGAACCAGCCTGGGGTCAGGTCAATCTAGCCATGAACCTACTCAACCGACCTTCCATTGACCCCAGCAAGCCCCTCCCCTTTTGGGACAAGGTCCGCCTCCTCTTTCATGGTCGGCTAACCATCTCGCTGGAGCAGTGCAATATGATGTGGCTTACCACCAAAGATCCCTACAACACCACCGAGCAACTCGACTGGGAATGGAGAGACATCTATCTGGATTGGACCAATGGTAATTATTCACATCTGTGGGGAAATCCAAATTTCATTTTATGTAGTTGGTCCTTCTTGTTTCTGACTACACTGAAGTACATATCGTATGCATAGAATGGCGTTAACACTTTTTTTTTCTCTTCACAGCAGCTCATTCATGCAGCTAGAATATTTTTTTTTCTCGATAACTTTAATTTTCTATTGTCTTCAATAGTGCTCAAACCTAGACAAGTAACACTTGAAATTCACCCTCTCAGCCAATTATTGCCTATTATCATGATTAAGTGGTCAAATAACCTTTCTCATGGGAAAATGGGGGGGGGGGGTGATTTCTGGGGAAATTTGTTCGGGGCAGGTTGTCCTTGCCGTAGTCATCCTAGGGGTAATTGTCCTCTAGGGGTAATTGTCACAAAGCTAATTGTAATGGGGAGTAGTCGTACATTAATATTTAATTAGCTGGTAATAATCATTTTCCTAGTCCCATAGACAATAGACTTAACACTACCTGTATGCCTCCAAATGCAGCTGGTCTAATAATTTTTTCAAGGGCTGTATATATATATATATATATGACATGGTCAGGAAGAATTATTTTCTTGCAGTGCAAATTATTGAAATATAAAGAGTTCTCCTCTTTTGTAGTACATGATTAATGAATGGTTTAGATGTGGAATCCCCTTTAAATACACAATTACACAATGCTTGTTTATTTTATCTTTGTCATCAGAATGTGATTCTATTTTATAATCATTTTATTAAAATCAAGATGTAATAGTTTTGCATTGTTATCTGAGTGGAAGACCGAGTGACTATAACATTTATACTGCAATTTCTGCTGTTTTTCAACCATTATGTCTCATAATGTTATGATGAAGGGTCTGGAACTTTTAAGTTCCTTTATATTTCTTTCTTTTGTCAGCTCATTTCTTGATCAAGGGTAACCTGGATATCTTTGTACGGACTGCATCCAAGTATGATGATGTCAGACTCATCCACCTACCCAATTTCAGATGGGAGTGATGTTCTTTGTCTTTATCTTCATTATTGTTAACAATACTCATATAGCAAATACAAAAAGAAAAGAAGCAATGAATGTCACTAGAAATTGGAATAACGATGACCTGTAGGTCAGTTTGTTTGTATCCATGCATCTTTCTACCAATAGCTTGTTGCCTCTGATGTCCTGTGTCATTGAAATTTGCAATAATTTTTCTTTTGACTTCATTTGAGCTTTTGATTGTGATGCCAGACAGAAACAGAGATTACCGGTAATACAAAATTCAAGTGCTTTCAGTTTTTAGTTTACTAATGTTTTTAACATGTTTGAAGATGACAACTTGGTTTTGTAAAGAACTGATAATGAGTATTTGCTTGAAACCATGTTTTTTGTTGGTTCAGTGAATGATTGATCTCAGTTTTGAGATTGTATCGTAGAATGTTTCTTTAATGTTTTATATTTGCAGCATTGGCATTGAATGGTTGACTAATGGAGACTGCAATGATCATCACAGCATCATGCCTTGTGCACCAGATAAGGTCCCAGCACACTCTATTACTCAGGTTAGTGTGGATAAAGCCATCCTCAAAGCACTCCACTTTTGAAAATTTTATTTTTAGTGTAAAATACCCATCAATTGAAGAGAGACCCTAGTAGGCATGATATTGCAATGCCGGGTACACTTTACTTTACCTGTTTGATGTGCTTAGCTGTAAAGGGGAGGGAGAAAGAAGGTTAACCCTCAATAGCCCGGGGAGGCTAATTTAGCCCCCCTCGACATTTTTGGCAATAATTTTTAACGCGAAAATCTCGTGCTGAAATTTCATGACTTTTTTTTTTTACGTCTCGCGCACATTTTAAGACCTATTTGTGAAAATCAGGGGTACGGTTTCGGAGATATAGCACATATTCATGACCAATGTCACAAAAAATGGCGGTTGTGTATACAATGTATGGGCTTTACAAGAAATGTTGTCAGAAGAAAAAATTTGCATATTTGCATAATTAAATAAGAAAAACAATGTATATCATAATTTGATTATGCATTCTTGCACAATAAATGTACATGATGAAACACAAACACGCCAAGTTCGCAATTGGTCTATAAATGGCCGAGATCTGAGGGGGGGGCCAAATTTTCTGTTTTATTTTTATGCTTTTGTTTGGTTGCAGGTTCATGACTCCTATGGGGCTTTCCGCTCACAGAATCTTATTCTCACGATGTCATTAGAACTCAAAGGACCAAAGGTATTTATACTCCATTGGATTATGCTCAACATGTTTTCCTCATTGAACAATGTCATGTGGATTGCACTGAGAGCACCTGTACATGCACAGAATATTATGAAACCTGTTCGTAGGCCTACTTACTTGAATAAAAAAGGAAATTGTGGAATAAAATCATGAAAAAGTGACCTGTCATACTTTTTCATTACTTTTATTTGTAATCTCACTCTCTTTCACCTCTCTCTCTTATTCCACCTCTCTCTCTTTCTCTCTTTCTCTCTTTCTTGCATTTCCCCTTACTCTTTCTCTCTCTCAGTGTATTTCCTCTTATGGGGTGTTGCAAGAAAGTTGCAGTCAATTGCAAATTGTAAAGCAAATTAGAACAACCATTCTGAATGGTTCAGGGTCTGCCCATTCAAGAAGATGCGCTGGCAACAATGATTTTGATTGGTCAGTACCGATCAGTTGCAACTTGCAATCAATCGCAACTTTCTTGCAACACCCCATTAGTCTTATTCTGAATAGTTACATATGTTGCTGTATAATCTTTATTGTTCATTGGGTGAAATCATCTTTTAATATAGCAATGACTTCAATAATGAAATATCATCTCGCCTATCTAATATATGAAATGATTGATATGAACTTTGTTTGCTTAGGATGGTGAGGAAGAGGACCCTCCAGCCTGTCTCTTCTACAGCAGTACAATGAGATGGCTTCAGAACTTCCAGGTTTGTAGATTGCATGTTTTAGTTGTCATATCAAGTGAAATTGACCATACTCTTTTGTACGCTTTATCTGGAGCAGCAAAAGCCTGGTGCCATCTTGTGGGAGTTGTCTTCGGGGACTCCCAAGGTTGATTCTTTATTATTATATCCAACATCGTAAGATTGTTGCATGAGGAGTGTACACAACAAGAAAATGAATAGTTTTATGAGAAAAGCTGTTTCTTGCCGTCTATTTCATTTTTCTTGCTGATGTCATCGAATAGTTCATTTTTTCCCCATCATCAGAGGGAAAAAGTGAACTATTCGATGACGTCAGCGGGAAAAAGTGAACTATTCGTTTTTCCGGCCCCTCCCCCTATCGACTCGCGACGTACGCTAAGCCTGAGTGCGTACTACAAATGACGACATCCATTTGCGCGTATCTATTGTTTAAGGCAGCATGCACCGTACCGGTGGTGATGATGTCATCATTACGCGTTTGATATCCGCGCAAATTCATCACTGTCTTCTTCAAACTGTTGGTGTATGTACGTGTGCGATACAGTGCAGATGATCAAGTAGATGAGTAGAATTAGGCTTTTGTTCATCATGACGGATATAAATCAAATATATACTGCCTACATTCGAGTCTCTAGTTAAAATATGGCACCCTCGGTGACGTGAAGACGACCATTTTCCTTCGGGGCTGCGCCCCTCATGAAAAATAGTCTTGGTTCACATCACCTCGGAGACCATATTTCCAACCAAAGAAAGAGTTTAAAATAGTATGCAATTTACTTCATCTCCCAGTGAGCAGATTTCTATGTAATTTTGTAAATATTAGGTCAGTGATTGGTAAAGTGAGAAATCCATTCTATTTCTGAGAAGGGATATGCTATTTTTAACATTTACTGTAAATTCAGAAACTTACGCAAAATTTCATGCTGCCAAGTAAATTAATTAAAACACTGAACTTCTGTGCAAGTCACAAAAGTTTCTTGCCGCAAGAATGGCCATCATCAACAGTTAACGATTGTTTGATGTCACGAAAGTTTCTGATTTTGAAGCAGTGGTGTAAGGTAATATACATACCAAATCCATTACAAACCGATTACAATTTTTATTTCTTATCTCCATTAATCATACAGTCATGTACCCTTGGCAATGTTACAAGACCCACCAGGAGAGGTAGGCTCTTCGACAACACAGTAGCAAAGAAGACTCCACTCAGTAGACACTTCAAGTAAGACCGCAATTTATTGGATATTGTTAGATGAAATTTCTGTATTAGTACACAACTCAACATGTACCCATATAGTGATGGTGGTGAGCTAGAAATGGATTGATGTAAAAAAGACTATTGTATGTATTACCACTTACTTTTCATACAAGCTTAAATGTTAATGTTTCTGATAATTGTAGCTACTGTTTCATTGTGATTAGTTAATAGCTAATAGTTTTTTGTCTTCCTATTTGTTGTTTTTATGCCTCCGCCCACCGAAGGTGGGTGCCGGAGGCATTATCTTTTCGGGTTGTCCGTCCGTCCGTCCCACTTCTCGTTACCGCGATATCTGAATAATCATTTGAGGTAGGAACCTCAAACTTGGTACTAGTATGTATCCCCATACGAAGATGAACTGATTAGATTTTGGGGTAAGTAGGTCAAAGGTCAGAGGTCACAGAGGTCAATTTACATGAAATTACATGAGAATTACTGGTTTTTAGCCTCGTTACTGCGATATCTCAAGAACTGTTTGAGGTGAGAACTTCAAACTTGGTACCAGTATGTATACCCCATACGAAGATGAACTGATTAGATTTTGGGGTAATAGGTCAAAGGTCAGAGGTCACAGAGGTCAATTTACATAAATTACATAAGAATTCTTGTTTTTTAGCACCGTTACCGCGATATCTCAAGAACTATCTGAGGTAAACTTCAAACTTGGTACCAGTATGTATCCCCATAGAAAGATGAACTGATTAGATTTTGGGGTAAGTAGGTCAAAGGTCAGAGGTCACAGAGGTCAAATCAAATATTTCTAGTTTTTATATGAAAATGAAATGAAATGAATTTTTCTGTCTCCTGTGCATTTTAAGTGAAAAGATTTGTCATTTTGTTGACCAGTCCTTTTAGAGTGTACATGTATGCCATACATTTCCAATCTGGCGATGGCGGAGGCATAAATTCCGACCGCGCGCGGTCGAATTATTCAATCTAGTTTTTTTACTTCTGCACAAGTCGAAAATCGCCTATGTCAACGCATTTCACTCATTCCCGTGATGATCGACTTAGGCGAGGTTGACTGTACATGTATGTCTCTTGTTGGTACCGAGGATAAAAAAATTGTAACTCTGTAAGTTTGGTAAGAGAGAGTAGCCGCTATTGTCTATCATCACATCAATGTGTGCCAAATTGAAGTGTGAGATACATTTTGTAACTTGATGAACATTTTGTCGATATGAATTCCCATTGTTTCTCAGGTAACGCCTTGTTGCGTCGTCTTGTGCGTATCGGTGTGCTGGATGAGGGCAAGATGAAGCTTGATTACGTGCTGGGTCTGCGCATTGAAGATTTCTTGGAGCGTCGCCTCCAGACCCAAGTCTTCAAGCTGGGGCTTGCGAAGAGCATCCATCATGCTCGTGTGCTCATCCGTCAGCGTCACATCCGGTAAGTTAATGTGCCTACTCTTATGGGCATCACATTGGGGGGGGGGGGGGGGGGTTTCTTTTTCATATAAACATACACAGCTTCACAGCCATAAACATACTATACTAACCTTTATATTTGCACAACTTTTTGAAATTTCCTCTTATATATACCTGTTAGGGCTACTAGTAAAGCTGAGTTATGTGTCTGTCGATTACTGACGTGTTGGGACACAAGGAGCTGTTCCCTTTTTCAAATTCAACAGCTAAATTTTTCATTATACCTAAATGATCTCCTCTGATTGTTTTTGTGTGGTAAACTCATTAATGATAGACAGAAACGTTATACAATGGAACCTTGTTAAAACAATAGAATACAAAGAAGTGGGACCGGCAAAATTACCTTGTAATGAGAATTTGTTACAACAGTGTTGTTTATAATGAGGTTCCACTTTATACAGTTTGCTTCTTGGATATAACCACCGTAATCCTTCCATTGTTAATGACATTTGAGACAACTTCATAGTGATGGCTTTTAATTATAATTCCAGATGAGCATTCAATTGTAATTCCAGATGAGCATTCAAGTGTTAATTTTGCATGGCCACTGAGACATCTTTATGTTGTCTCACGCCATAACACGCTTGAGATTCAGGGAACAGCATCGATGTGTAGTGCCCCAAAGTTATAAAGATGTCACTGGTTTTCATAAAGGCCACTGGAGGATGCTTGCCTACCTCTATGCCTTATTACAATCTACAGAGTGATACGCACTTCCATTCTTTGAAAGACCACTTGACATGCTTGACATGCTTGACATGATTAACGTCTTTCCAAATGACTGGTGGATATTTAGAGGAGTCCACTGAAGGTAGATAAGTCCTCTTAAAAGTCGTATTAGTGAGCTTTCAAATGTGTAGACTTGAACGCCATCCTAGATCCTCCCAGCTACAATGGACTGCTTTGTGTTAGCTGCATACCGCGCTTTGTGCAAGAACGGCTCACCAGTCCTCTGTCTTCTCCCACGTCCACTAGTCAGCTCAAGAACGCATCAAACATGGTAATGCCGTCTTCTCTAGAACATGAACCTCGCTTCACCTACTTTGTATGCAGTCAACACAAAGCAGTCCATTGTCGCTGGGAGGATCTAGGATGCCTTTCACATCAACAAATCCGAAAACTCCCTATTGCCTGCACTGAAATGCATGAAAATACCCGTCTACTTAAAACAAATTTTCAATCTATGTTCATCAAAAAAAAAATTCTTTTTCTTTCCTGCAACATGCTTTCAATGCCAGCTGATTGCCATGCCATTATTATATACATGTAGATGAATGTCTTAGTCGTTTAACAAGTGTGAATATAGAACTAGTAATTGAATAGTTCTTCCGATTGCTTTTTTCCCAGTTTGCCTTTTCCCAAATAAATACTTCTTTGAAAAATATATAACTGATGACAAGTTCACTGTTGTATTTATTGCAATCTCATGCACATTTTTAATATGAAAAGCACACAGATGTAAAATATGTTTCAAAAGTGTTGTGCTTATTGAATTATATTTCTCTCACCTTTCTTGCAGTCTTTATTGCAGTCTATTTCACATTGATTTATTCAAAACGTCTCATCTTATTTACCAAAAATTTTCTTCCAAACCTTGTCACCCTCCCGCAGTGTCCGCAAGCAAGTGGTGAACATCCCCTCGTACATCGTTCGTCTGGACTCTCAGAAGCACATTGACTTCTCCCTGCGCTCACCATATGGTGGTGGACGCCCTGGACGTGTCAAGCGCCAGAACATGAAGAAGGGCTCCGGTGGAGGTGGAGGCGGTGATGAGGAAGATGAAGATTAAGATGTAGGCCTAGAACTTCTCCTCTGTGATGTCAAGATCAGCACAGCCAATAAGATCCTGCTATCTTACGAACATTTACCACTCTCAGACCGAAAGGTGTATAAACACCTGAATGGTCGGCATTACAGATAGAAGTTTTACCAACATCGCATGTGGAATTATGAGCAAATAAAAGATATTGCTGGTTCTGCATATAATTTTTTTCATGTTCCTTTCTTTGATTTCTCTTGTACCTGTAACGAGCCTGTAAGGTTATCCAAACTGCTTCATCCACAAGATATGCATATTTTGTTTTGCTTCACGGGGTTTGCATCACACTATGATTGATGGTGTACACACCAGAGCAGAGACTGATTTTGCTCTGAAAGCTCTTGTAAATCTGGTGTGCCCTGGGGTTGAAAACGGATCTTGAGGAATCCTCAGTTCCTCAATTCTTTTTCGTTATAGAAACTCATAAGAAACTTAGTGAAATTATAGTCATGTGACTATTAAATGTTTTTCAGAAACATCTGAAATTAGGAAGATGCCCCCCCCCCCTTCATTTTCCTTTTACAGGGAATAATTTACCTGGTATAGCATTGATATTTACTACGCATTTTGGGTGCGATTGCTACACAAATTTACAGATGTGTTGCATTTTGCTACATTGAACTGTGTAGAATTTTAAACAAAATATTTGTCTGCTGACTGAAATTGCTCTTCAAATTTCAGTAGGTAAATTATCCCATGTTTTAGTAGGCCCTCTACATATATTAGATGAAGCAGGTTGGTCAGTTGATTTGCACAAGTTTCAGATGAGAGAAATGGAGAGATTTTTGTGCATGAGAGAACGAGACCTTGGGTGCTGAGGATAAATGTGTTGGCATTATCATGAAATATGTCGCCCCTCATTCACATTCATAGCAACGCTATGGTGACATTATTCCACCTCGATGGACCTAACACGCCAATGTTTGCGTACACACTGAATGAGGAGGGGGGGGGGGGGACTTCTTCCACGATTAGGCCAATGTGTTTGCCGTGTTTGATTTGAAGAAGTTGACTGAAATCAAAAGTTGCCAAATTCATAATGCAGTTATGTTAATACACATTTGTCTAAGAACAAACTATTACATTAACCTGTTGCAGGTTATCAAATCAAAACAAATTAGTCAAATGACATGTACATGTAGTTAGAAATTTAGAATGCACATACGTACATTGTTTTGTACAAATAGTGCTTGTCTGACATAATGTATGCAATCTGCATTAAAATCTACATGTACATGGAACTTTTAACAGGTGGATGTAATACAGTACATGTACCTTACCACTGAGTACATGATAAAGACGTGCATGTTTGCATTATGAAGATACATGTAGTTCATTGCTTGCAGCATATGTTTTTTTTCACATTAGAGGGAATTGTGAGAGGCTGGGAACGAGCATGAGGGGAAGATAGATGAAATGGTAATTTTATGAGTGGAGAGAGAGAGCATCTGCATCAGGTGCTATACAGGTGCAGACTGACCATGGGGGGTTTAGGGAATTTCCCTTCGGGCAGGTTGTTCTGAAAATGCCCACTCAGATTTTTAGTCCCAGTCCTCCACCCCTGGATAGTCTGCAAGCACAGACCCTAATTTGACACTTTATCAGAAAATCATTGTCTTGAGAGGAGCCTAATCCAGCTACCTACTGGTCGTGTCAGGAGCAGCTATAGTACATGGCCTATGATAGTCTTACAGTGCATAAACTCTTTTACGACTGACCAGGGTTTGTGCCTGCAAACTAACCCCTGGGCTAGCAGAAGTATGTTTAGTGCAGGTGTCCAGTGTGAGTGAAGCAAGAAAAAAAGACTGTTGCTGCATGCACATGTACATGTACTGTACATGTATTTGAAATTGGGTAAATGAAGAAAATGATGTGCAACCTATTTATAAAGAATGTGCAAGATCTTTTGATGGGTATTTTATTTCCGCCCTCTTACTCCGAGTCAGTGCCTTCATCTTCAGTTGAGAATTTGCCCCTTTTCATCATTGTTGTTTTTATTCACATATCCTATTCTTATTCATATACATTGTACATGTATTTTGTCTCATCTGAGTCATCTGTCATTTTCTTTCTTCCGTCATATTGTCATATTCCTTGTCTACTTAATCCCATTCTGATAACCAACTGCAGCATTCGCCAGCCTGTGTCCATGCAGCCCCTTCAACAAAGCATTCTCTCTCCAAACTTCCAATCCTCATAAGATATTTAAACTTCAGCTCTTGAAAAGTCATTGTTCAGATATTCAGAAAAATACATTACTCCGATTGATCAACATATTCAGAATTGATTAAATTTCCTTCAGATAAAGACGGTTGTTTTTCTTTTTTAAAGCACTACTTCATCTACTCCAATGCATGCACAAGAAGAACTACATGTACACACACATGGATTTCAGAACGACTGCTCCATTACAGTTATATGACATTGAGATATTTGAATTGCATATTTTGCTCCCAATTAATCGACTTGTATTCCTCCCAAACCTACATGTACTGCATAATCTGTTCATGCCATGCGTGCATGGGTGACCTTTGAAAGTTTATCAAGACATATCATTTTCTTGACGTGATATGAAGATCATAAGTTGGACAGCTACTTTGATCATGCACTGACAGCGGTACAGTATATGCTAAGAAAAAGAATGTCCCCTGGCAAGGAGATGTCCCCTCTTGGTGTGTAATACCTTGCGATATTTTGGGTACCTGGTGCTGATCAGGCTCTGGCCGTTATACATGTATATGTAGCCTATATTAATACAGATACAGTTACAGTTTATACACACATACCAAAACAATAATCTTATAGCTACATTTAAAATTATTCTGTAAAATTATCCTACCATAACAAAGGGCACCCACAAGATTACTGAATCATTTTTGTGTCATATTCACATTCGGGATATCTTTTTCCTTCCTTTCGGGTCTCTCGCCCTTATAAAAATGCCGGGTAAAAATGTACTTCCAGTCTCCTCCGATCCTCCTCGATCTTCTCTCTGGATCCCCCACTATACAAATAAACCTCGGTCTCTCCCCCTCTCTCTATCTCTCCCCCTCTCTCTATCTCTCCCTCTCCCTCTCTCTCTCTCTCCAACTTCGATCTCTATCGGATCGGATTGTTCTCATGGCCAAGATCCACGGCATGGCCAAGATCCACGGCATGGCCAATCGACCAACACAAACCATAGTATTTTCTTAATTAAACATGATTATACTAAAAAATATATTTTGTTCTTGAAAAGAAATACGGATAATCAGAAGCACAGCTATGCACTCCCCTCCCCCCCCCCCCCCCCCCCCCCCCCCCCGCCCCATGCCATCCGATCTTAGATCCGCCGCTAAAATCGCAGAATAACTATGATTGTGTATTGACAACGAAAGAAAACAGAAGCTATAAGCTATATAAAAGCAAACACATGCCATTTTCAAAAGAAGAGAAAAAATAAGAACGCATTTGAACTTTGTCATTATGAGAGGCAGAGAGGGCACTGCCCGCACTGGAAAGTCTTCGGGTAGAAAGATTTTCTTTTTGATACGTTATAATAACCCCGACCCCCGGACAACAATGTCACAACGGGATAATATTTATGCTAACATTTGACCGGGCGTATTCATGACGTCATTCGTAAATACACATAATTCACGCTGTATGGATGTGTGTATGAATGAAAGAAAATGGCGACACATGTCTGATCCAGAAAGTGTGCAGTTACAACTGAATAATAGTGAAATCAAGCATTTACCGAAGTCTGTGCTACGTGTTTGTCAAATCAGAAGAACGGTTTTGCAACGTTTCAACAGTTTTCGACGGTCACAACTTCTTTGAGGCTTCTTATTTTGTGGATCGACATCAAACATCAAAATGTATGAAGATATCACGGAATCGGAGGAGAGCGATTTGTGTGACTGGCAACTGCCGCTGGCTTACATGAAGAAAAGACACACAGACCCTATCGAAGGGAGCAAAACAGAAACACAAACATGGCGCATGAAAGAACGGGTATAGCCTTTTACTTTTCTTCTTCTTTTCTTCTTCTTTCTTCGTAATATTTACGAAATGCCTTTCAGATGAGTGGCAAAAATGTTGACAATAAACCAGAATCCAGATCGTGACTAAAATTGTAGATGAGCAGGATGAGGGTGTTTTGTTACTTTACTTAGTTAGGACCTTGTCTTGTTTTTGTTGTGGTAGACCTACATAGACGTAGTTACCCCTCTTAACAATATTTTACATCATATTCTTTCTTGGTCTTATGACGTCTAGCATGTCTAGGTCTATAAACTCTAAGTAACACTAACAGTTAGAGACCTAGGCCTATATGTATATCTGTCAAGGCAAGGAAAATTTCAAAGTAATGAAACTGTCTAAAATGAAAAAGAACTTAGATCTAGTTACAAAATCATCATGATTGACATGTTATTTTTTTTTAATGACATTTCATGATTTCAGAGAACAGTAATGGTTTAACCAGGGCTCGACACCAGCAGATGAGATGCTTGGGACATTTGGTCATTCAAAATCTAAGTCGAGACCCCAAAAATATCAAAGTTTTAACAAGGGATTAACATTAATGTAGATCTATGTACTTGCCCGAAAAATATCATTCTAGACACTGTACTAACATGACCAATAAGAGACTGAACAATGAACAATGCTTGTTGCAATGCACCCTAATGAAGAATATAGGTCTACCTTAAAAAAACTATTTTTATTGTTTAAACTTCTATTCTTTACTACTCGTAAATTTCAATATGGCACAAAAAAGGGACATGATAACGAAGCTTTTCGACCTGCACTCATCAGGTTATCACGCAGATATATATAACAAATTACTTGAAATCAACTATATTATACTTGATGAACCCGGACGCAACCCAGACGCAGTAATTTCAGAACAATCGCAAAGCTTGGATGAACTCCTTTTGTCTGCAGAGAAGGGGTTCGCGCGATTTAATGTAGGCGGCTTCCAGAAAGCGTAAATGCGCTGAGCTTCTGGCCCGTACATAACTGAGAACTGATCGTCGGCATAGCTTTGTGCGCAAGCTGGACTGTTCAGCAAGTGGAGACCAATCGCTGAATCGCATTTGGCTATCTTTGGTCTGTTAGCGTGCATTTCAGATTTGCAGGCACGGACGGGCTGCGTGCGCTGAATGGTTGTACGGTTCCGAATAGTCGAGGGGACGTGTTGTTTAATGCGATCAGCCAACCGCATTTACGCTTTCTGGAAGCCGCCTACATTCAATCACACGAACCCCTTCTGTGCAGACAAAAGGAGTTCGTCCAAGCTTTGTGATTGTTCTGAAATTACGGCGTCTGGGTTGCGTCCGGGTTCATCGAGTACAATATAGTTGATTTCAAGTAATTTGTTATATACCTGCGTGATAACCTGATGAGTGCAGGTCGAAAAGCTTCGTTATCATGTCCCTTTTTCGTGCCATATTGAAATTTTGTAGTACCAAGAAATTATTTACTCGTAAATTCTATAGAGAGTAGGAGACTTCGGGAGAATCGATGTCTGACTTGGCATTGTCTTTAGTCTCTTTGATACTGATTGTTTAAGTACAAAGACTACTTAATTAATGAGACACGTCTATGATGGCTAAATAAGAGCTGCATCTGATTCATTAGTAAAGTTCCAAAGCCAAGGTGTGTTATCTATTAAGCCAAGTGAATCAAACTTTTTGATACAGCATTTTCACAAATTCTCTACTTTACTCCAACTCACTGAGATCAGGCTATTTTACCATCAAGCCTTTTGTAAACAATCTGACTTTTGGACTTGGCTCTCTGTGGCTCTCTCTACTCTGAGAGAAAGACAAAGAGAACCAAAGCCAAATAATAGAAATGTCCCCGAAATATAATAATAATAGTAGTAATAATAATAATAATAATAAGTTTACTTGTCAACCTGTGACATTAATTATTAGGCGCATCCTTTTATCTCAGCCTGTTGTTCAGATTCGCACTAACCAACGTTTGCTTTCGCCTTAATGACGAATTTCTATTGTGACAAAATAAACCACATTGTTATGATTCGCCTTAAGTCGCAGTTATGCTTTTAATAATAATAATAATCATAATCATAATAATGAAAATAGTAATAATAATATTAATAATAATAATAAGATAATATAATAATGATAATGATAATGATAAAATTTTATGATATTAATATTAAGGATAATGATTACAGTAAGTAAAATATAATAATGATGATAATAATTTGGACTATACATACATTATAACGCGACCCTAATGTCAGAGGGCAACCAAACATGACATACGGCCAAGTAAAAGAAATCACTTGCCTGATTGTCAACAGACATACATGTAAGTTACATGTATGTGAAAATACATGAGAAAAACTATAGAAAAACTGAACACAATTTTCGTAAATTCCGCCCTTTGATCAAAACACTTAACAGTTACAGATAAAGAAACAATGTAAATTGGAGCAAATAAATTTGGTGTCCAGAGTCCTGCCAAGCAAGTAATAAATGATTTTATTACAGTAATTTTGGGTGAAATGTTAATATTGATTTGATGACAGCTATACATTTTTTGTATCTAGAATCTGGAATTATATGTCCAATCGTACTTTTTGAAACTGGTCTCAAACAGTATTTTAATCATCTTGCAGGTATATGTACATGTACGGTAGGTATTACACACTGAAACTGTGCAGTATCCCATGACTGAAACACAATGTGAAGATTAGAGACGATCATATTTAGAAACAAAATCCATCCCGCCATTGTGTTCTGTTTACATATGACCTGTTTTCCTTCCTCCACACCTTGATGACTTCCTGAGCATGTCATGATAATTGCTGACTTGTAGTATTGAATCTCTGTATCCTAAAGTTACTGAAACTTTTATTGTACAGTCTGCGAGACTGCAAAGTTTAATCTTTGTACATGGACAAACCATGGGTGGTTACTGGTATTCTGAATTTCAGCATTTTTATTTGGTCAAGGGACGTTAATTTTCATGTCAGTACACTGTACATGTACATGTAATTGAAAGTGCACAGAATTAGTTCTTTATTGGTTTATTTACACCTGCATGGGTGTCTTTATTTGACTATTAATCCATGTAAGGTTAGGGTTAGGGGCAATCATTTACCTCATGGTCATTTAGAATTATTACAATTAAAATACCTCTTTAATACTACTGAATCAAAGGAAACAATTTTCAGATTACTTTATGACCCTTTATGCATGTACATGAATGAGAACCGTTCAAAACATGAATTTATGGAGAAGGTAAAGGAAAATATGATTTTTGTTGGTTTTAAAATCATGAAGCTTAGTATTACTGCAGGTGATACTTTTGCATGGTATGTTTGTATAGAGACTAGCGGAAATACAAAAGTGAAAGTGATGTATTTTCCTAAACTTGTTTTTGCTCATAATATAATAATAATGTAAACTTCTTAATGATCATTGGTTCCTTTGGTCAAAGTTTATCTCATATAAAGTTTGTAGTTTCAGGTAATAAAAAAAAATGTATTTCTCAAGCTATTTCCTGGTGTCTTACCCACCCTCTGCCACTGAAAAGTTTTGCATGTTTCTTTTTTTTCTTCTTGGGCCTGCATTGCAAACAAAAGGGGTGTATCTGGATTCATCACAAATGAATATGTCTAATATATTTTGATCAATTAACAGGGATTTACATGTCTACATTTTATGATACTGAAAAGTTTTGCATGTGTTTTTTTTTTCTTGGGCCTGCATTGCAAACAAAAGGGGTGTATCTGGATTCACCACAAATAAATATGTCAAATATATATGGATCAATTAACAGGGATTTACATGTCTTCATTTTATGATATATAATTTTTATGTAATCCATCCATCAGAATAAATTACCATACTCTGTAAAGAATGCGGCAGTCCAAAATCTACCCCTCTATGCAACGTAGGCTTCAGAAAGCTCTGAAGGTACGCAGTAATACGCACAATCCCGCATGGGATGATTTCATTTAATGCACTCAGGAGCTATATTTTATTTATATGTTATGGATTCCTTATTTTATATTTTAATCTGTCACATCTTGTTCTTCTCCATCTGAATGCCTTCACAGATGAAGACAGTCAGTGTAGCTCTTGTGATATGTCTCAATGTGGGAGTGGACCCTCCTGATACGGTCAAAACTTCGCCATGTGCAAGGCTAGAATGCTGGATAGGTACATAATTTCATTCCTCTCTCTCCTTCACATTCTCTGTCCCTCTGTCTCTCCCCCCCCCCCTTCTCTCCCTCTCTCTCCCCCCCCCCTTCTCTCCCTCTCTCTCTGTCTCTCCCTCCCCTCTCTTTCTCTTACTTTTTTATGCCTCCGCCCACCGAAGGTGGTGCTGGAGGCATGTTTCCGGGTTGTCCGTTCGTCCGTCCTGCTTTCTCGTTCTCACGATGACTCAACAACCATATGAGGTATGAACTTCAAACTTGGTGCTAGTATATATCACCATTGTCCATAGGAAGACAATCTGATTAGATTTGGGTGTAAGTAGGTCAAAGGTCAAGGTCACAGAGGCAAATTTCTGAAATTTCAGGTGTTAGCCTCGTTCTCGCGATAACTCAAGAACCACATGAGGTATGAACTTCAAACTTGGTGCTAGTATGTATCACCATAGGAAGACAATCTGATTAGATTTGGGTGTATGTAGGTCAAAGGTCAATGTTACAGAGGCCAATTTCTGAAATTTCAGGTGTTAGCCTCGTTCTCGCAATAACTCAAGAACCATTTTAGGTATGAACTTCAAACTTGGTGCTAGTATGTATCACCATAGGAAAAATATCTGATTAGATTTTGGGGCTATGTAGGTCAAAGGTCAAAGGTCATAGGTCAATTTCTGAAATTGCAGGTTTTAGCCTTGTAAACATGGTATCTCAAGAACCATTTGATCCATTAACTTCAAACTTGGAACTAGTATGCATCACCATAGTGAGACAAACTGATTAGATTTTTGTAGGTCGAAGGTGACAGGTCATAGAGGTCATTATACAGGTGTACTATGTGAAATTAATGTTTTTTTACCTATGTCATCACCATATCTCAACTATTTTCTATTCATGACTAGGAGGAGATAAAGTGCTGTTAGTGCTCAGACTTTGAGGTTATAAGGTGTAAGGTCAAATGTCAAAGAGGTCAATTAACATGTAATTAGAGGGTTTTTATTCTGGTTATCACAATATTTGAAGAACAGTTTGAGCCGTCTACTGAATTTAGGCGGAGGCATACATGTAGAAGATGCCGTTGCATTCATCTTGTTTCTTTCTGTGTTTTGCTCTCTCTGTTTCTTTTACCCATTATCCTCTCTATATTTATGTATGCCTCCCTTCCCACCTTCTGAATCATTTCTCTCTCCTCTCCCCTCCCCTTCCTCTTCCTCTCCCCTCCCCTTCCCTCTCCATTACCCTCTATATGCACAGAGAGTAGACCTATTCTGTCTACTCTATAAATAATAAAGCAACATTTCAATGTGCAAGCATATATTAATATCCTACAATCATTGTTTGTGAAACAGGAAGTATTAGTGATTGATCAATTCACTATCAGTTTCTATTACATGTACATGTAGTTTGATATGTCCTCTAGTTAAATGTTAAGTGGGTATTATCATGTGAGAATCATTAGTGAATAAGTTTAGAAAATGAAACATGTACTTCATGTTTGAGAGACGTGTGCTGAACTTGTAAGAGGACTGTAAAATTTCTACCAACAAAACTAAAATAGCAAATATTTGCATTTAACTTTTGACTCTCAAGTCCCATTTGTAAATCATAAAACATTTATAGATGTACATTTGCACATCAACCATAATTTTTTATAACAGATAATGATACTATACTTCAATTCTTCCTGTAAAAGAATAATGAAAGTGTTTTATATTGCACAGGATATACATGTAACTGTTCTTAAAAAAATGAATTTTAGCTTATCGTAGCATCTTTAAAAAAAAAAACCTCACATTGATTGATGGGTCATTCCAGGAGGTTGGGGCAATTTTTGCAACATACCAGAAGTGAGAAACTACATGTATGTCTCATCAGCCGTATAAATGTTTGCTAAAATTGAGTTCAGCGTAAAAAGCAAAGCTACTTATGTTGAGAAGTACTCTAGCTTCATGGTGAATCTATATGGCAGACCAAAATTGTATGAAATGTTATATAAATTTTGATGTCCATGTAACGGTGGTAAAAAAAGAAATGCGTTTTTAAGCAAAGCTTTGAAAGAGAACCAACTGAAACAGGAATGATTCTGGCTGGGCACTGCTATGCATAAAAATTTTCAAAAGATGATTTCATCTTCCATGTGATCTCATACCAGCGTTACATGGACATCACATAATTTTAATTCATGGAATGACCCTGACATAACTTCCCATTATACCACCTATGAGGTTAACCTTTTTAGCAAAATGTTTGTTTGTCAATTAGCGCTTTCCCAAGAATCCCAAGACAAATCGCATTTTGTTTCATTTTCCCAATTCACACTCTTTCCATAGACCCACTAGCTCTTAGCCCGTCCAAGGCTCTTGAGGCAATAGGCTCCAGTTTACAAAAGCAATATGAAAGATGGCAGCCTCGGGTAAGTAACAGAGTACATTCGAGGTTTTAACTCTTTCAGTGCCGATGGCACGTATATGTGACAAATAGACTTGTCATTTTCAGTCACCAATTATGGTGGTCAACGTACAGTATATCAAAATTTTGAACATAAATCAAGCACTCTAAATATATGATTATGATTATTTGCTACCAAAGAAATTTTCAGAGAAAATTGCAGATTTTTAAAAAAGATATTACCTTATTTCAACATTAAACAATAGTAAACAAATGAGATACCAAAATATAATGTACAAAAAAGAAACTTATATGTAATTTTCAATAATTCTTATGCACTAAGTTAGGCAAAGCAATAAAGTTTGGTATCATAAGAAATGGTAATAAATTTCCTACAAGTTTTATACCCAATGTTTTGTGAAATAATAGATGGTTAATGAAGTGCAGACATTTGAAAAGCAAGCACTGATCACATTTTGGTAAAACTTTGTAAACCCCTTGGCACAGTAAGAGTTAATCTGAAATGTGTGCTGCTTCTTCACACTGGTGGTCGTTGCATCACAATGTGCTCTTAAATGCACAATGTTTTTACACGTACTGGGGCCTGTTGCACAAAACTTGTGTTTGAACGCAACTCGGGGGGAAAATGAAACGCAACTTTATTTTCAGCCAATCAGAAGTGCGCATTAATGACTTGCGTTTGATTTTTAAGAGTTGCGATTAAACGCAAGTTTTGTGCAACGGGTCCCTGATCTTGCATGCATCTAAAAATGAATATTGATGGGCGTTTTGCCCATTTTTCAAAAAGTGGAATCTGAGGTGTTTAAAATTGTAGTCAGCATACACGTAGGTTCAGGGATAATTGTCTAATCTTTTATATTTCTAAGCCTTTCTTTAAGAATATCAAAGACTTTTTTACCATCACCAACAGTCCCCAGCATCTGCTTAGTACTCAGAGATTGGTGCATTCAACATAAATAGGAAAGGATAAAGAATGATGCATAGACTGTTAAATATATGGAATGGAATTTCCAATGAAGTAAATGTGGCACCGGTTTTTTATCAGTTTTCACTAAATTTTCTCACTTTGTATATGGCCCGTTTCACGGTTAGGCGCCACTTTTCATTTTTTTTAGGTTTGGGTCTCCTACACAGAATATGAGCGGATTAATGAAATGATTTGGTATGCATATGTTAGGCCCCTATGGGGTCTACCTCCCATAGCATAACGAAAATCTAACTCCCAAGCATTTGTGCACAGTAGGGTGAGATGTGCCCAAATTGGACCTACCTGATGTCAACCTGGCAAACATACCTTTTTTGAAAACTGTGCCACTCCTAAACACACTCAGCTCTCACCTAACTGAACCAATATATGTTTGGTTGATGAGTGGTTGTAATAAATCATATTAGTGTTAAAACATTTTGATTCCTTTTTTATACATTTTTTTCACTCCAAAATTCCCTTGGTGGATGTGACAGTGTCCGTTCACATTTAAGCATCTACTTATAAGGGTCATGCACATTAGATATTTAAGGGATGTTTCATAAATATGTTGTCTGAGTACATTTATGGTTTGGTCGAATAACTGTAGAAAGTTTGGCTGTACCTCACTTTAATCTAATACTATGTCGATAATTTGAAGAAAAAAAATTAAATGTCTGTTCACAATTTTGTCACATCCACCAAAATTTTGGAATGCTATTACTTTTTTATGGTTTAGGTGACTTCAGATTTTTTTACATAGATTTAGGAGAAAAGGTGAGCTACATATCCAATGAAGACAATTAGGAATTTCAAACTCAAGTTTTTCTTTTATGTCACAATACATGGTGTCCGTTCACACCTGTCACATCCACCAGTCTACTTTTCCAGAATCACATCAGGATATATATCTCAGTACTTGCAAATGTGATCGACTTTAAATAACAGGAAATTTCAGATTCTATATTGAGCTGGCAGTTAGAATACAAAAAGAGATTGCTGCGTAATTATAAATTTACAAAAAAGTGAAAATGCTTAAAGTGGTGTGGCGGATGTGACACTTCCAGATGTGAACGGACATTTCGTACATTTCACCAAATTATTGGGACAGTTCAGTTTTTCTTTACACCTAATGGCGTCTAAATTAAACATTTCTGGTCTTTACCATGTAATAGGAGTGTAATCAGTTTGTTTAACTATACCTATCCCTTTATTTTACATAATAATATTTTCACACAGTAAGGGTGTAAAATACATTTTTCGTCATATCAGATAAAGCCAAAATTCAATGTATTTTACTTAACTTGATACATATATGACATCTAAAAAGCTATAAATTTATTATTATATTTAACATACTACCATTTCACCTCTCTCTTATAAGATGCTTTGAATACTATGCTGTTGAAATGTGTGGTGGATGTGACATTTTTCCATGTGAACAGACACATTGTGTATTCTACATTTGCTACACTAGGTCCCCCAACGACAAGACTTTGAAAAGTGCCAACTAATTAAAAAAAAACTTTGGAATTCTCCTTTCCGGGCATCCGGGATCTTTCGTCGTCATTGCAGCCGCTGGGTGAAAACAATAGCTTGGCAATGCGTAGCAACACATTTGACTTAATTGCACACACTTTGACTCTATAAAAATGTTTTTTTTTCTTTTCTTCATCAAAATGCTGAAAATTTGCTGTGCCATAGGTTGTCACAACCACAATATGGTGCAGGGATATTCTTTCATTTTGTATTTTTCCTTATCGCGTTAAATAGCGCGAAGATGGGGAAAATGGGTAAACGCGATCGAAATCTGCAAGAAAAATCCAGACAACAAACGCTGGGAACCAACGTACATCTAATACGTTCGGCTCATTTGTTCGGATCATTTCATAATAGATACATATCCTGCTGATATTTAGCTTCAGTCTTATATAAATATAATATGTACATATATTTTCCAATAGAGCAATATAGATTTCAAAGACAGAAAATGTGCTATGGGAACCAAAAACAATAACTCGCTCATGCAGCTGTTCACTACTCCATATCATCACGGTATGGGACTTTCTACAGTCCCAATTACTAAGTTTTGTGAAAGCTTTTATTTATATATTTTTTAATTCCCTGAATACGTCATCAACCACTCCGACCAGTATGAGGTTATCCTGCCAGGAATGAATTTCCGATGATGTTCGTTGTGCGAGAGTCCTTCTATGTGCATACAAATAAAATGCAATGGATTTATTGCATGCAAATTCTACGTGTGGGACCGAAGACGAAGTCAACTAATTGAGACGCTCAAACGAGCCTTGTTTCCACCCACTGAGGCGTTACTAGGGTCATAGTTAAGAAAGTGACGTCACGCTGGAAAGCAGAATTGTCTTTTTGAAATATATATGTATTCATAAGTACTTTTAATCACTATCGATGAAAGAAAATAAGCAAACCAGATAACAGGAATACAAAAACAAACTGCAATGAACATTATCACTGTGTGACTTTGGAGCAAATAAATGAAACATTCTGCCTTTACCTCTGACTATAGTAGAATCCAGGAAAGTGATGGGTGAGTGAAAGGTTTCATGTAAGAGCTTTTTGTACCTACATGTACATGTATACTGTACCAGTGCAGTACATTCAGAATGCATAGCTGCATGGTTGTACATGTAAGTGCAATTTCTAGCTAAGCAGCATTTGTATGATTAACATTGGAAATATCTATTAGAATCGTATTGGGCAATACACTTATTAAAGCATTCAGGTATTTCTAGCTTTTGCTACATGTACATACATGTACAAGTACTGTTATACTTTATGGTGCTTTTACCACATACCAGTTTGTGAAAGCATCTGGAAAAACAAATTAGTGTTCTTTTATTCACATTTCATCCACAAATTGGATAATACATGAATATGTGCTATTGTTATAAATTAATTTGCTTCTTGATAAAATATTAAATGTTTTGAATTGTTTAACATTGCGATTGTTGAAAGTTGACATTTGTATTCACATGTCATTTTTAAACACCTGCCAGAAGGATTTCAGTAATTCATACTAAAATTTGAAGAATTCAGAACTTATGGGCAGTGACCTGTGATCTGGGAATTATGAGTATTCTGAAGGATTTTGCTGAACATATTACTACTGGTTTATAATTAATTACATGTATGAGTAAAAGAAACACTGAACTAGCGAGTCTGTTCACTACAGTGTGTCCAAGAAAAAAGTTAAGTTGGAAAATTCTCCCACAATAAATGTTTCAAAATATGTTTAAGAAATTGTCATACCTGTGGATAGCCTACGGTCTCTTCTATCAAATGACACCAAAATATCCCACAATACTTTACGTCTGAGAGAGCAAAAGCCAATTTTGTGAAAGGGTGCAAAATCCAGTCTTGACAAGTATTGATATTGGCTCTGGCTGGTATCAGCTGAGCTGAGACTATGTACATTTAAAGGCTTAAAATTTCCATATTCGGATCAATAAAAGACAATTTATGAAATAACAGGCTATGTTCTCTGTATATCATTACACATCCATCAACATGTTATGCTTGAGTGAGCAATTTACTATTTTGCTGAGTGTTTCAAAATGTTACTTTTGGTGAGTTTTTTAATTTCATCTGACTTGCTCACTTAACCATAAACCACAAAATATAAAATCTTGATGTTACAATGTATTTCATGACTCTCAACTTGGCTCATACCAGCTAGAACAACAATAGACATTTTGTCAAGATTGGAATTTGCACCAATTCACAGAAGTGACTTTTGCTTACTTATGCGTAAAAATATTGTGAGACATTTTAGTGTCATTTGGTAGAAGAAATTCTAAGCAAACCACATGTATGAAATTTTACTGAAAATATTTTGAAATATTTCATTGGGGAGACTATTTTCCGACTGTCAATTTCAAACAGTTTTCAATTTTTTTTATACCAGTCTGAACAAACACCAATTCTTGTCAAGTCTGAATTTTGCACCCTTTCCAAAAAGTGGTTTTAAATCATTCAAGCGTAATAACTAGTCAGATTTTTTGGTGTTATTGTATAGGAGGGACCCTAATCTATCTACAAGAATTAAAATTTATTGAAAATATTCAAAAATAATTATTTGGGGAGACTATTTCCATCTGTTAACTTTTTTGGGGGGAGGGGGGGGGGGATGCACTGTATTGTAATGTCACATCCACCATGTTTGATGTCGTTTACTATGAGAAATTAACACTGCTACCAACAGAAATGCCATTTGTTGTGAATTCCCAGTACATATGTAATACCGCTGCTTGATTAATATTCTTGTCTAAAGGTTTGTATCAAGTAGTAATTGATTAAAGTGTAAAATGTCTGTTCACATTTGATTTTGTCACATCCGCCACAAGGAGTTTCAGGCAGTCTACTATTTAGAATAGAAAATCTTGTGAGCAGTGACTTGTATTCTAGAAATATGAGTATTCTTTGTGATTTTGCTAAAGATAAGTACTGGTTTAAATCTACTTCTCAGTAAATTAAATCAACCTATAACCGGTAAGTCTGTTCACTATTATAATGTCACATCCACCATATTTGAATTCATTTACTCCGACAAAAAGTTACTCTGCGTACCAACAGATTATTGCTGTGAATTCTCAGTATATATTAAACTCTGCTATGCTTGATTAATATCACTGTCTCAGTTATTTGCATTATCATTAAGTATTAATTGATAAAGGTGGAAAGTGTCTGTTCACATCTGATTTTGTCACATCCACCACAAGTAACTTCATAACTTTACAGAATGCATAACCTTGTGAGCAGTGACTTGTCTTCTGCAAATATTGGTATTCTTGGGAGTATTGCTAGACATTATTATTGTGATTGCAGCGTAAAACTTTGAAGGAAACAAGATAATGTTCCGTTCACATGCATAATGTCACATCCGCCATGCCAGTTACCACATACATGTACTGTGAAAAATACAATCTATTTAAGTAATAAATTCCCATTGTGATTGAAAATTGAATTTGCAGACTGTTTAATAACTAATGATGGGCTCATATCTGTGTATTATTGGTGAATGTTTGAAATGTCCGTTCACATCTGGTTTTGTCACATCCGCACCACCCTGTGGCTAAAATCCTGTGGTTAAAATACGAACATTAGCAATGTTCCTATTAAGGATGTAGATGTCCCCCACCACAATCATCATCTCCATGGAGTAATACATATCCTCAATGGGGAAGTGTAAAATGAGAGAAACTTTTCAGAGTCAAAACCTTGTTATAATGCATATTTTTTCTTCACATTGCTATATTTTAACACCAAATGTACAGAAAGGCACAATTTTTGGAACAAAGTTTGCTTGAATACCACTTCATCATGTGAACATGTGATAATATTATTTGTACATATGGACCTATAGTTATGTCTGTGATATTTAAATGTTGTTTTTTATTCAAATTTCCTTAAACTTCAAAGTGGCCATTACAGAGCCAGGTGTTATGGCATTAATTAAGCTCTGGCACCACATT
Organism: Heliocidaris erythrogramma; assembly: GCA_025617745.1. Classification (NCBI taxonomy): domain Eukaryota; kingdom Metazoa; phylum Echinodermata; class Echinoidea; order Camarodonta; family Echinometridae; genus Heliocidaris; species Heliocidaris erythrogramma. Next base: position 17,309,624 of record CM046861.1, read on the forward strand.
TGCTGTTAAATTCACATTCCCAGGATTGAAAAATCATACTTCGCTACATTTCAACTAAAACTTGAAATTTTGATACCTAGGTTGACAAAAAGTGGCGCCTAACTGTGAAACGGGCCATATATCCAACTTCTTGTTCTCTGTCTACCTTGTAGGCTCGTTACAAACAGACCCTAGATCCTACAGTGGATGAGGTGAAGAAGCTCTGTACATCCCTGAGACGTAATGCTAAGGAAGAGAGGGTTTTATTCCACTACAATGGCCATGGGGTGCCCAGACCAACCACCAATGGGGAGGTCTGGGTTTTCAACAAGGTAGGAATAGTGTACATGTATGTTCGGCAATTGTAGTTGCTTAAGTAAAGGATTGCATCATCGTTTTAGAATGCCAGGCTCCAGCAAAAAACAAAATCTTTGTAATCTAGAAGAGTAATTCCCTTAAATGTTTTCCCCACTCTAAAGTACTTCCAAATTCTGTACATTTGTTCATCATGTCTAGGACCCGAGAGATCCATCCGTCTTGGTTCCTGAGAAGACATTCTTCATATAGCTCACATATCATAGATATTTGCTTGAAGGGATGTTTTCTCCAACATGGATTGCGCATGGACATGTATAAAAGACCTATCAAATAGCATTTACATGTAGTCCCAGATATATATTATGTACCCTTCAATCAAAGGATTGGTATTATGTACAATGACTACATATCATGCCATGGGTTGCAGTTGATCAGACAGTCTTATGGGGTGTTGCAAGAAAATTGCGATTGATTGCAAGTTGCAACTGATCGGTACTGACCAATCAAAATCATTGTTGCAAGCGCATCTTCTTGAATGGGCAGACCCTGAACCATTCAGAATGGTTGTTCTAATTTGCTTCACAATTTGCAATTGATTGCAACTTTCTTGCAACACCCCATTAAACACTGAAATGTTCCACAAAAAAACAGAATCTGATTTTTCCAATCTCTAGCAGTTCTTTTGTACTTCTGCATGTATGTGCCACACACTTATGCACATTCCTTCTCTCTCTTTACAGAATTATACCCAGTACATCCCTCTGTCTGTATATGACCTTCAGACGTGGATGGGCAGCCCGTCTATCTTTGTTTATGACTGTTCCAACGCAGGACTTATACTGGAATCCTTTGAGCAGTTCTCAGTACAGAAGGAGCAGGACAGAGAGGTGCGTACAAAGCAGACCCTTGGTGCATTTTCTGTAACTTAACGGACTGACTCTCATTGTGCTAGCTTGGCATGTGTGACTGAAATTAAATTTAGATTATTCTACATATTGCTATTACAATAGTTATTATTCCAGGGTGCCTACACATAGCTCTTGATGACAGTTGAAAAATATCAGTTGAAAGTTTCTTACTTTTAGCTCGGGAAACTCCAACATTTACTGAATTACATGTGCACAAGAAAGCTAATACAAACTGAAATATGTTTCACCCAGTCATATGAGCTAAGTTGCTGCAAATAATCCCCCTCTTATCTACCCCTGCTCAACTACATGTATTACCTTTTGTCTTTTGCCTCTCCCACTTACTTTTCACCAGCTGGTACACATGAACCCCACCCCAATAAACAGGACCCAGATGCCCCTCCCTCCTCCTGCCAAGAACTGCATTCAGCTGGCTGCATGCGGCTCCAATGAACTCCTTCCTATGAATCCAGAGCTTCCTGCTGATCTCTTCACAGCATGCCTCACCACACCCATCAAGATTGCCTTGAGATGGTAAGGATGTAACCTGTATAGAAAGACCCACCAAGGGAGACACAAAATGCGATCTTTAAGCAGGTGGTCTATATGTGTAGTTTGTCTTTAGCCAAGATCACCTTTTGATGGTAAGGATAAATATATTCAAAAGCCTGTGTACAAGGACCACTCAAGGGAGACAGAAAAGGTGGTCTTTATGTGCAGGTAGTCTTTCTATAAGGTAGTCAGTCCCAGAGCAGGTTTGACTGTACATCAAACCTGTATAGAAAGACTGCTCGAGGAGAACATTTAACCATTTATAGTAGAGGGAACAATGTCATATTCTTTGGTTTACTATGAATATAGAAATATTCAGCCTCACCCGGTAAATTTTGTTACTTATTTCAATGGTTTATGATGTTCAGATATTATCAACTTTGTTTCACTATTTCTTCTATTGATTTGCACCACCAGTTTCATCACAAGATTTATTTGATATGGAGCTTTTCCGAAGCTTTTAAAACATTTCAGTGAATTTCCCGCGTGCACATGCTCTATTATATATGTCTATATAATTGTCATTGTTTGTATTATGCTTGATATTCAAAACAATGTATCATCTACAGGTTTTGTTTTCAAAGGAGTAGCTACTTGGTGCCAGGAGTCACTCAAGAACTTGTAGACAAGTGAGTGGTTAATATAGTCATTCAGTGTTCATTTTAAGCCAAAAAAAGTCCTAAGGTTATGGGAAGCAAGATTCTATAGGTGGCAACAATGGTAATGAATTCTTTTGAAATCTTTCTTGTAGTTATGGTGATCCCTATATGTGTAGTTTTAGGGTTATTCATACTGCACTACAGAGAGAATTCTTATTCTTCTTTGAAAATGAGCATTTAATTTGTCCTGTACTAATATAAACTTTGATATTCTTTCTTAAAACTTTCAGTGATGCTTATTCGACCACAATAACCAAATTGAATTTTTTTTTTTAAATCCAATTTTACTTCTGTGTCAGAATTTTAGTACCTTCAATGTCATGTCCTTATTTTCTGCTGCAGGATTCCAGGAAGGTTAAATGATAGGAGAACACCACTTGGTGAACTCAACTGGATCTTCACTGCTATCACAGACACTATAGCATGGAATGTATTACCTAGAGGTAAGTTTAATACCAATGGTTCTTTATTTGTGTGAGGAGTGGGCATAAGTATGCGTCCAAATTCTCTGTCAGGGAAAAAAAAAGTTCTTAAAAAAAGTGTGGGGGGGGGGGGAAGCCCACTGGTGTATTGAGTCAAGGCATATTTGGGGGCATAGGGGCATGTGCTCCTAATCCTCCCCATATTTGCCACAATTAAAAGATTTTTGGGTGTGCTAGTGGAATAGATGTTGACTGTAAACAGCAAATAGCTTCCTGGTCAGATTTGAACTGGTTGTGATACCTTTTCATACATTCCAATGAACTATTTTGTATAATAAGTGAATGAAATTCATACTGTATTCTGCCATGCTTCAACCAGTCTTTTTATTAGTCTTTTTTCCAAATACTAGTAAAGAAAATAAATTATTAGACACAAAAAGGCAAAACTATATGTTTATTTCTGATAGTAAGTTAAACATTTTGGTTTAAACTTTTCATCATGTTGTTACTAAAGACTGAATAGTACCTATACATATTATCAGATGGTGAATAAATTTTGTTGAATTTTATTTCTGTTTATTTGAGAGCAGATCTATTCCAGAAACTATTCAGGCAAGACTTGTTGGTAGCTAGCCTATTCAGGAATTTCCTCCTGGCAGAGAGAATTCTACGCACATACAACTGCACTCCGGTGTCCAGTCCCAGACTACCACCCACATACCAACATCCTATGTGGTAAGAAATGATGATGATGATGATGATGATGGTGGTGGTGATGATGATGATGAACATGATGATGGTGATGGTGCTGATTATGATGATGGTGATGATGAAGATGATGATGCTTGATGATAATTTTGAGGAAGAATGAGAGGAGAATAAGGAAAATTGAGATGAGAACAGGGAAGAAGGATATTTTGATGATGGTGGTGATAATGATAGTGATGATTATTAGGGGGAGATGATGATAAATGTGAGTAAGTATGAGAGGAGAATCCTCATGAATATTGAGATGGGAATAAAGAGGATGAAAACTTTGAAGAATGGACATGATGATGATGATTATTATAGTTATGATAGGACTAATCGGAAGTAGGCTGATATGGAGGAAGAGCAAGAACAAATATTGAGTTAAAGCATAGTAAACGGAGGATAACAAAGAAGAGGAAGAAAATCATTGTTGTGAGGTTGTGTTAAAGAAAAGCAATTAACACAACTCATATTGTTTTCTGTTCACTGCACATATCTCTGTTACTTTGTTTGATTTGAATGTTAAATAAAGTGATGAATATATATGACAACTTCTAGGATAATGGTGAAGTAAGTTGCAGTACAGGAAATATCACTTTGTAATGAACTTCTAAACTTGTTGAATCTGAATCAGGTATGATGCAATAAAATTCCTGAGCTTATCAATGTTTGCGATTTCTTGAGAGTGAAAATTTATCTTCGTATGAATCAAGACCAGTCATGTCTAGTCCAACAAATTTCATATTCTCTTCCCTGCAGGCAAGCATGGGACCTAGCAGTGGATGCCTGTCTGTCTCAACTCCCTGCCCTGGCCAAAGGGGCAGACTACAAACATAGCCCCTTCTTTGCAGAGCAGCTCACAGCCTTCCAGGTTTGGCTCGGTATGGGGTCAGAGATGAGAGAGCCACCAGAACAACTCCCCATCGTGCTTCAGGTAAAAATGTAGACGGGGAGGACTGGTCTAAAGGATTTAAGTACTAGTAGAGTTGTAGGTGTTTCTGGGTATGGGTGGGTTCAAAAACACTCGTCATTGAGCTTTAGGTAAATAATGTAGAACAGTGGGGTTGGTGAGAGGGTTTAGTTAGAGCTGAAGATGTGGCTGGGTAAGGGCTTTAGAGATGAAATAGCCATCACAAGAAAATCCTATTGTGTTTTAGTAAAAGAGTGGAACAGTGAGGATTGGCCATATGTAATGTCGTGAACAAATACTGAAGCCAACTGTCCAATGTGTTGCAACTGATTGTAAATTTTATGAAACTGGGTATGCAATATTTCAAACCTCCAGATATATCTATGTATCTTGTCATTTGATATTTCTCAGGTGCTGTTGAGTCAGGTGCATAGATCACGAGCTCTAGACCTGTTGGGGCGATTCCTCGACCTAGGGCCATGGGCTGTCAGTCTTGTAAGTGTACTATCAGGCTCCAAGCCACATATCTGGGTCCATTTTCAAAGATAATCATGCAGAATATGTAGTGTGGCACAAGATTGTGAAATAATGCAATTTGTCTACTTATTGTTGTAATCATTATCTTCCTGCACTTAACTGATGGGGGTTGGAGGGTCAGATGATGCAATATTATGTTTGAACACTTCCGAAGAAGGTTTGTAATTTGATGAATTTTAATTTCAGTGCCAGTCAAATAGCATTTGTTTGCGATTGTTAGTCCTATTGTCTTCTTTTCACGTCTCCTTCCCCCTTCCTTCCTTTATTGCTTTCTTTCTCTCAATTTTCTGTTTTCTTTCCTTTTTGCCATTCGATAGGGGAGGGGGATGGGGGGAGGCAGATGATCCCATGCCCCCTCCACCCATGTAGCTATGTGACCGCTTTGCATTCAAAGACAATTGATCTTGTTCTCTATATGCAGGCCTTGTCAGTGGGTATCTTCCCGTATGTCCTGAAGCTACTTCAGAGTTCTGCCAGAGAGCTGAGACCACTCCTCGTCTTCATCTGGGCAAAGATCCTAGCAGTGGACAGGGTAAGCAGGATTGTAGAACTCATTACAGGATCTTGTGATCTCTGAGTCTCTTGTCATTAGCAACCCATTACTGTAAAAGTGGAAATTTTCATGCGATTAATTTTCGCGCTCGGCCAGGTAATGTGAATTTCACATTTATTTAATTTCCCCCACGTGCTAGACTCATGGCCAAAAGAATACATAAACAAAAATATTTGTGTGTTTTTATTTTCGTACAAATTTCATGCTGCGCAAAATGCGTGAAAATTTCCACACTGCAAAATATTCCACGTTTATAGTAGCTTAAATTTGCTTTGAAATATAAATATATGTTGTTAATGCCTCCATCCTTGAGGGTAGAGCAAAATGCATGTTATGTTCTCTGATTTTCCATTTTCTCATCTCATTTTTGCTGTTCATTATTTCTTTCATATTTATGCATTTTGTAAAGGTGACTTTGTTTCTTATTCTAAATTTGATTCTTTTATCCAATACTTGCCTTGTTTCATTCCTCCCCCAGTCATGTAAAGCTGACCTCGTGAAGGACATGGGCCACAAATACTTTTTATCAGTTCTTGCAGATCCATATATGGTGGTAAGCTGAAATATCATTGAAAGTTTTAAAGATTTCACAAAGAAAAAAATGATCAGCAATCATGTGGCATTTCGCAATGTTACAGTCACTGTGGTCCTGTTTTAAGAATATGTGTTTTATTAAAGTTCCATCGAGTCTAATGTGTTTTGGTATACCTCAAGTTCTTTGATAATTATTCTTTGTTTAATCATCAATCCACAAAAAAATATCAGGTATACAGAAAATATTGCAAAGCTTATGGCCCGAATTCACAATGGAGGTTTAAACCATGGGTAAGGTTTAAACCTCCGTAAGTGTACTAAAATAAGCATAAATAAGCGCACATTGCCCATGCACGCGCTCAAAGAAAATGTATGATTGGATCGGATTCCGTGCGCATGTACGTTTAAAAAACCCAGGAGGGGGTTTAAACCATGGTTTAAAAACCGAACCTCCTTTGTGAATTCGGGCCGATGTGTTTAGAAGTTGGCCAATTTGACATTTGTTCTGGAAACAACTGCTCCAGGCTTTATTTCATCAAAGATACAGGGTTAGGGCTTTGGTTGCCATTGGCCTGTATTCTGAACTCCGGTTTAACTTAAACCATGGTCTAAATGTGTGGTTTAACTATGGGCAGCCAAATGTGACACAAATCTCTAACAGTAGATTATTAGCATTTTTGGTACTCAAGCTGTTAAAAACTGTCTGGGAATGATAAGTACAATAGTTTTCTTGACCATTAAGGCATGAGACCAGAATCCAGTAAACATAAGGAACATACAGTGTAAACAAAGTTTTGACATTTTTGGCTACCCATAGTTAAACCACAGATTTAAACCATGGTTTGAGTTAAACCGGAGTTCAGAATACGGGCCATTGGGTTTTAGGTTAGGTTTACTGTTACAGTTTGGGTTAGCAATGGTGTTGATATAGGCTTTCAGTGAGGAGTTAGATTGTATGCCGAGCAACTTTTGCCAGAGTATGTGTTCAGTTTATAGTGAATCTATCCGTCGATACAGCTCTTCATTAGTATGGATTGCAAAAATGAATATGACAGTTTTATAAACATATTTTTCATATTATTTGTCTCATATTGTAGGCAGAACACAGGACAATGGCTGCTTTTGTTCTGGCTATGATTGTGGAGGATTACCAGAATGGTCAGGTTCGTTCTCAATCAAATTTCTGTTGAATAGTCACCGTGTTCCCTCTTGTAATGGCTTGTATAATAACATGCAACTGTGGGTTTGTATAAGTTTTTTGTATGCTTATTCAGTCAAATGTTCCTGGTATTATTGTGAGTGTGCAGGGTGTAAAACTACCCTCACCCCCCTTCTTTAATCTGAGTGAGAACATCAACTTCAGGAATGTAGAGAGCTAGAATAACTAATGTACCAACTAATGTACTAGTTGGTGGGGGGGGGGGGGGGGGGTATGAGAAATTCTTTGCTCTGTTGTAGCTGCTCTTCTTTTCTTTATATTCAACATTATAATAGCAGTAGCCTTATAAGTTTCATAAGCAGATTTTGTGGATTATCTGCATATTTACTTTGCTGCAAATGATACCGAACTTTTATCACATATGTTGCTTTCATTTCTTTAGGGCTATACTTGATCTTTAGACAAGTTATAATTGTAATGACTCATGTGCTTTTAATGCCTGTATTACTTCCAGCTCTGATGCCTGGCAAGTTAGAATGGTACCAACACATTTATGTAATTTATTTGTTCTCCGTTGTATCGGTTTCAGTCGTCTGTTGTGGTAGTCTTAAACCAGACCTTGTGCTACATTTCTGAAGACAATATCATTCTTGGATTGTAGAAAGGAGAATATACCTCCTCTAACTCATTGAATGCTAAAGCCAGAGAAAATTTTAACTGGAATCTGTTAGAAATTATGTGTTCTGTCAAAATCAGATTACATCCAGTGGGTTTAAATGTTTTGTTTTGCATTGAGCAGGAAGCAGCGTTCCAAGGTAACGTTATTGCAATCTGCTTGGAGCAGTTGAACGACCCTCACCCTCTCCTCAGGCAATGGCTAGCCCTCTGTATAGCCAGGGTATGGACCAACTACAATGCTGCTAGGTGGTGTGGCGTCAGAGACAGTGCCCATGAGAAACTGTATAAGCTCCTGAGTGACCCCATTCCAGAGGTTAGATGATTGTGATATTCATGGAATTTCCAGAGAGTAAGGGAGGGGGAGGATAGAAGAAGATGGGGAGTAGAGACCTGACATGTCCTCACCCACTCCTTAGGCAGTGGCTGGCTCGCGAAATTTTTTTTCCAGTACCTTTGGGTCTTTCCAATATGAATATTCATGACTTGGGGTCTTAGAGATGGGAGTACGCATGCGTACATTTATTCCGTCAAGACTAGTCGGCATGAATATTCATGAAAATGAACTGTAGGGATATGATAAAACGAGCAAGGCCATTGAGCAGCTGTTCTCTGTGGCGCAATCGGATAATCTGGTGCGCTATCGATGAAAGGACCGCGAGTTCGAATCTCGGCAGAGGAATATATTACGAAATTTTCTTTTGCTGATTTAAAAATAGCCAGGTTACAGACCAACCATAATGTTCATAGGTGGTGTAGCCTCAGAGAAAGCGCTCATGAGAAACTATATAAGTTACCCATTGACCCCATTTCAGTGGTAGGTTAAGCAGAGTGCACCTCAGAAATCTCACTAGGCAGTGACATGTTGTGTACGATGCATTAGTATGAGCAATCCATGCTAAGTAGATTCTTGCCCTGACATTATGATGTAAATTGAGAATTATCACTATTTCTTGACTGATAAAAACTTCATCTTCTTATCAGGTGAGGGCTGCAGCAACGGTAGCCTTGGGTACCTTCATAGGCAACGGAACAGAAAGGACAGACCATGCTATGACGATCAACCATAATGTAGGTGTCACACTGCTGTCTGTGGTCAGTGATGGAAGTGCAATAGTTAGGCAGGTTAGTGGACTGATGTGACTTATGCAAGTAGATATTGAAAAGGACTGGTGAAAGAAAAGGTGATGTTGTACAGTTAGGCAAGTACAAGAATAGTAAGGTGTTATATAGTTAGACAATTAAATGATTGGAGATAAGACAGAACAGACCATGTAGTGACCATCGGCCATAGTATAGGCATCATACTTTCTGTGGCCAGTGATGGAAGTGTAAAAGTTAGGCAGGTGAATGGACTGATATGTCATTAGCAGTTCAGTGTTTAAAGAGGTTTGGAATGATATTGTGTAACATGTTCATAGTATAGTAATGATGCAGGGTTCATGAATAGGAGAAAAGTACAGAAGTCCAATGGTTAAGCAGTTGAATGATAGGAGATGAGACAGAATTTAACAAACAGACCATGAATGACCGTCAACTATAATTTGTATGCTGCACTATGCAAGCAGTGTGTGAGATGGAACTTATATTCAATACAGATGAGTGAAAAGACAATGTTGAATGATAACTTTAGTCAGATAGTGGAAAATATAACTTTTGGTATATTTTAATTAGCTCATTTCAGACCATGAATACTGTGTGAATGAAACACAAAATTTGTTTGTCCAGGCAAGATTAAATATTCTTACTGCAATTGACCATATCGTCTGCTAAAAGCCAGGAAGATAAGACGCTGGGTTAATGAAATTGAAGTAATGGCCATTTCCCTCTCAGCAGATGATATCTTGGGTCTACCCATTATTCAGAACTGCCTGTATCTCATACCAAAGGCAATGTACCATGAATTACCAGTATTTTATAGTAAAAGGCATTTTAGGCTTGGGATGAATGATTAATCAAATTATATTGTCAATGTCTCAACAGGAACTCGTGGTGGCGCTATACCAGCTGATCAAGCAGTCGGAGACCCAGTTTGCCACCATCGCTCGTCAGCTGCTAGATGAGGAGCAAAGCTCTGACGAGAACCTGGCGCCGCGGAGCGCAGCAGTCACGTCTGGTGGGTGGCTAGTGGTCCATGACTCAATCAATACAAATGGTACAGATAAAACTCTCGATATCAATATCCACACAGAATTATCAATGTACACCCCAGCAGCCATAGCTGAACACATCACAGATTTTGGTTTGATTTCTTTCAGTTATGATTTCTTTTAACTAGAACGCTAGCTAGCTAGTTAGATCTATCCATACATCCTTTGCAGGTCTTAGATCCATTTACATTGTTTATTTCAGTTTTAAGTGTAGCTAGATAGAAAAATATCAGAGTTAACCCCAGCTGCCATAGCTGAATACATCACAGATTTTTTTTTTGCTTTCATTTATGATTTCTTTCAAGTAGAGAACTAGCTAAATGTTTGTAGATTGATACTTAAATCTCATTTAGGTTATGGATTTTAGTTGTAGTATATCTAGACAGAATATGTTCACCTAACCCCCTTAGTTGAGTTCATCATTTTGGTTTGCTTTCAGTTATGATTTTAGTAGAAAACAAGCTAAATGTTTGTGAATTGATACTTAAATCTTATTTAGGTTATGGATTTTAGTTGTCGTACATATCTAGACAGAAAACATTCACCTATCCCCCTCCAAATTTTTGGTTTGCTTTCAGTTATGATTTTTTTTTTCCTGCAGTAGAAAGCTAATTAGGTCAACATCTAAACCCTGCAGGCTGTAGATCCATTTGATAGGATGTGGATTTCAGTTTAAGCATAGCTAGACAGAAAATTATGAATGTTTACTCAAGCCGCCATAGCTGAGCTCATAATTGTGGCTTGGGTTTCGGTTCTGATTTCTTTTATTAAAATAGGAAGTATGACCAACATATTTATCACATGTTGGTCATAAAATTCAGTCTAAGTGTAACTAGACTGAAAAATCGCTGTTCATCAAAGCCACCATAGCTGAGCACATCAAACAATTAGTTTGCTCTTCGATTATGAAAGTAAAAAACTACATCGAGTATGCTGGACACTTAAATCCAATGTAGCTTGTAGATCCATTAAAGTAGTTCCATTTTCTGTGGCATGTACAGCTTTCGATGCATCAAGTAGTCAAACTTATCGGTAAAGCGTCCCGCATGTCCATCTCTATCTCATTGAGTCTGTTGATATACCAAGCACTGGCGACAATATTTGTGCTTATTTTATGTGTGAATGACATACTTTTTATATATTTTAGTTTATGCTTAACTAGACAACCCCAAAAATAACATAACTAAATAAATAAAAAATCAAGCCCATCAAGGCATTGAACTTTGTCAGTTTTAGATGCTGGTCAAAGGTCACTTAATCCAGTTAAAAAGGCAAACAAAAATATATACATGTATAAATAAATTATAGCATTATGGCATGGCTAAAGCAGCCTTTTTTATTTTAAAGAGTAACAGGGCCTTCATTCATCATTAGTTTTTGCGAGGAGAAATTTATGAATACATTTGGATTGCCACAGACCTGTGGTGGTTATTATGATCTATCTTGTTTCTCATTGTTGTACAAGTATTCTTTTTGTGGTCCAACAGTGTATCTCTCCTGGTTGCAGTGTTGTTTGTTTACCGTGAATTAAAAGAAAAAGCATGACTTTGAAGCTATCCCTGGCATGATTAAATGAATGTCAAGCTTGTTTTGACCTGCAGTTAGTTTTGAGTGAAAATCACACTGGAATGAAAGCTGAAAGTCCACTTGTGAGGAGTCCCCCCCCCCCCCCCCCCCCCCCCCGAGTATATATTTTTTATATTTTCAAGAGCTTAGTTATGATTTTTAGACTGCTGGTGTAGAAATATTGATAGTTTAATGATATCACTGAGCTACATAATAATTTCATATCAGTACTTTTTGTTTTAACATTTTCTTCAAATACCTCTTCATTTCATTGTGTGATATTAATGGCATATTTTATTGTATCCCCCGGCAGTATGCCGGAGGATACTTTGGATTCAGCAGCGTTTCGCCGCCGCCGCCGCGTCACATTCTTGTGTGCGCTCTAGCGGTCACATTTCTCGACGAATTTCTTTCAGACTTCCTGTGGACGTGTATCTTGGTAAAATCTGGACCCCTATAATTTCTGGTGATGCTGCCCCCAGTGTTCCGTCTTTTATAGGGTAAAAGGCCATATTTTTGGGGATAGTTTGTGTGCGCTCTAGCGGTCACATTTCTCAACGGATTTTGTTCAAATTTTGTATGAAGGTGTCTCTTGGTAAAATCTGGAACCCTATAGATTTTGGTGATGCTGCCCCAGTGTTCCGTCTTTTATAGGGTCAAAGGTCATATTTTGATAGATGTCTTGTGTGTACTCTTGTGTGCGCTCTGGCGGTCACATTTCTCAACGGATTTCGTTCAAATTTTGCATGAAGGTGTCTCTTGGTGTAATTTAAAAACCTATAGTGTTTGGTGATACTGCCACCAGTGTTCCGTCTTTTATAGGGTCAAAGGTCATACTTCAGGGCATGGCGTGAGTGCACTCTGCAGGCCACATTTCTCAACGGATTTTGTTCAAATTTTGTATGGAGATGTATCTTGGTATAATCTACACGTTTAATTTTTGGTGATGCTGCCCTCATTGTTCCGTCCTTTATAGGGTCAAAGGTCATTTTTCCATTTCTTGCACTCTTACTTCTGCATTTCTCGACGGATTTCATTCAAATTTTGTATGGAGATGTATCTTGGTATAATCTACACATATTTAATTTTTGGTGATGCTGCCCTCATTGTTCCGTCCTTTATATAGGGTCAAAGGTCATTTTTCCATTTCTTGCACTCTTACTTCTGCATTTCTTGACGGATTTCGTTCAAATTTTGCATGAAGGTGTCTCTTGGTGTAATCTAAAAACCTATAGTTTTTGGTGATGCTGCCACCAGTGTTCCGTCTTTTATAGGGTCAAAGGTCATACTTCAGGGCATGGCGTGAGTGCACTCTGCAGGCCACATTTCTTGATGGATTTCTTTCAAATTTTGTATGGAGATGTATCTTGGTATAATCTACACATCTTTACTGTTTGGTGATGCTGCCCTCATTGTTCCGTCCTTTATAGGGTCAAAGCTCATTTGTCCCTTTTGTGCACTCTTCTGCATTTCTTGACGGATTTCATTCAAATTTTGTATGGAGATGTATCTTGGTATAATCTACACATATTTAATTTTTGGTGATGCTGCCCTCATTGTTCCGTCCTTTATAGGGTCAAAGGTCATTTTTCCATTTCTTGCACTCTTACTTCTGCATTTCTTGACGGATTTTGTTCAAATTTTGCATGAAGGTGTCTCTTGGTGTAATCTAAAAACCTATAGTTTTTGGTGATGCTGCCACCAGTGTTCCGTCTTTTATAGGGTCAAAGGTCATACTTCAGGGCATGGCGTGAGTGCACTCTGCAGGCCACATTTCTTGATGGATTTCTTTCAAATTTTGTATGGAGATGTATCTTGGTATATCACTCAACACATTTCTTTCAAATTTTATATGAAGATGTGTCTTAGTGAAAACTACACATCTAATTTCTACACCATCCTTTTGTTTGAGGGAGGGGATGGGGGAGGGTCTTTGTCCCTCCTTCAAATTGCTGCCAGTGCCGGGGGATACATTTAGCATTGCGCGGCCCCAGCAATGCACATTTCTAGTTATGTTTCCTCTTTAATAATGGTCTCTCTCTTCCAGCTCATGAAATTCTGTCACATCAGTTATAATTTTCGAAATGTCACAATCTAACACTTTACATGTATTCCTCTTCAGCTTAAAGCTGTTATATTTCATATTTTGTTGACTTTCATCTGAGATCTATCAGTATTTATCCATTTTCAAGTTCATCTTTTATATACCAGTGATCTTGGTAGTTTTCTTTCTGTGGTACAATGCATATTATGTTGATTATTTGTGAAAAATTGGTCTTAATGTTTCTCTAATTTAATAGCATAGTCGGTGAAGTCTCACTGAAGTATCAACGGAAATTGCTCTGTAGTCTGGATAGTTTTAATAGAAGAAAGACTTATACTCTTTTTTTTTTTTTTTTTTTTCTTTATGCTGTGAAAACTTAACTTGTGGTCTGAATTATCCCACTGATTCCCTTATTTTATGAATAGAATGAAGCAATTGGGTAACATTGGATTGTGATAACTGGATTGAGAAAGCTAATGATTTTATATTATCCTACTTTTAGACAAAAGAAAACAAGCTCCAAATGAAAATATCTCTAAGGAGCCATTAGATTTTTGTATGCCATTGCCTATGGAGCTGAGTGCTTCCTGTATTAAGTGTAGGTGAATAAAGTAATTCAAAAGTCAGTGGTTTAAGGGAAATACTTTGATATATAATATATTTATGATCAATGATAGAAACTTCATTTGGGAGCAATTCAACATGGCTTGCGGGGAAAACTTATTTATCTTTGTATTTATAAACAAAAACAAATTTCCATTGATTATTATGGATAAGAAATGGCATTGGATTGAATGGAATCGAAAAGGGTGGATTTTCATTGCAATCATACATGTACGTAAACAAGGACATGCCACTGATCCTATAAAAATGAGTTTCACAAGCTGGATCTGGCCTCCCCCCAATTTCAGACCAATACCGCCGCGCCTCGGTGGCAGTCATGAACTCCGGCAGCCGGAAGTCCATCTCCGTCCTCCCCCGAACATCCAGCGGGAACAACCTCCAGCACCTTAACGGTATCACCCGTCCTTGTCCATTTCATTGGATAGCTTTTGTCATATAGTATATTCCCTAAACCTTTCCCTTTCCCTTATTTATTTCATTTTAATATCTGATTTCAATATCTTTATGCGTCATACATCATATTGACATCTCATGTACTCATTTTTATTTCATACATTTATTTTCTGATTTTAATTTCTAATTATACATCATATATCACATTAACATCATATTTTGCCATTTTTTTTTAATTTCAAAGCATGCTTGGACGAGACCACTCATCACCCAGTAGCTGGGCTAGCTGACTGTGAAATCAGAAACTTTGCTTTCATTTCTTGAGTAATCCAGATTCTCAAAATTTGCATGCTGCAAAACTACTGAATCAGTAATAAATATGCAATTTGCGAAAGTTTCTGTCTGCAAAAATGGCCGCTGTTAATGATTGGCTGAAGTTTCATGTTGCGAAGTTTCTGATTTTACACTAGTTTTCCTTATTGAGCCTTCATTAGACTAATGCAATATTATTCTAATGGTATTTTTTAGGTACAGTCAATCCTGTCCATTCCTCCCCAGTCACTTTAAGGTGTTTATTTTTTGCAAAGCATAAAGATCTTGGTCGTCGCCTTGTCACATGTCCTGTCCTTGTTTCAGAAAATGAATGAGAACCGTGTAGATCTAGCATCTGTACTAATTCTCGAAAGTGCAAGGAGGATTTTGAACGTTTCAAAAGTGTCTGCGAGTCTGGGAGTCGAGATGATCTGCATGTTGCGCTTAAAAAGTCTGTGAGAACAGGAAAGAACTTTCTAGAATCAGAATGAATTTGAATGAGATTTTACAAAACTGTTCCACACTGTTTTTGTTCCCTTGCCTCTCCCCCATCCCCCCCCCCAAAAAAAAAATACAATAATAAAATAAAAAGTCACAATATGACTAGGGATTTAGCAACCACGACATCCTAAAAATCGCTACTCTCTTTCCCTTGAATGTTATTCATATATGCCTTTTAGAGATACTGAACATAAGAACTCCATCTCTTTGTTTCCTCTGTGTGTTCGTTTTATACACTGGTTTGGCTGCATCTGAAAATGTACATGTCATTAATCATATCAATTCTAACACCTGCTTTATTAAAATGTAGGTTTCTTCCCTTTTTAGTATTCTTTGTTATTCATATTTTCCTTCTAACTTTTATGTGTTTGTTGTCTTGTTTTTCAAAATATATCTACATGTATTTTTTGTCTTAGTCATGCTTTATATCAAGGTCTGTAGGACATATGGTATCATAGAGTGAGAGCTGTATGACTTACTCTGTTACCTAGAAGATTTTTTTTATGGCCTTTCTGGAAAAGTGGATGCCCTTGCAAAATTAGGGACGCATTTTGCTGATCATTGCTACATTTATATGTGATCCCTTTGCAGATTGCCAGATATACTTCATTTTATTCATTCAAAAAACAAGAAATATTTTGTCTGTTCATGTATTTCATTAGAGTTCTCATTTAATACATCTTCATTTGTTGATATGCAGTTGGAGCTGATTTTCTCTTATTTATTTTTATTTATTTCCTTCTTCCTTTAGAGTGCATGGCAGACATATTTATGACAACTTTAACAAATAATCTTCATTGACCATAAAATTACTATTTTTTAAAAATTTATTTATTATTATTTCTTCTTTTTTTTTTGGGGGGGGGGGGGGGAAGGGGGAGGGAATACAAACTCTCTTTTATATTAAAAAAGGTGTTTTTATTTTATTGATGTCATTTATCTCCTCTCTGTCTTCCTTTTCATCCTTCACCCATTTTCTCCTTCACATACTTTGTCTTCAATCTTTATTTATCAAATTCTCTTAGTTTCAGCAGCTTCTGTCCTTATAGGACTTTGCTTAGATTTTTCCCTCTTAATTCATACATGTATGTTGTTTATCTTTTCTTTCTTTTTCGTTCATTCTTTTTTTTAAATTCCTGTACCTCCATATTCGTCCATCCTTTTAAATAATCTTCTGTTTCTTTTACCTGGCACCGCATTCTACACCCCCTCAATCTTTTAATAAACTCTTTTTTCAGTGATAGTGAAAAGGCTTGTTTATAAATGCTTCATAATGAGCTTATATTTAAACCTACCATACCACTATTGATTTACACATTAGCTGTTCTTTGTATTCTCAACAATAGAAGAAACATTGACCTATCAGTATATGCTACATGTATCGATCAGCATTCATGTTACTTTGATAAACAGTAATTGTTTAATTTCCCTGCTGCTGATAACACCTTGATATATTCCCCAGCTGTTTTGATTTGATCTGATATAATTCCAGTTTAACTCTCTAACACAATATCTAGTTTCTTGTGATGTAAACCACCATAAAGGAAGACAATAATGCATGTGGTCTTGGCTCTCGATGTATATTAACATGCTTGTAGTCTGCAGCTGTGCTTAGTAGTTTGCCATTGTGTGGTACATGCTTATTCAAAAGTACTATTTAACATTTATGAGCTATTATGTAGAATTTGTAGTATTTGTTACCAAGTGACATTTATAGCATGGATGGTCATTTATGTATATCTACTATGTTGAGTAGACATGAAAAATGAAGAGAAGTTTTTCTTAAAACATATTTAACTTTTATGAGCTATTATGTAGAATCAATCTGATAGAAAGATAACCAATCACATACAAGCTCTTAGTGAAGTATTTTTGACCAAGTGTCAAGTGACATTTTATAGCATGTACAGTCATTTACGTATATCTACTATGTTGAGTAGACATGGCAAGTGAATATAAACATGTAATACCGGTAGTTTTTATTAAAACACATTAGATGGTGATATTTTTGCTTAAAGTGTTCGAATGTACTTTTTGAAGCATTTGAAGAGAGATTTTTCACAATTTAACCATGTTCACTTCTAATGAATGTGTTGAATAGTACTTTTAATTTGCATGCCTGTTACAGAGCTTGCCCTCCTGCATACATGTAAATGCCTGTTGTTTTGAAATTGCTTTTTGCTGTAGGTATGCTTCTGATCAAGATTTAAAGGGAGTGGCAAGTCGTAATCCATGGGCCTGACCAGTTGGCCTGACTCGGCGAAATTCGGATACAATCAGGTCCAATCGTGCGCTACCGAATGAATGTTATTGCCGGATTCCTCGCGCGATCGTTAACTCGAATCCCTCCATACGCAACCGACCAATGAGATTCAAATACTGGAATAAAGAACACGCGATCTTGTTTACTCAAATTTGGGTCAATGTGCGAACTTTTATTAGCTGCGCACGATAAATTGAAATCGCTTTGAACTTTGATCCAGAGAAAGGAGCATCCAACTGTAAAAGCGCCCATAGATTGCGACTTGTCGCTCCCTTTAATGTGGGGAACAGTGGTATCATTTAGAAAAGTCCCGGCTTTCGCTGCATGCGCACATCCACTTAATTCTTGTAAAGTTTAGTATTTTTGTATGTCAGTGAATATGCTACATTTTTATTTTTTTCAATGTGAACTTTCGTTCTTACAGGATGTTCTTATCTTTTAATGAAATTATACTGGAGAAAATTTTATTGGTTCTGTACAGTATGTAAACATGTTATGTTCTAACTGTGTTTAATCACCACATATATTATAGTAGTATGACGATTATTATAATAGTCTTGAGTGCTTGACCTTAATACATGTATTCATGTAGCTTCAATATTTGTTTGTACTATAACCAGGTTGCATGCGATCACCACCTCTACTCAAAAAATTAGTTATAGTCGTAGAAATGTAGACATTTTTCAATTAATGCTCTAGATGAATGGAAAAAAAAAATCCAAATAGACATCAACTGCGGTGGGGATGTTTTACTGTCTTTTATGAACTTTTTCAAAAAATTCTGCACAACAAAAACTGGTATCTCCTTCAAATCTACCTGTATTCATTTCAAAGAGCTGCATGTACCTCTGTGGCTTCATTACCAAAATCCAACCATATAAACTTTTATCACGCAAGTATCTGCAGCTACGAAGATCTACAGAGCATAGTGTGACGAAATAGGACAGAAATGCATTTTTGTCACATTTCATTATCCATACTAAAGATAGTTGATCCATATTCTCATTACTACATTAGAAGTATGCCTTCATAGTTTTTTTCATGCCATTTTACTGTAGGAGAAAAAAGAAACTCATATTTGACACTTGCAATTTTGACCTTTGACCCAGGTTCCGCAATTGCAAGGTCACCATCAAGTAGCAATTCTTCACCAGGCAGTGGAGACTTCCTTGGTATTCCAGGTACTAATGCCAAAGTGGTGAGTGTGCAAACCATTGTCTTAAGTCTCAAAATTGCATTCATAACTAGGGTTCTAAAGCTGCACGCATAGAATATGCCACCTTCCATGTGGAAAGCTGTAGAGGTGACAGTAAAGCAAATTATTCGTCACTCATGATTATTCTGTAATAACCTGATAAATTCCCAGCTTGAGGAACAGTGCCATCAAACTCTAATTTTATAAAGATGAGCAATGAAAATGCAAATCATGATTGCAACATCATCCAATGAAATCTTATCTGTGATGCACGGATATAAACTTGTTTGCTGTGTAAAGTTTAGAATAATATTATATCTATTGTCTTTGCGGTTGTTCAGATGCAGAGAGTGCCATCAAATTCCTCTCTGGTGACCTCCAACGTCTTTGTTCAGATCTGGAGGGTCATTCTTCTCTTGACCCAAGACCCTCATCCAAAGGTCAAGGATCTAGCGCAAACCCTGGTCAATGCAATCAACCTTAAGGTATGTAACAGACTTCATCGTGTTCAGATTTGTTCAAATCTGGAGGGTCATTCTTCCGGTCAAGGCTAGCCCAGCCCCTGGTCAGTGCAATCTATGAAAAGATTTATGGCAGCTAATAATGTTTTCCATGCAGCTTTTACGTAAAGCTTTTAAAAATGGCACTTTGGAAATGAAAATATAACCGTTGCCCCTTGAAAGTCTCACTCGTGCTTAAAGTGAAATTAAAGTTCCATACAATCAGTGGCGTAGATACGAACACATTTTCTATTGTTAGTGGGGGGATGATGAATAGATCATCCCCCCCACTAACAATGGATAATTATGCGTGTCTACACCCGTGCATACAATGTTAGCCTGGATGCAGGCAGAAAATTCAGAGAGGCAAATTAGTCTTAAATTTAACCCTAATAGAGCCGGGTTATTTAGACCCATCTCACAGCCGGGGGGGGGCTGATTCCGCCCCCCCCCCTAAGATCTCGGCCGTCCAACGCGCATTCGCAACGAAAATCGGCACACACGTCGCCGACCACGTAATCTACAAAACTGTATAGTCAATTTCTCCGAAAAATGTCACAACTAATTAATTATGCTAATTTATGCATAAAATTAATGGTTTGCTCTAATTAATTAAATAAAGCCCCAAAACTGCTAATTTTGTGTATAGAGACTCTTTGTCAGATTCTGATCAAATAAACCAAAAAAAAAATTCAGTAAAATCCTTTTTTTCTTATGTATTTTATTGTTTTTTTAATTTCTTATGTATTTCTTTGTTTTTCGACTTTTTGTTTTTTATTGTTTTTTCGATGGAATTCGTCGGCGACACTATTTTAATCATAAACAACATAAAATTAATTGTTTTTAAACAGTAAAAGTAAAAATAATGAAACATTTATGAATTTTAGCTGGAAACACAATTTGCATTGGATTTGTACACAAAATCACGTTTTTGAGCAATTTTGGGTCTGACATGCACTTACGAAATGTTGCGTTACTCCGGAACCGCACGCGTGGACATCACAAATTTGGTCTCAAAAGTTGCGCAAGACTTGAAAGAAAAAAGTAGTGAAGCGGCGTGGTGACTGCTTTTCGCGATGCGAACATATTACGCGAAACGTCGAGGGGGGGCGGAATCCGCCCCCCCCCCCCCGGTCCTATTAGGGTTAAGATAAATGTACAGACACAAAAATGAGATCACTAATGAGATCCTTTCATGTACAATTCTGTCATACGTGATGTCACGGTGGGAACTTCTCCATGTGCTCTTCAACTCAAAATTTATTATTCAATCTTATTTAATTATGCTATCATCATATTCACATGCATTCTCTCTTTTCTTATGTAAGTGTTAGTATGAGTTTCAGTGTATTAAAGGGATACTCCAGCCTGAAAATAATAGTAATTGAATGAATAGAGTAAAATTAAACAAGCAAAACAATGAAAATTTCATTGAAATCCGATAAAAAATAACGAAGTTATTGAATTTTTAAGTTTTGCATTATTTTGGGAAACAGTTCTATGCATGTCATCATGAATATGTAATGAGTGAGGTGATGATGTCACGTCCCCACTTTCCTTTTTTAATTATATTATATGAAATCTTCATTATTTCATTTTTTCATACATGTCTATAAAAAAAATCTCCCTTGTAACAAAATAAGTTACAGCAATAATGAACGTACACATTAAATAAGGAGTCAGTCCTTTTAGTTATAGGCTTGGAGCAGAAAATTTGAATAATTGCAGTTTCATATAATAAAATACAAAAGAAAAAGTGGGGATATGACATCATCACTCACTCACTGCATATTCATGATGACGTGCATATCACTGTTTTACCAAAATAATGCAAAACTTTAAAATTCCATAACTTCATTATTTTTCATCTGATTTCGATGAAATTTTCATTGATTTGTTTGTTTAATTTTACTCTATTTATTCAATTCATATTAATTTCAGGCTGGAGTACTCCGTTAATGCAGCTTTAGTATCCGGTATATATCTCAGTGTATGTTAATGTACAGACTTCATGACATAATATCATATTTTGTTTAAAAAGATATTTGGTTTATTTTATATACATGAATTTGCCAATGGAAGTCATGCATGTACATGTATTATTTGTATGCAGTCGTGGACAAAGAAATATGTTGAATCGTATAAAATTCTGTTTGGTTTGTTATTATAGGCAACCATCTCAGCCAAGCCACAGCATATGAGAGACAGTCGAAGGACAAGCTCTGCACCATCTAGTCCTACAAGGAACTCACAGTCATCACCACCACAGGACATGAGGTAGGTGTAGCAAGAGACAAGGGGGGATATCTATCGGTTGTTTGACACATACTCTAGTGACAATTGCTTCAAGGTCAGCTAAATGAACTCCCAACTTGAACCCTGGATCCAGGACTTATACCTAACCCCACCCTTAACCTAGGAGGTGTGATGGCTCAGTGGTAGAGCAGTGGTTTGGTAACTGGGAGGACCCAGATTTGAAACCAAGTGGATGCGTTAGTGCCCATTTGGTATGTCGTTAATCCTCATTACCACGTCCATCAGAGAGGACTTAAAGCCGTTGGTCCCCTGGTTGCTTACTTACAAGCATACACATGCTTTCTTAGTGGTCAGGTGGAATCAATCTTCAAACCTTCTCAAACCCTAACCTGACCTGAAACTCCATCACAACCATAACCCTTTCTATTTCTTTAATGAGCTAAAGCATTTCGCAAATGTCGCCAGAGCTAATGTGAGATCAGCAATTTATCACCTGCCTTTTTCATGAGAATCCTGATGATGATCACCTAGACTTAAACTTAGACCCGGTGATGATAATGACCTGGACAGTGCAACATGCTACTGCAGCTGATTTGACATTGTTAATGTAATAATCCTCTCTCTCACTTGGGCAAATTATGGACATGTAGCTTTACAGAGAAGAATTTCATGTGTTCTTCTAGATCAGTTTGATTCAAATTAAACTTCAGTCCCCAATCAAGTACACGTTGATGGGCAGTCTGATGATGGATGATTTGCATTTAATTCAAAGGAATCACAGTTCTTAAAGATGGGACCTAAAAGGGCATATGAAGAGGAGTAATTAAATGTCCTAAGTTTATGATTTCAAAGCCATTCATTTTGAGATCTGTGACACTTTTCTCTCTCTCCCTCTCTTTCTCTCTCTTTCTCTCTCTCTCTCTCTCTCTCTCTCTCTCTCTCTCAGTGACTCGCCACCCCTGAATATTCCCAATGAGATCATGAGACCAGTACCCATCAAGCCATGGGAGCAGCCCCCTCCTGAGAGACCTCAGAACCCAGGCCCCATCGATGCCCAGTATCCCGGCCCCTCACCCACCCTCCACTCACAGCGATTCACCAGGACCAGGAAGCTGCACGACAGAGGACCAAGCGTGGTAAGTTTTCCCCGTGACTTGCATGTCTTCAAAATCAACCTCACTGTAGAGGTGTGGTAGTCATGTTGTTTAACACTTGACTTGAGATATGTAGGTCATGGGTTTGAGCCATGGCCCGGCAATACTGTCCTCTGGCAAGACATTATTCCTTCATTTGCCTCTCTTCAGCCAAGTGTAGTGAATTTGTGCTTGGTACTTGGTAGGAAGAATGAAAAAGCATCCTGAGCACCTTGTGTGTAAATGAGTTCTCTACAAGAAGCCACTAGTAGTATTTTCATTCTCATCATGGAGGCTATATGGCTCAGTGTCTAGTACCCTTGGGTCAGTCAGTCTTTCATTTACTTAGTCCTAGGACTTGGACATAAAACCATAAGTCTCATGGAGCTTGCTTCCTCACCATCCAATATTATCACAACCTTTATCTCTATCATCACCATCATCAACAACATCAGTGTCAGCGTCATCATCGTCATCTTCACCATCATCATCATCATCACTATAATTAGCACCACCAGTATACCTGCATGGTCGGGTAGTCATGTAATAATCCTTTTGCTTCACTGTTGGAAGTTCTGAAAATGCTTTGAAGTACTTTTATTTTTGTTTTCTAACGTTGGACATGCTCAGTTTTCATGTAACAGTAATGTTTCATGTGGGATACTCTATTACCCTGATGTACAGACCTACGAGGAGGTGGAAGACGTGATGACAACCAAGAACCTTTCCATCACAACAGAGTTCTCTGATTGGTGCTGCAAGTACTTTGCTCAGTCAGTCATGAAGGTAGGTCCTAATGGTGATGTCTGCGTGAATCTTTGCCAGCTACTGCTACCCAGCGCTATCCATACAGAGAGTCCTGACACTGGAGGTCGCTTCTGATCGGTCAGTCATTTCATGGAGCTTCAAAAAGTTCCCTCTCATATGTACGTGAAAGGGAATTATTGGGAGCTCCATGATCCGCCATGTTTTAAACAAAGACCGCGTACGCGTACGCTTATTATGCGCATGTCACAACTCTCTCTATCAGCACGCTCTGCTACGTATCATTAAGAAAATTGTTTATTTGTATATTAAAAGTAATTTTTTTTTTTTGCTTTTCTGCATGTTGCCAACTTTAAGATTTTAATACTTGTTTTTCCTTTAAAAATTCCTGATGTCAATACAAATATTTAAAGCAACAGAAATAGGCACCAACTGTGTAGAAATTTTTGCTCTTTTGATTCATCTGGTATATTTTTAAGCACTTTGATTCAACAGCTGCTTAGCCCAACCACAAATTGTGGGCTTTTGTTCAAAATGGGGCAAGATCCTTGTCCATATTTAGACCTTACATGTTTCCTCTTTGATTGCATGTAGGCTCCAGAAGAGATGGATCCGTTCAGTGGTCTACATCACATGAGAGAATGGAGGTTTGTACGCAATGCTAGGATACGAAACGAAACAAGGGAACAACTCAAGAAAGCCAGTGAGTATATGTGTATATGAGTATGTGTATAGAGAGAATTTGAGGGGGTGCAGGGAGGGATAGAGAAAAGAAAAAGAGAAATCATTATTTGTGATTTACATGGCTACACAGTGAAACCAAGGAAACAACTCAAGAAAGCCAGGGAGAGACTGTCTGTATTGGGAGCACAGTGAGAGATAGAAAGAGAAAAAGGGGGCAAAGAGACACATGATTTACACAGAAGGGATTATACAGTTTCCATTCCTTTTAGACACAAAATAGAATAAAGTCTTGAAAGGGGTTAAAGAGAGAAAAGACATTTTGCAGTGGGAAGAATGCTCTGTTGCTACCTTCTGGGTCACTTGCCCTTTTTCATTGTATGTAAAGCATTTACAGTTCTGTGCAAAGCACGAAATAGAAACAAAGTAGAGCAAAAAAAAATCAGAAGCACAAATGGTGAATGACATGTTTCTTGTTTGTGTCGCTTTGGTTGTTGAACAGACTCTTGCCATCTAGACGATCAGATCTTCATCAATAAAAACCAAAACGTGCCCTACGTGGTTAAATTCCATCCCTTCAACCCTCATGCTATAGTAGCTGACAGGGAAGGTGTATGGTGAGTCATCTAATACTATACAGTTCAATTTGTTTCTTTCTGATTCCATATCAGTATGAATGGACATTGTGGGAACATTTTCCAGCCTAACAGCATTTAAGACACTTGATGAAAAATTGTTATGTAGCCATTTCATAGTGATACCCTAAAGAAACATCAGTCAATGGTCACATCTGTTGATTCATTTTGGGGTGATATACAAGGAAATAGTTGTCTGTTGTATGAAACATAGGGAGGTACTGGATGATATTACGTCAAATAGGCCAGTCAATAAAATGCATAAAATTGCACCGATATACAGGTTGCCCCTCGAAAGTGCTCTCTCATGTTACTCATCTCTTTTATATGCATCATAATCTTATGTTGCCACATAATGTCTTTGATGTTTTTGTAAATATAAATGTTTTATCTAATTGTATATCGAATTGTCTTTTAGTGTGTATTCCTTTGCATGATGTACATGTATGTATATTCCATGTAATTCAGCTCTGGAGCTGCTATATAGTTTTAATAAATACCTTTTCAAATCAATTTAATGTATATTTGGAAAGTGCTTGTTTGTAATGTTTCACTTTTAGTAAGTTTGTTTAGAATTTGCTTGTCCAAACAGTCTTTGATACTGCATGATAAACAGTCAGAATATTGTAAAACGAGTGTCTGTGCAAAAATAGTTTCAGTTTCCCAAACTAAGGTAAAAAAAGAAATCCTTACATTCATTGGGATAGATGTAGACTTAACACAAATCTGTTCTTTCTTTGCAGTGTGTGGAACTGGGAGAGTGGTGAGAGGTTAAACTACTTCCTCAACAAAAACCCCAAGCATTCAAAGATTACCTCTATGGATATACTCAACTCTCATGACCTAGCGCTGGTCATGACTGGAGCAGGTAGGTTCCTGTTTGAATCAAGATTATAGTTATGATTGTAGTTATGATTCTAATCACATTTGTTATCATAATTCTTATCATAAAGTCTACTCGTCATTCAACCAAGAATTCCAAACATTCAGTTATTACCTCTGTGGATTATACTCTTCACCCATAAGACCCAGCACTGGTCATGACTGGAGCAGCTATTTTCCTATTCTGATTAAGATCATCCTAGTCACTTGAACAAGCTTTCAATGATTAACTCTATGGATATGCTCAGCCCTCATGACCTAGTCAGAATAAAAACTTGATGAAGAATCAGGGTCCATTGCACATACTCTATATATGAGCAAAATATCAAAGAAAAACCTTATGACTGGGCTGGGCTTATATTAACATGAGTGTGCACAAATACGACTGACCAGAATTCTTTTACACTTCAGCAATGCCCATGACATTAGCTGACCTCCCGAAAAATAGTTTCTATATACATGTAGAACATTCATTTGCATGATATTCTTATCCTATGTGCAAATGTACGTGTACATGCATGTCCCTGTTACCAGAGTCAAACCTGCTTTAGCGACCACCTGTATGGAAAGATCACCCATCTATAAGGACCACATTTTTTTGTTTCCCTAGAAAAGTTTTTCTCATTGAAACATGTATTATTAAAAGGAACCTGTCCATAAAGACCGCTTTTCTTGTCTCCCTTGAATGGTCTTTATAGACAGGTTTCACTGAATACGCAAATTCTTTCGTTAAAAAAATATCATTTTATGTGAAAGTACTGCAACTATATTTTGTCTATTCCATTTATAGATGATGGATCAGTGCGTATATGGAGGAATTACTGGACACCAGAAGGCAAGCGTGTGGAGTTGGTGACGGCATGGCAGGCCCTGTCAGATATGCTCATATCTAATAGAGGTAGGTTCATAAACAGGGTACATCTTTTAATGTCAAGGGGAATTATCATGTGTTCTTGTGCATTTTCAAATTGTGACATGACAAGCTCAAAATTCTGAATTGAGAATCTGTTTATACTATAGGACTGGTAGTTTTTATTATGAGACATTAACAATTTCAATTCAACTACCCGTAACCTAATGACTATATAACATACTTCTCCATTAGGCGGCGTATAAACTCTTTGCATTGAACAGATATTTCACTTTTTTTGTAAAATACATCTACAGATTTTGATGTTCATGTATACATGGAATTTTTATATTGACCAGATTTTATTTCTCTGTTCCAGGTTCTGGTTTAGTTCTAGACTGGGAGCAGGGATCAGGGATGCTCCTGGCCTCTGGTGATGTCAGGATAATACGGGTCTGGGACACACAGAGAGAACTCAAGCTTCAGGTGGGTTCTCATCAGTTATACCTAGATTGTTCGAGATTTAAACCCTTGATTAATGTATTTGAGGTCTTTGGAAAAAGGATACTTGTTGCTTTGTTGACTACAGCCCTCTGTTATAGGTTTGCATGTAGTTAAGGTCTTTGCAGGATATTAAAAATAAATCACGTCTGCAAGTACACAAGTTGCAGGTGTTTCTATGCAAACAAATTTTTAAACCGATTCTTTTTTATGCCTCTGCCCACAGAAGTTGATGCCGGAGGCATTTTATTTTTCGGCTATCTGTCTGTCCCATAGATAATCCGCATGTACGTCCATCCATCCCGCTTTCTTGTTTTATCATAATTTGGGGAGAACATTAGACTTCTATAATTATATTTATAGTGCAAGACAAGAAACTTCAGTATGTCTCTATATAAAGCTATTCTTCGAAATATTTGCATCATGAAAAAGAAAGCTATTGTTGTCTTCATCCCCATTTTTACATGAAATTATTTCTTTCTTCGCTCTGTTGTACAGGATATCCCTACTGGAGCAGATAGCTGTGTTACAAGTCTTGCCTGTGACTCAGTTGGAAGGTCTCTACTTATAGCAGGGTGTGGGGATGGCTCTGTCAGGCTGTATGATAGAAGACTAGCTCCTCAAGAATGGTAAGTAGACTGGTTTGCTGTAAGGGTTAGGGTTAGTCTAGTAGATCTGATAGCTGTCTTACAAGTCTTGCATGTGACTCAGTAGGTCTCTACTTATAGCAGGATGTGGGGATGGCTCTGTTAGGCTGTATGATAGAAGATTAGCTCCTCAAGAATAAGTAGACTGGCCTGGGCTTAGATAAATATGCTTTATATTTTGAAGTTGTGTTTAAATCTCTGTAATGTAGATACAGGGCAGAATCTATTTTCGTTGTAAAATTAATCAACTGAAGACAGGGATAAGCTTCATTATTTCTTGAAAGTCAGATCGGTAGAAAATTGTGTTTAAAATATCAGGTCCATTTTTCATGGGAAACTTCTAAGCTATTTGTGTAATGAAAATTTGCTATATGCCTGCTAAACATGGAAATCAATAAACAATAGTAGAAAAAAATAGGGAAAAGACATTGGCTTATTTCCGTACACGTCTTTACTATCTGGGTCAAATGTGTCAAATATGGATATCCTTTGTTATGTTTTAGTCGTGTGATGACGTTACGAGAACACCAGAGTTGGGTATCCAATGTTCATTTACAGAAGGGAGCAGGGGATGGAAAGATCATCAGTGCTGGGTAAGTCATCATGCTTTCAGATAAAAAACTTCTAAAGCTGATGCCATGATGATGATGATGATGATGATGATGATGATGATGATGATGATGATGATGATGATGATGATGATGATGATGATGATGATGATGATGATGATGATGATGATGATGATGATGATGATGATGATGATGATGATGGTAATGATGATGATGATAATGATGATTCATTGCATGGATATGATGGTCTGTAATACTATAGAGGTACAATCAAGGTTTGTAGTTGACAAATCTATCATTGTCTTCACCATATTCTTCCCACAAAAAGCCTTGGAGGTGATGTAAGGTTCTGGGACCCAAGATTCACCGAGTCAGTGAAGGTTGTCCACACAGCTCCTGATCTCATGACCATGGATGTCCACCCACATGCTGGTATATTTGCCTGGTAAGAATAACACTATTCTTGGATGTGTCCATAAGACTGCTGTTAAAGAAAATAATCTCAATTCCAAATGAACAAATTTAAGTTTTTAAATGATCTTCTCGATCTTCTGGGAGATTTCTGTTTCTTTCTTAAACAATATTACACAGTGTTAATCAAATATGATTTGTGTAAACCACACTGATAGTCATTTCAAAGTTGCAAGAAACTGTGCAGCCAAAATTCTGAACAAAAATGCTCTCACTTGATGTGGAAAGGATCCTTAGACTCTTACATGTATAAGGTTCTGTTAAACAATGGAGAATAGGCTCATAGCTCAGTGTCCTTATTGTTCTGAATGAGTCACCAGATCCCCATTTGGACAATGCAACACCATCTTCAAAATACCCAGTTGATTCCTTTGAAACAACACTGACAAGGAGCTTGAATAGGCTGTCTGAAGACAAGAATACTTATTCCTTACTTACGCTCTTCTTGTACCCAGGGGATTGTGTGCTTTTGGTTTTGTGTGAAATCTGTTACATGATGGAAAGGCCAGTCAGTAGTGGATTAGCTGAGCTGTGCCATGAATGGGGTCAGTTTAATCTCTGATAAATGCTTGCATACAATTTGTGTATTTCATACTACCTCTTGTTCAAGACACACCCTGTCTCACAAAGCCCATTTAATGATTTATCCTTTTCAAATTGACACAAATTGCAATGCTCCATGTATACAGTGCAGCATGGGAGTTATTCTCCTCCCAATTCATCTCAACAAACTTTTCAGCTCTTCGCTTCTGGTACATTCAGTAAATCAGGAAACTCTGAGTAACTTAAAGGATGATAAAAAGGAATGAAAAATACCTTGTGTTTAATAATGTATTAGGATACAACGAAAAATATCATACCACATGTTCCCTAATTGCTAATTAGGTGAATACAACACTTGCCCAAAGTTCAAAGTAAAATACTTCCCCCTATGTTCATTACATGCGGAGAAACATGACAGTATGGTGTATTTTGCTTATGGTGCTTTTTATTATCCAATAAGGCAGATGTGGTTGCTCTTTTCTTGCCTCATACACATCATATTTTACTTGTGAGGTGAAAATTCTCTGTAGCATTCCATGTCAAAATGACTGAATGACTGACACATTATAAGAAATTTACTCAAACAAAAGTTGCACTTTTTACAGTGACAGTTTGCCTGAGGCTTTCCTGACATGGCAACAATACATGTGTGCAAGTTCAATTTTATCCACAGAGATACTATTATATACTTGTACATGTACATAAAAGCTGAACTCATGAAATTATCACCAGGGGCATTATATTCATGAATTTGAATGCATTAGTTATTATGGTTTATTAAATGGATGCAATATTGTTTCCGCAGTGGGTACAAGAACCAGCAGATCAACGTATACAACACACAGGGTGACACACTGAGCACCATCAAGTACTATGAAGGATTTATAGGACAAAGGATTGGCCCTGTTAGTACACTGGCCTTCCATCCATACAAGGTATGTATGAAAGAGGATTAGGGGATTCATTTTACCTGAAATAATAAGACTGTTATATCTAGGTTGAATTACAAGAAGTTATTGGGGGTATGGAGGCAGGAAGATGGCATTGGATAGAATTTGGGGAAGAGTTTACAGGGTTTACAAAACAAATTGTCTCATTTGCTTCTGTTCATGTTGACTATAAGAGAGAAAGGTATAATGAATGAAATCACCGAAAGGTTGCTTCATACATGTATAGCATGGTCAGAAAGCAGAAAGACAAATGGGGGAGGAGGGGCTAGACAAGGAGGTACGTGTAGCCGGAAACTGTGATTGTCCCATCTTCACACTCTTCCGTTCCATGCAAGCAAAGTTTGAGAGCATGAAGAAGATAGGCCTTGTAATACAAATATAGGGAAAACTTGATGCACTTCTCCATCTCTTGATCATTTGATCATTAGCCCTCAAAGGGAAATGGTTATAGTAAAAAGAAAGAGGGAAGTAGTCAATATTAAGGTTCATATTGATTAATAGCATTTGTGGTGAACACTCAACATACAAGAAAGAAAAAGATTTAAGCAGTTATCAGTGTTTGGTAGAAAATAGAATAAAGTGTTATGGAAGGAAAAAAGAAGACAAACAGAATGCATCTTTTTTCCATGTTGTAATGAATAAAGCACCTTGCTTTGTCTGTCTTTATTATTATTACATTTTTCTTTCTCTGTTTGTCTTTTAGCTTCATCTTGCTGCTGGTTGCCGAGACTCCTTCCTCTCCATCTACTCTACAGACAAGAAAAGATAACCCTGGCATCGTTCACACTCCTGCTCATCAAACGTTTGTTGGAATCACCTACAGCAATCTTTAAAACAATCATTCAGATAACCCTAGCATCGTTTACACTCCCTCACGTCAAACGTTTGTTGGATTCGCATAGAGCTATCTGTAAAATGATCATTCAATGTGTAGCAATGACGTTGTTTACTGGTGGTTTATTGCCTTTTGGTTTACAATCAGTTCAAATACCCAGCTCATCTCATCCTCATTCAACAGTGCCCATTGAGTCTCTTCCATGTATTATGTCATCCAATTATCATTTTATCCGATGGGCATCTTGCGTAGTCGCCAGTGTGGAGATTAATAACGATATCTTCTACTCGTTTTTTGAAATACTGATAAGAAGATATGGTTAAAGACTGACAACAAGACATATTGTCTGTCAGGAAAAATGATCACTTGATTATGGTTAAGGACCAAATGGTGTTAAGCTAGGATAGGTATTAGACCAAATGGTTGTAGACCAAGTGGCAATTTATCGTACTGGTATATCAAAATGTGTGCAATTCTGAACACGTCCATGCTCATACCTTGCTCTTATGTGTCTTTTACACTTGTCTTCACAAAGGAAAATTCCTTGAAAGGCCGTCTGCAAAATTTGCGTCTGATGCCTCAAATTGTGTTGTCTACTACATATACTGTGATAAATGCTGAATATTGTCAATAAACTTACTCTTGTCATGTCCTTTTTTGTAAGTCGAAACCATCCCTACCTCCCTCTCCCCTCCCCACATACATACATGTAATGATAGCAATGTTATAGTGCATTATGATGTAACAGGAAAATTTAAGTCAGGTCAAGAAGACTCCTTCATCTAATGAACTGTACTATTCACTCAAAATAGAAATCCAATTTTGGTGCATACATGTATTTTGGGAGCAGCTAGGACACGTCTAAGACACATCGTCTAATCTGTGTCTCATTCCATGTCATGTAGCTAGAGATTGTAGGTTCAAGTTATCCATGAGAATTGATGATCAGTGTGCTTTTCACAACCCTACTGTTGGGACGAAAGCTTGAAATAAAGCATTCATATCCCGAGGAGTGTTTGTATTATTTCATCTGTATAAGAATATGTGTTTCCTGTCAGTGTAACAGTCATTTGCCATCAATTGGTTGAACTGTCGATCACAATGGTCCCAACAAAGCTTTGCCCTATATCTATAGAATTTACTGCAATATAATCTTACAGTTTGTCCTTCTGAAGCATACAGCTCCGTATTACCTTTGAACTCATCGTAGAAGGCCTCGTTATGTTAGTAAATCACTGTCTTCACCGTGCTGTACATTTTGATTGGACGCTATGAAGCATGGTGCTATTTTTAATTGTAAGATATGTCAGCTGTAATTTATCAATCATACTACCTTGTTTTAATTTATTATTAGTTTGTGCGAGAGAAAGATTGTTTTCTCTCAAAATCTTGCTCATAAAGTAGCATGATTATGCAGTACCGGATACCAAGTAGAACAGAAAATGTCAGTCATAAATGTGAAATAGTGTCACATAAACTTTTGATAATTATAAATGTAGAAGATGTAGAGACATATGCTGCTCGTGGAATACAAAGTGGCATCTTTGTATCCATGGGGAAAAAAAAATTATTTTTAAATCAACAATACACGTATGGTGAAAACTCGCTGTAAAGAGCTCCACTATAACGAGATTCCTGATATAACAAGATTTTGCGGGTCCCAGGTCTGTATGTTCTTTTGTTTTTTTACCCTGATACAAGGAGATTCCTGACATAACAAGGTAATTTCCATGGTTCCAAGATCCTCGTCATAGTGAGTTTCCACTGTACTAGCCAATAGATAATATTTATAGAATTCAATTGTTTGAGCTCAATGTAGAAGTTACTGCAATGTCTATATCTCATCACTATTGTCATCAAAACGCTTGAGAAAAAATGTATTATTTCATTTGTTGTTACAAATGCTGTTATCAGGGAGATGTTACATGTATATGTGCTGAATAGTAATTTATTTTAGGAAAGTTATCAGGGTCATGAGAAACTGATAATGTTCCTAATAAAACTTTATGTTCATATTAGAAAAATAATAGTACACTTACCAGTAATATAATTTTCTTGTGTAGCACACATTGAAGTATGATGTATCACAAAATTAATTCAAGAGAACGAACAGGTGTAATATTCCATGGCAAATGGTGTGAACAAATCACTTGGAAAGTGCTTTGTTGTCATATTGCTCAAGTGAAATGATCTTATCAATTCTTGAAAGGACAAAGTCATTTTTTTCCCCTGTACTTGCCCCCCCCCCCCCCC
Organism: Heliocidaris erythrogramma; assembly: GCA_025617745.1. NCBI lineage: Eukaryota > Metazoa > Echinodermata > Echinoidea > Camarodonta > Echinometridae > Heliocidaris > Heliocidaris erythrogramma. The sequence goes on from CM046861.1 coordinate 17,343,099, forward strand.
CCCCCCCCCCCGAGGGCAAGAAATGTGACGACACATTTAATTAATAGATTTCTAGTAATTCCAATTAAATGAAACACCACCAATTTCATGAAAACTGATATTCACTTTACTATTTATGTCCGACTTCCTGATGAAAGTAGGAAGGTTTGTTGTCTATCAGTGACATTTCTGGTACATATGACATCTGTGCAAGGTGCATGTCTAATGACAAAAAGAAATTTTGTTACAAAAGTACAATTACTCTCATGGAATGGAGAGGTTGACTATGGACCACTGTGGTTGTTCATGAAACCGTCATAAGCACAAGTTTGCCGACATCCCGTTGAAATGCATGTTGATTTTAATACGCACGTTTCAGGTTGATGTCAGCATGTTATACTTACGACGGTTTGGGTGACACGCTGCCTTGCTTTCCATAAAGTGACCTCAATATGACATTCAAAGCTTGTGCTTTCTGTATGATCAATAAATATTGAGCACAAAATATTGTTTTGATTTTAATGTCATCAAAGCAATATTCATGCCATGCTTATAATAAAATATATATATTATGATCTATTAAGGAAAAGAAATGTCCTAAAAATATTGAGAGTCTCCCATTCTCCGAAGCCATGCCTGAAAGTATAAGATGCAGTATTTAATTTGTCTGAATATGTACCAATGTCTGATTTCTTTTGTAAAATTGTAAATAAGATGAATTTGTATTTGTATAAAGAAGCATGACTGCTCAAAATAGTCTTCGTTCAAAATAAAGATTCATGTCTGACATAATGTAACATTCCTGAGTTTGTTGTATTTATTAATTTATCCCATACATTTGTTGCATGTTATTGCCGTAGTTCACTTCATACTAAAGACTTTCCAGAGTTAGACTTGGCATAGATGTTAATAGTAAAACAAATGTTATACGCAATCATTGTTTATACCAAATACTACGAAAACGTAATACAGTGAAACCTGTCTATAAAGACCGCTCAAGGGAGACAAAAGCGGTGTTTATGAGCAGGTGGTCTTTATAGACAGGTTCCTTTAATACACGTTTCAATGAGAAACACTTTTCAAGGGAAACAAAAAAGGTCTTTCTATACAGGTGGTTGCTAAAGCAGGTTTGATTGTACAGGTAATATTCTGAGCACTTATTTTGGAAAGGGTGTGGGTACTACCGATAATAGATTTACTTCTCTTTTACACTCTGATTATATGACAGTCCTACATTGGGATTTTATAAATTGACTTTTGTAGGCCTATATAGTATAACAGATCGAAACTTAGAAAGCTGCAGAATAACTTCTTTAGGAATTTTTAATGAAATATATGGTAGCACTTAAAGAAAGGCCTCTATGACTTGAGTCTATTTTAGTATCATTTAACTAATAACTGTTTACAGATACAATATGGGTTTCCACTTTCACTACCATTAAAGTCATTGTCATTCTAATGAAATGGCTGACCAAGAGGCAAAGGCCCGAATTCATGAAAGAGGTTATCTTAACCCATGGTTTAAACCTCCATAAGCGTAGCACACACATGTCCTCATGTCCAATAGGTGGGCAATAATACACTTATTTGTGCTTATTCTGGGTTTAAACAATGACTTCAGTGTTTTAGATCATGGTTTATATTAAACTTCTTTTGTAAATTTTTGACCAAATCTCCTCTACATGTTTATCAGCTCGCTGGGTGCATAAAATATCTCTTGAAACCAAAGGGAAGATCTCTGACGATTCCTTTATTGAAGGACCAATAGCACAAAGACATCCACAAGCTGGTTTACGTTTTCACTACATCTACTGTAAGTATTGTAACGTGAGACCCTCCTAAAAATTGGATTGCTGCCACCACAACAGTTTATAGAGTTATTGAGCTCTTGGTCTCGATATAGAATCATATCTGACCATAAATAATTATAATCTCTCGAAGTTTTGAAGCCTAATTTAAAGAGCTATCATTTGCCCAATCAGATCTGCCGTATCTACTCCAACCCACATTTCTGTACTAAGCCTCGTCATTGGTCAATTCTCGTGCACTAGCTAACACACACCTTGCCTTTCCGCCAAGACAAACAAAAGGATCGTGGACGGATGCTCCAGAATTCTCCGTAGAAAATCATCAGTTAATATTTGTTCATCACTTATTTTTGCCTCAAACAACAAGAATTTCAAACCTAAAATCTGGTGAGTTTCAATAATTCATAATTCATGTAATTTACCGAGCAACGTCCACGATACAATTTCGCCATGAGGAATTCTTCCATTCACGTTGTATACAATCTCGTGTTCCACGTTTCTCTGTTCAGTGTTCATTCACGCTGTGTGCACAATCAGTGACACAACAACAGTCCCGCATCCGGGCAATCAATCAATCAATCACGGCCTCGACAATCAGTTATAAATATAGGCTCTATCTCAAATTCTCAAATCTTAATATTGTCTCTCTTGGTCTCACTTGGCTAGCGTAGTTATTCGAGCTCAATGACGAGTTCCGTTTTCTTGAAATATACAAGATTGGCCTTCTTATCTTATAACCTCTAGTCCAGATAATTATTCTAAGTCTTAATTGTACTGCTTATTTATGTCACATCAGCAGCCATTCATCACTACTCAATCGATCACCAATTAATCTAAATCTTAAGTAAAAATCCAGTCCTTGGATTCATCATTCAGCAATCACTGAATCACTAATCGTTCATCGCTTTTTCACATGTGTGCATTGGTAACGATATAAAATTATTTCCTCAAATTGAATTAAAGTTCAATGGAACTTTAATAACAAATAAAACTTCAAGTATTTACAATTTCGATGTCCGCAACAATAATAACTTCGATAAAATTCCAATAAATACATAAATTCATTGAGTATAAATATGAGCATGGTAATATTACGTACATGTAAATAAGTATGTAAGCAAGTAAGTAAATTCCTAAGGCTAAGACTAAATGAATTCAGCTGCTGACTTGTACTTATCTCATCTCAGCTGAGAAAGATAAATGTTATGTGAGATCCTAACCTATCAACTACGTGTACTGTCCCTAACAGTTTATACTCCGTAGAGTCGCATTCATCTATCAAAAAGTTATTTAATCTTGAACTGACTTCTACTAATCCACAAAGGTTCCAGGACCAATGGTTCTTTTCTGGCGATCTAACTAATGTAAGTAATCCTATTCTTAACTGCCTGCAGTCTCGCTACCGTGTCCCTGCTAGTTACCAACTTTAATAATATAAAACGTCGTTCTCCTGAATTTCCTCTTCCTATCAACCTCTCAACGGGCCTTGTTTACCAGCGTTACAGCGCTTACTAAACTTCCACTCACTTTGTCGGTGGAAAGCTTGTAACAATCAAACATTCTATGTGATAAATAGCCTCAGACGTCCGTAAACATTCCCTACATATCACGGGTTCAAGGGTTGACCTACATTGTTTACTTTCTAAGCATTAGGGTCGGTCGACCAACCTTAACCTCACCCTGCTGTCTGAGAAGTCAATTAAAATTAAAGAAGCTTTCAAACTGAATACTCGTACTTTTAGTTAAAGATATGCAATTCCAAGAAATTCCAATCGACAACGTTATCTACCTTTCATTCCTATTTCTTAGAACGACAATCTTTTCCTATAGGCACTGTTACCCTACTTAGATATATATATGGATAATTAATCTATTAAAAGAGTCAGCCATTGTTCACTTACTAAGTAAACTTTCATCCATAATGAATGATAACAATCTAGCTATCGAGTATTGACAACCTATAGTTTTGTAATAACTATATTTTCTTGTTTTCTACTGCATAGCACTTTGCAAATTGATATTGATAAATAAACAAGAGGTCTATGTACAAATTATTGAATTAAAATTAAATTATGCAAGTTCATTTGAATGATCTACATTTACAAGATTTATGATAATCATCTTAAGAACGACTATCCTACTGGGTAGTATGCTTGACACTTTCTAAGTTACCCCTGACCTCAACATCCTAGCAGTGATCATGTTTACTTTGTGTACTATTCAAATATAAAAGAGAGAAATGAATAAAGACAAAATTAATTCCTAACATAGAAATAATGTCTTACAGGTACTCATGAATTAAATTCGTATGTCTAATACATGTATTCAAATTGTTAAAGGGACCAATATGGAAATAAGCCAATCAATACCAAGCCCAAAAAAGAGCATCTGCATATTGAAAGCAAAACCAAAACCATGAAGGCGCATTTCTAAAAAAATGTAACCAAATTATTTCACAGAGCGAAAGCTCTTCCAAGAAAAAGGCTTCTTTCCAAATTGGTACCAATAATTCCTATCAGTATACAATGTAAATAATGTATGTATGCAAACAAGTAGAGAATTCCATTCAAAGAATCTCAGAACATTAAATTTTAATAAATTCGCTCCATTTCCATAACATCAATTCCATGCTATTCCACACATGAAATTGTCAATAAATATCAATAAACATCTCATTTCTACAATATACAAGACCTTTCATTCCAATCAGGCCTATATTAATATAAAATAAACAACCCCCCCCCCCTGTTTTGGTCATATAAATGCTAGTAAAAGTCTATCAATTTGATTGCCAGCCTTACAGGGTGACGAGGGCATTAACGCCAGAAATCGTCGCACTGCCAACCAAACGGGTGACGAAATCCAAATATCAGTGCTACAATAATCTCACTGTAATCCTTGAACGGAATCTAATATTTATTTTTATAAGTTTGTACTCACGAAGGTAAGTATCTGTAAAGAGGGATAAATCAACAAGGCTGAACTCCTCCCAACGAACTGACTGTAACTGTTATCTGTAATCTGTATCCTCTCGTCTGTTATCTGTAATCTGTATCCTTAGTCTGGTGGGGGCTTTGACTCGAAAGTGCTAAAACTACCAAAAGGGACCCCTATTTATAGATTTTCGGCAGCCGACAAAAAGTGGCCCCATAATGCGTATTCATAAAGAAAACTTTGCATACGCACATAATGCGCACATACACTTCATTGAAACTAACATTGTAACCTCTGCGTATACACAAGCGTATACACAAGCGCACACTCTGCCTAACTCGGGTGAAACCAAATTCCTTGCAGGAACTACTCCTTGAATTAAGGAAAATAACACCTATTTAGAGTGAATATAACAGGAAGATGGAATAAGACTATATAAAGACAACTTTCAAACATTTCACATACTAAGGTAAGTTCTAACTATCGGCTAAGGCTGACCTAATGCATTTACATCCATGCAAACGACCTTACCGGTCAATGTGTGGTATCAGCGGTTTCACTACTGAATGAGCTGCTACTACGATCATGTGAACATCACATGCACAAACAAAGGCACTCTACACGCTTGCGCTCACATCTCTGTTTTTAAACTCCGTGCTTACGCACGTAATGGACCATAAAAGACATTTACCAGTCTTATTTTAAGGAATGTAGGTCACAGTGCACTGGGAAACAGCTGATCACTAGAATTGCGCGTACGATGCACATAGTTTGCATAATGTGGGTAAACATTAAGTCAACCAAGTACAATTAATACTCAGACATTCTTGTAAAAGAAAAATCTACTGACAATATCAGCAATATTTCAATTAAATATAAAAATGTAATATCTAGAGGCATTTTCTTCACATTACCCCCTCACCAAAATAATCGCTGTCCCCAGCGATTGAATAATTATTAGATGAAAATCACAAATACCTGTACTTTTTTTTTTTTTTTTTCAATATAGTGAAATTATCAACATGTATGTACATATACATATAGAACAACAGCGAAAATTCTTATATTCAATGTATAACATTAAGAATGTATAACAATAGCTTAATGTCCAAAAATGAATAACTACTCTTCAATGTGGTCTGGCACCCTCTCAGGGTAGGAGGTTTCCACCATTCTTTTTTTTAGAGTAAGTCCCTCATCTCCTTTGCTGTACCAACTGGTATGAACCGTGATTTTATTGATCACACGGACAAATCCAGCTGGCGCCCTCTGAACTTCGAAAACAATATAATCCTTGTCTTGTGTCAAAGAATTTTGCAGCTCGAGATATGGCCGTTTAGTGCGCGTGGTAGATTCTTCCTCTTCTGATTCCTCATCTTCTGATGAAGAAGATGAATCTAGCTCACTGTCGGAACCAAAAAGTTCAACAATAGCTTCGTGTACTTTATTTTTCTCTTCGCTTTTGACTTCGCTTTCCTTCTTCTCCTTGTCGTTTTGCTTCTGTTGCTGTTCCTTCCTCTCTTTCTCTTTCCTTTCCTTCTCTCTCTTGTCGTTTTGCTTCTGTTCCTGTTCCTTCCTCTCTTTCTCCTTCCTTTCCTTCTCTCTCTTGTCGTTTTGCTTCTGTTCCTGTTCCTTCCTCTCTTTCTCCTTCCTTTCCTTCTCTCTCTTGTCGTTTTGCTTCTGTTCCTGTTCCTTCCTCAGTTTCTCCTTCCTTTCCTTCTCTCTCTTGTCGTTTTGCTTCTGTTCCTGTTCCTTCCTCTCTTTCAGTCCTTTGTGCTTCTTTTCCTTCTCTTCTCTGTATCTCTGGGAGGCCAGGCTGTACGGAAGAAACTCCACCTGTGCAAGTTTACTCCTATGTAGTTCCTCGTAGTGTTCGGTAATTTGTGCCCTACTCCCTGCCTCATGAATACAAATACCGCATTTGATGGTTAGGAGTTTTTGATGAACCTCCTTAGTGTGGTAAAGATAATCGGAATAACTCCGAAACTTGGTGCCGCAGGTATCGCACGGGACCACCATAATCTGTAATGACAGCAATCAAAACAAAGAAAATACATTGGAGGGACATTTGGACGGTTAATACATTATACTGTAACTGTACACTGTTAGTTCCACTATTTAGATATCTGTATATCGCTTTGGTGGCACTCTGTTTCTGTTTGGGTTACGTCGGATGTCTTGATTTAGCCAATTGTCCAGGGGTGCTCCTGTATACATCTTAAGTCTATCAATATGGATGACTTTGGGCTTGCCTCTCGAGGATTCTTGAATCCGGTACACTACATCAGACAACTTCGCTACTACCATGTATGGTCCCTTCCACTTCATTGATAGTTTTGGACAAACTCCCTTTTTCCTTGATGCGTCATATAACCACACCCAATCTCCCACTGTAAAATTTCTGTTAACTGTATTTCTGTCATATGACTTGGCCTGTCTGTCTGCAGCTATTCCAAGCTTTTCCCTGGCATTATCATGCGCCACTGTTATTTTGTCTCTAATGTCACTGACATAGAACTGTTCTTCTTCATTTACAGGTGTTGGTAAGGGTAACATCAAATCTACTGGCAAAGTGATCTCACGACCAAGCATCATCATCGCAGGGCTCTCTCCAGTAGACTCTTGTACAGCAGATCTGTAAGCAAGCATGGCAAAGGGTATCTTCTCATCCCAGTCTCTCTGTTCCTCGTCTGGATCAATTAATGATGATACCATACTCAACAAGGTACGGTTATACCGTTCTATGAATCCATCTCCTTGTGGATGTAATGGGCAAGTTCTAGTTTTCTTGATACCAAGCATCTTGCACATTTCTGCTATCAATTTTGACTCAAAATTTCTTCCTTGGTCGGTATGTAGTTCTTTTGGGATTCCATAACGGCAGATAAACTCTTCTACCAGTACTCTAGCCACTGTCTCCGCTTCCTGGTCTGGTAATGGGTATGATTCAATCCACTTGGTGAAATAATCTCCTACAACTAACACGTACTTGTTCCCACTGTCTGTTTCTGGTAAGGGGCCTAATATGTCCATTGCTACCCTTTCAAGAGGTGCTCCAACTCTGTATTTCATAAGAGGGGCTCTTTTCTTCTTTGGAGGGTTCTTCAACCGTCCACAAACTATGCATCTCTTTACCCACAATCTCACATCAGCAGCAAGTCCAACCCAGTAGTACCTCCTCTGTACTTTATGCAACGTCTTGTTAACACCAAGATGACCTGCTGTTATAGAACTGTGTAACTCCTCCAGTACTGTATCTCGCAGAGAATGAGGGAGTACTGTTTTCCAAGTTATCTCTTTTCCATTGTCTGATTCCCACCTTCTCATCAAAACTCCATCCTGTACTTGTAATAAATTCCAATTCACCCAGTATGCTTTAGTAGCGGATGATAGGTGCGAAATCTCAGACCAAGTAGGTCGATCACTCTGTATCTCCTTCCACTTGAGAATGTGCTTGATATCTCTGTCTTGTAACTGTGCCTTCCTTAGTTCCTCTTTAGAAATAGCAGAGAAAGTTACGGCTGACACTTTCTCTCCACTCTGTTGCTCAGATTCCATCTCTGAATCTTAAGTACTGTAATCACTGTAGCATCTTAATATAAGTCTCTACAAAAATATAAAATAACGCAATAATATTAAAGTCTGTATATACAATTTCATCACAATTCATTCTCAGCTCCTCTGTTTATCTCAACAGTCTTCTATACTCTTCCACACTGTCGACAATCAACGCATGGACGACGTGACAATCCATCCGCATTTGAGTGAGCTCGTCCCGCACGATGCTCCAAGGTGAGTTGATACTGAGTAATTACTTCTAACCATCGTGCTAACTGTCCTTCAGGATTCTTGAACTGTAGTAACCATCGCAGTGCACCATGATCAGTTCTGACTTTTACTCGCTGTCCAAAAGTAGTGACGAAATGCTTGAGGAAGATTACAACAGCTAAGAGTTCTCTCCTAGTGACACAGTAGTTTTGTTCTGCTCGATTAAGTGTTCTGCTGGCATATGCAATCACTCTCTCTTTTCCATCCTGCTCTTGTGAGAGCACAGCACCTATTGCAAAGTTTGCTAGCATCTGTGTCGAGTATGAAATCTACCTCTAGTCTTGGATAAGCTAGGATAGGAGCTGTCGTCAATAATTCCTTCATCATCTTAAAGGCTTCCTCGCACTCTGTGGTCCAATTGAAGGGTTCCTCCTTCTTGGTTAGATTGGTGAGCGGCTTCACAACATCAGAGAACTTCAGAATGAATCTTCTATAGTAGGATGCTAACCCAATGAAACTTCGTACCTCTGATTGGTTGGTTGGCGTTGGCCATGACTTTACAGCTTCTATCTTTGCTGGATCAGTCTTCACACCTTCTGCTGATACTACATGCCCCAGATATAACACTTCCTTCTGAAACAGGTTGCATTTCTTGGGCTTGAGCTTCAAATTCGCATCTCGAAGTCGCTGTAGGACTGTTTTTTCAATCTGTCAATCATCTCTGGTACTGATGAGCCATAGACTATGACATCGTCAAGGTAGATCAAGAGTATCTTCCACTGTAGCCCGGTGAGGATGTTTTCCATTAGTCTCTCAAAGGTAGATGGTGCGTTGCAAAGTCCGAATGGCATGACCTCAAACTCGTACAATCCACCTGGTACTACAAAGGCAGATTTTGATTTTGCATCTTCATCAAGGGGAACTTGCCAATATCCAGACGCTAAGTCTAACGTGCAGAAGTACTTCGCACCGTCAAGGGAATCCAATGATTCAGCAATACTAGGTAATGGGAATGAATCTTTCACTGTGTGTTGATTGAGTAGTCTGTAATCCACGCAGAACCTTTTAGATCCATCTTTCTTGTCTACCAATACTATCGGTGAAGACCATGGACTGACTGAAGGTTTGATGATTCCCGATCAAGCATGTCTTCTATCTGTTTCTCTACTTCTTCTCTTTGGCCTATAGGATGTCTTCTTGGTCTCTGTCGGATTGGTGCTGTGCATGTTGTATGTATACTGTGTTTAACTTTGTCTGTACGACCAATGTCATGGTCACCTTTGGAGAACACATCACCGTGAGCAGTTAATAAGGCAGCAACATCAGAGTGGTACTCTTCATCAACGCTAAGCTTGGTTCTATTGAAAATATCTGTCAAATGTTCAGGAACTTCATGTTTGTTGACATCATTACTAGTTTATCACCCCTGTGATTGGTGCATGGGATGACCTTGCCTTGTACTGTAACTGTCATCTGATCACAATCGATAGCGTGTTGGTTTTCTGTAAGAAGTCCATTCCGATGATTCCATCTACATCTATGTCGGCTATCACTACAGATACATTGTACTCTCGTCCAGAAAAGTTCATGGTGAGTAGTGGTTTCTCCAAATACTTCAATTGGGGTCCCGTTGGCTTGTCGCAGTTTGAATTACTGTCTCATTAACTTCTGACAC